>CAKNXH010000155.1:208755-255599 GCA_932178445.1 Andricus quercusramuli | reverse complement strand
TTTCCTTTGATCTCAAATGCACGAGCAGAATATGCTGAATATGTGAATCATAGAAGAAATGGTTTTATGGTGATAAGAGATTTGGTTATGCAAAGCTGATCAAATATGATGGCGCTGTGGGAACGGAGAGTACATGCTGATCGAAATTCTTGAACGCCTCTAAAGCGCCCACTTGCAAGAGTAATTGTGAACATTGTTCCGTGTTTCACTAAGACCCCAGGAGTCGTAATGGAAAATCAATTTCGGTTAAGTATAAAGGCAGCGGATTCTAACCGTATAGGGAATTTAGTTCTTGTGAGATTTCCCTTTAGAGTCCAACTAATCCCATACATTTACTCTATCTCTGATAAATTTGCAATGACATGTAAAGTACAAAGGTATTCTGGCAAAGGTTTAGGTTCCGAGAAGCTTTCACCTTGCTAAGTAGACTTTAGTGTCCAATACTGAACAGACTGCTGGAGAGAAATCAATTTCGCACTAGATACCCCTGTACTGTTCCCCCACTACGCTGGTTCCCCTCACGCTGTCAAACTGTTGCCGCCGAGCCTGGTCAGCGAGAGTCCTTTGCACCACTCATGAGCCCCAAAGTGCGAAATAAGCAGTACCACTCTCTCCTGATGTAGCTGAGGGATCACCAGACGCTGATTAACATAATGCAATAATTCAACTACTGATACTTAGATATCAATTTTCGCTAGTTGACGCAGATTTTCAGTTTATGTTATTGCATTGTATCTGAAAATTCTGAAACTTGCAAGCCTTAAAAATAAGATTTTAAAACTAGGCATTGAAAATTGAATTACTTTTTATTTGGAAATGTCCCTTAAGTATTTAGTTGCTGCTTTTTCCGAAATTTTCTACTTTTTGTACACTTTTTACATAGAGCGAGGTAAAAATTAATGCAGTTTAACAAACATAATTGTTTAGACAAATTATTATTGTTTATAACTTTCTTCTCCTATATTAATGCTAGTTATTTGCGGATTTATCTGAAATTTTCCACTTTTTGTCCACTTTTCCATTAGAGAGAGGTATTCAAGCAAGGTGAAAATTATAACAGTTCAACAAACATGATTGTTGTGCTATTCCCCCACTACATTGGTTCCCCTCACGCAGTCAAACTGCTGCCGCCGAGCCTGGTCAGCGAAAGTCCTTTATACCACTCATGAGCCCCAAAGTGCGAAATAAGCAGTACCACTCTCCCGTGATGTAGCTGAGGGATCGCCAAACGCTGACTGTCATAATGCAATATATCGACTGCTCCTAGTTAGGAAACCATTTTCGCTAGTTGATGCTGATTTTTAGTTTATATTATTGCATTGTATCTGAAAATTCCAAAACTTGCAACTTGCAAGGTTTGGATTCAAATGATAACAGTATATTTAATTAGCTCTTCTATAAATTAGGCTTATAACTTACATAAGAAAACCTTTTAGGAATTCAAGACACTAATATTTTGATACTATTTCACAAAATATGTGTTACTATAAACTGAAAATTAAGACAATAATTCCTTAATTTCAAGCCTTAAAAAAGAGAAGATTATAGAACTAGGCATTAAAAATTGAATTATTTTTTATTTGAAAATGTCCCGTAACTATCTAGTTGCGGCTTCTTCCAAAATTTTCCACTTTTTGTTCAGAGATAGGTAATAATTAATTCAAGCTAACAAACATAATTGTCTCGACAATTTATTATTATTTTGAATAATATTCTCTTTGAATGAAGCTAGAAAGTATTAGAAGGTATTAGATTTGTGTAAAATTTGACCTTCCGCCCGGTTTTTGTCAAATGTCCAGGTTTTGAGACCCCCTGAACCTAAAAAACCGGTTTTCACAAAATGTTTGTCTGTTTGTCTGTCTGTAGATTTTTAGTTTGTTAGCACGATAACTTTCAAGAGAATTAGCCTACGGGATTGGGCTTTGGTATACTCTTCAAGTGTCCGAAAATGAAGGTCAAGTTCTTTAGACAGCCATTTTGGATGGAAATTCAAAAAGTGAGCGCATTTTGAACATTTTTCAGACATTTTTTTCAAAACTGGAAAATCGTGTGCGTGGCTGTTCATAGTACTCTAAAATTAAAACAATTTATTTTTATGAAATTTTTCGATGAAATAATATCATTCAGAGTTACAGCATTTTCAAAATCCAAGAGGAGAAACGAAAATTAGCATTTCCAGCCAAACAACGCACGATACAAAAAAAAGGAAGACAAGAAAAATGTTCCTTTTTGCAGGCCTTATAAGATTATCATAACGACTACGGGATTGGGCTTTGGTATACTCTTCAAGTGTCCTAAAATGAAGGTCAAGTTCGTTAGCCAGCCATTTTGAATAAAAATGCAAAAAGTGAGCGCATTTTGAAAATTTTTGAGACCATTTTTGTTTTAAATTTGTAAATTATATGCACGGCTGTTCATAGTTCATAGTTCATAGTAAAGGAATTTCCTTCTTAATTTGAAATCAAATACAAATTTAGTCATTTTTATCTGAAGAACATTGAACATAACATATGGTCACTGCTAAGCGCGACGACCAAATCGCACGCCGTAAGCGCGCTCAAATTTGTTCGAATCCACCCAAAAATAAATCCATTTTTTTTTGTTTTCAAAAAAAATGATATTTAGGCGTGGCACAAGCCCCATGAAGTTTAACATGTATTTCCCATAAGAAAAAAAGACGTTTTTGTAAATCTTATTCAGAATCCTCAATATTATCTCAATCGAGTTGAAACTCAACATGAATACGAATAAAATATCACTTTTCAAATAAAGAAACTCCATAAGTGAAAAAATGGGTTTTGCGAGTTTTTGGCGCTAATTAGGATTTTTTTGCGGTTTTCTTAATGCGAATTGTTTCTGATACAAAAAATATTACTTTATACTGAAAATTAGATATTTTCATGAATTGTTTAAACAATTTATTATTGTTTATAGCAATTTGCTCACAGAATGGAGTTAGAAAGACACGGTTTTTTCACAAATTTTCCATTTGTTGTCCAATTTTCATCTAGAGGGAAGTGATAGTTCATCAATGTTAGAAATAGTGATTTTTTAAACAATTCGTCATAATTATTAATAATATTATATTTGAATAATGCTGAAAAGATGCAGATTTTTGTAAAATGTCTGGCTTTTTGTCCAATTTTCATCTGGAGTGAAGTAATAATAAATTCAATTTAACAAAATAATTGTTTAAACAATTGATTATAATTATTAATAATATTATATTTGAATAATGCTAGAAAGATGCAGTTTTTTTTTTAAATTTCTGGTTTTTTGTCCAATTTTCATTTGGTGTGAAGTAATAATGAATTTAAGTTATCAAAATAATTGTTTAAACAATTTATTGGAATTATTATTAATATTATATTTGAATAATGCTAAAAAGATGCGTTTTTTTTTATTTCTGGCTTTTTGTCAAATTTTCATTTGGAGTGAAGTGATAATGAATTGAAGTTAACAAAATAATTGTTTAAAAAATTTATTATCATTGTTAATAATATTCTATTTGCTTAATAGGTAGAATGTTGTGGTTTTTTCTGAAATTTTCAACTGTTTGCTTATTTTTTATTAGGCGTGACTCAATAATTAAACAGATTCAGCAAAAATAATTGTTTAAACAAATTATTATTGTTTATGAATATGTTCATCTATATTGATTGCGCCTGATATTTGCGGTTTTTGGACAATTTTTACCTTTCTGTCCTTTTTTCACTGAGTAAGGTAATAATTAAATGAAGTTAACAAAAAAGTTGTTCAAACAATTTAATATTGTTTATAACTATCTTTTCTTATATAAGTGCTAGAAAGTGGCGGTTTTTTCTAAAATCTTTCACTTTGTTTCGCCAGCTTAATTACTAACAATTAATAAATAAACGTTACAGAAAACTATATTTTAAATAATCTCTTTCCTTTTCGTGAATATATATTTTTCTGAAATAAAACAGATATTTAAAATTCTTTGTTTTTGCCTCTTGTTTAAAATAGCTTTTTTTCTTTAAATTAATTCTTTTAAGCATGTGGAAAAGAGCAAAAATAATTCACTTAAAACAACAATACCTTTTGGAAAATCATTTTTGTTGTGGTTGACTTATTACTTGTTCATAAATAAAAAAGCAATGCAAAGTGAAAGATTTGAGAAAAAACCGCCACTTTCTAGCACTTATCTGAGGATAGATAGTTATAAACAATATTAAATTGTTGAAACAACTTTTCTGTTAACTTTAATTAATTATTACCTCACTAAGTGAAAAAAGGACAGAAAGGTAAAAATGGCCAAAAACCGCAACTATCAGGCGCAATCGATATAGATGAAGATAGTAATAAATAATAATAATTTGTTTAATTAATTATTTTTGCTAAATATAATTAATTATCAAGTCACGCCTAATAAAAAATAAACAAACAGTTGAAAATTTCAGAAAAAACCGCAACATTCTACCGATTAAGCGAAGAGAATATTATCAACAATGATAACAAATTGTTTAAACAATCATTTTGTTAACTTGAATTCATTATTACTTCACTTCAAATGAAAATCAAACAAAAAGCCAGAAATTAAAAAAAAAACCGCATATTTCTAGCATTATTCAATTATAATATTATTAATAAGTATAATAAATTGTTTAAACAATTATTTTGTTAACTTTGAGTTATTATTATTTCACTACAGATGATAATTGGACAAAAAGCCAGAAATTTAAAAAAAACTGCATCTTTCTAGCATTATTCAAATATAATATTATTAATAATCATAATAAATTGTTTAAACAATTATTTTGTTAACTTGAATTTATTATTACTTCACTACAGATGATAATTGGACAAAAAGCCAGAAATTTAAAAAAAATTTGTGAGTCGGGAAATTTAATATAACTCAATTCATTTGACTCGAATTTGACTCGACAAAAAAACCTCCCTGTAGATCCAATTCCCTCTAACAAATTGGGTTACAAATCGCAGAATTGATGAAGCCTGAATGAAACTATCATCGAGTATTATACATAACATTCTGCAATCAAATTTTTCAAAAGTCAGTTCCTCTTCAAAATCATAGTTCATCAAAAATCAATGATTATTCATTATTGATTGATTATTGTTTTTCCTTCAATCGCCAATAACACATCCACACAGAAACAAATTTCTGGCCTGGGAGTCAGACTATGTTTATTATATGTTTTTGGGGTTGCTCAGGTTTCTGACGTAACCTTAAAAAGTTTTCACAGCCACAAAAAATAAAAAATAATTCTGGCCTGCGGATCAGGCCATTTTTGATGCGTTTTTGGGGTCGCTGAAACCGAATCCGAAGTCCACTTCACCCCATCATGTCAGTTTTTGACATATCCTTAAAAAAA
Source organism: Andricus quercusramuli (assembly GCA_932178445.1). Taxonomy (NCBI): domain Eukaryota; kingdom Metazoa; phylum Arthropoda; class Insecta; order Hymenoptera; family Cynipidae; genus Andricus; species Andricus quercusramuli. Next base: position 250,245 of record CAKNXH010000155.1, on the reverse strand, counting down.
TATCATAATCCGATCAAAAAAGAACCCGTTATAGTTCAAAAAAGAGAATGACTAAAATTCTATCTACCTGTTATTCGTTATTTATAATTTTTAAGGTTATATGGTTTTTGGAATTTCAGGTTGTAAGGTAAAGATGTTATGTGGTCAAGGGGTGAAGGGGTCGAATGGTTATGGGGTTAGGAAATTATGAGGTTAAATATAGGTATAACGGGATAATTGGGCTTGGATTATATGATTTTTTATGTTATGTCAAAAACCTGACAAGATGGGGTAAAACAGACTTCGGATTCGGTTTCGAAGACTCGAAAAACATATAATAAAAATGGCCTGACCCCCAGGCCAGAATTATTTTTTATTTTTGCGTAGCTGTGGAGACTTTTTGAGGTTATGTCAAAAACCTGATGTGATGGGGTAAAATGGACTTTGGATTCGGATTCAGAGTCCCCAAGAACATATAATAAACATGCGGTCTGTTACACACCTGTCATATAAAAGTATTTGGTCAAATATTATTATGAAAGTATAATCTATATTGTTATACACTAAATTTTGATATAATGGATAATCCATCACTTTCAGTTTATGGAACGCATATTTTGCTTACGTGATTGATCATTGGTTAATTAATCTATTAAAATCCATCATTGAACACACACACGCGCGCGCGCACACACACGGACACGGACACTCGCTCATGAGACAGATTCCTCATTTTAGTTACTTCAGTGTCACCGATATCGAAAAATCAGAGCACAATGTCCATATATCGCTGAATGTTGTCTCGCTGATTTTAGAGTGGTTTAGCCTTCGCTGCTTTCCCTCACGCAGTCAAACTGCCGCCGCCGAGTCTGGTCAGCGGGCGTCCTTTGTACCTTTAATGAGCCCTAAAGTGCAAAATTGGCATTGCTCCTCGCCCCTAATGTAGCTGTTGGATCGCCAGACGCTGAATGACATAATGCAATATGCATTCCTTGGTGAAGAAAATTTTCACAAGAAAGTACAACATTTATACAACTCTGATTTTTGTATTGAAACATGTAACTTTTTCTTGAAAAAAATGTACAACATTTAACAAAAAAATAAAGTTAAATACAAATAGCTAATTTTTCCTTGTTTTTTATTTGTAGAAAAGTAAATAAATTAACAATAAAGTAGGGGAGGTAGTCCTAAGTCGGCACAGTAAGAGTTTTTGTCGAAAACAGAGGGTAAATAGGGTTTAATGGTGCTTTAATGTCTTTGGTCGGGTACCGCGATCTTTTATCGACAATTCTATGCCATTCAAAGCAGTGTAGAGTAATTTTTGCGGTGGAAATGCAGCGAATTTTAAAGAAGTCGATTTTTGATTTTTCTCAAAATTGTGGTCCTAAGCCGGCACCCCCTGGTCATAAGTCAGCAGATCATTTTTTCCACTGAAATGCAAGAAAAAGGGCAGGTTATGTAAGTTTTAGGCGGAAATGGGCCAATTGGAATCATTTACAATGAAAAAACATATAGAATGTTGTCAAACTTTATTTATAATATGGACACCTACCAGAGACAAGCAACATGTAGTCAAAACACAACCAAACAGAAAAACTAACAAGAGACGAGTGACATGGAATTGAAACACAACAAAATGAAATAACACACAAATAATAAAGAAAGCAAAAAAAAGGTGCCGCCTCATGACCATCTGTTTGGTGCCGACTCAGGACCACTACGAATGGTTACATATTTCATGCTGTCACGCACACAAAGCAAATCTGAATGAAAAATTGACTGTATTAGGCGAAAGAACACAGAAACCAACGCACTCAATCGATTGAATTTTTCAAAACGCAACTGTAGCTGCTTCAAAAGGATGGAAGAAAATGCAATTTCGTTTGCACGAAAAATTTAAACCCCACTCACGCTGCCAAGCGAAAACTAAAGTGACAATTGTCAGCGTAAATTACGTTCATGTCTGTTAATCTGTCATACGAAAAAATGATGAAGCCCATACGCGCGTCATTTCTGACAAACGCGAGGGTGCCGGTTTAACACATAGTGCCGACTTAGGACAGAAAACTACAGAATTTTATATTTTTTCAATTTGGGTGCTTGACTTCATGAAAACACTTTCACTTTCGAACAATATTACACTTTTAACAAGAACTTTTGCTATTATTATAAATAACATTGAACTGTAGTTCGATTATTGAAAATTGAACAATAATTGGCTTTACAGGACTGTTTTAATCGAAGAAAAAAATTCCCCGTCATTTCCAGATTGTTTCCCGGTTCGCAAACATTTTTCCAGGTCAATGCAATTTAAAAATTCAAACTCTGAAGTTGATCATTTTTCCAAATGCTGAATAATTTAGATTTTTTCACTTTTATAAATTGTAGAGTTCAAAGATTCAGTTCCAAAAGTAGAAATTCACGTCCTCATTTTCAATGCTCTAAATTGAACAATCAATCAATCAATTATAAAATTTTCAACATTATTTCATTATGATCAATTTCAAGCTATGGACATTAAAAAATGAATGATTAAATTTTTTCAAAATGAACACTTCTTAAATTAGAAGTTCAATTATTTCCATTTTAGAAAGTTTAAAAATTCTTAAAAAGCTTTAAAATTTTATTTCAAAATATTGAAAAATCAATATGTTGTCTTTAACTTTTTCAAATTTCAAATTATTTTTCAAATTTTTTCAGAACTTTTCGATACCTTCTGAGATTATTCAAATTTCTCCTAAAACTTTTAGAAGATTCTGCAAAATTGAAAAATTTTCTTACAACCTTCCAGATTGATTTTTGACAATTTTGAGAATCTTTTTCAATCTTTTCAAATATTCTCTTAAAATGATTTTTCAAAATGAAAAAACATTTCCAATTTTTCTACGAATCTTAAGAAAATGTTTTCATTCTTTTGAAGCTTCTCACAAGTCTTAAAAAGATTCTACATTTTTTGTTAGAAATGTGCGAAAATCTACATTTTTTCTTGAAACAGGCCGTGGCTATTTGCACCGAAATTTCAGTACGAATAGTCGGATACATGAAAATTCAACAAATTCAATAACAAATTATCCTTGCAGATTTAATAAAATCCTTTAAATCTTATGAAATTCTTTAAAATACATCGAAATTCCTGGAAACTCGTGGAATCTGTTAAAATCTGTTGAAATCTATTAAAATTGGTGAAATCCACCAATTTTCGTTTGAAATCCCTTAGAAATAAAATTTTATTTATTTCGTAAAGTATGAATCATTTGAAATACGTTGAAAGCAAAATCAATCGAACTTATTCATTGAAGTTCTCGAGGATAAAACTTTGAAATCCCTAGAAAAATTTGAAATCCTTGAAATCCTTGGATATTAAATAAAATCCCTTAAATCTTCTAAAATTCCTTGAAATTCAATGAAATTTCATTAATTTTCCAATGCTCTCTAAAATAACGCTAAAATTTCTAGAAATCTTTGAAATCCCTAGAAATCTTTACAATCCCTCGAAATCCTTGGAGAATTTCTATAAACTGCAAAGGATTCACAAAAATGAAGGGATTTCATAGGATTTCAAAGATTTGAAGATAACTTAAAATATTTCGGTTGATATGCGGTTTAAAAAGTTCCTGAAATTTCGAAAAATTTGAAAGGATTTCATAAGATTTATAAGATTTTAGGATATTAAAAAAGACTTTGAAGGATTTCAGAGGATTTCTAGGATTTACGAATATTTTAAGGGATTTTATAAAACTATACAGTTGCATTTTCAACCAAAAAGAAGATAGTCAACTTTTCATTCCAAACATTTAATTCTCAACCTATAAAATCAAATATGTTACTAACTGGTTTAATTTTCGATCAATCAGATGAATTGTCAACTAAAATGATAAGTCTTCAAAAATAAAAATTAATTTTTTAAAAAGTAGTTCATCCAAGAGTTATTTTAATTTGAATAAAAAACATTTGGATTCAATAAGAAATACGAATTTTTAACAAAATAGTAAAATTTTCAACTAAAAAGATGAACTTTCAACTAAGATGAATCTTGAAGAAAATGAATTTACACTTCTTTTAATTTTTTGAACTTTTTTTCAAGTCCGAACCAGAAAAATAATATTAGACTTTTTAACTAAAAAGAATGACTTTTAACCAAAATTAGGTGGGTTTTTTCAATGGATTCTATCAATACAGTTCGCATTTAATAAAAAAAAAAAAAACAAGAAAAAGAGGAAACTTCTTCACCAAACGCAGTTGTTAGCACCCCCTCCCCACCCAATATTTAATTTAGTTTATGGACAGCCCCTAATGTCTCATTCAAATTCTCACCACTCCTTCCTCGGTCTGCCTCTGGGCACGCTGTCATTCATTTTACCTAAATACACTTGTTTCGTCAATCTTCATCCATTTCTTCTTTGACATGTCCAAAATTTTTCTTCCTCTACATCCATACATCTCTTCAAGTAAGCTCTTGTGTTTATGTTGCTGTTTATCTGACTCTGGGCACGCTGCGATTCATGTTTCCTTAATATACTTGTTTCGTCAATCGTTCTCCATTTTTTTTCTAACATGCTTGAACTTTTACTTCCTCTAAATCCATACATCTTTTCAAGTGAGCTCTTGTGTTTTTGTTGCTTCTTATCTGACTCTGGGCACGCTGCGATTAATGTTACCTAAATACACTTGTTTCGTCAAAAGTTCTTCATTTTTTCTCAAAAATGCTTGAACTTTTGCTTCCTCTATATCCATACATCTTTTTATGTAAGCTCTTGTGTTTTTGTTGCATTTTATACCATGTCGCTGTAACTTATCATTCACACATTCTCACAACTCCTTCCTCGGTCTGCCTCTGGGTACGTTGCCATTTACTTTACCTAAAGTTTATGGACACCATACTGAATGCCATTGTTAGCTTATAACAATGAAGTAAAATGTTGAATGAATTTATAATATTGTTTAAATCTGTCTTCAAATAATTTTGATCAGCAATGAGTTTATTTCAGTAATTTGTTCAGAGATGAAAAATTATATTTATTAAATAATAAATTTTCTCGCAGTATTTTTGTCTATATTGTTGAACACAAAAAAAAAATTCAACACGTGAACTCTAGATTTATCTCGAATGTATCCCTTTGCATATAAATCCCTTACTTACCCTCACCATATAAATTTCTTGATTCCCGGTAGTATAAGGAGGCTAGAACCGAAAGAGTTACGCTTACCCCAAATGGGATTTGGCTTGATGGTATGATAATGATAAAAATAATTTTTTTAAATTAAATGAAAAGGAATCGAGTTTCTTTTTGTTATGAATTAAAATACTTTGAATGCTTTGATTTTTTTGTTAAGTATTTAATACTTCAATTGAACACATTTTCAGGTTTTAAAGTTTTACTTTTTTGAATTTCAATGATCTGGAAAAATTCTTGTTAACCGAAAAAAGGCCGGAAAATTGTTTTTTTTTTAAGACTTTGAAATTTGACTAGACCTCTGCCAAAAATCTTCTCCATCGATTTTTAAATGTAATTTTTTTCGTAATAGCTTTCAAGTAGCAAGTAAACAAAAAAAGGTATTTTTCCTCTTTGCGAGAATAAATTCGTCCCAAAAAAGATAATATCTGTCCCAAAATATTCCACTGATTTCAGTAAAATTGGTGTAAATTTGGAAGAATTCAAGGGAATCCAAAGAATGTGATTATATGCCAAACAATTCAAAGTGAGTTTCAAAAACTTCAGGTGGAATTAAAATTGTTATTTTATTTCAAAGATCCATTTGATTGAAATCCAAAATATTTCAGAGATTTCAGTAAAATTGGATTGAATTCAGAAGAATTTAAAGGAATTCAAGAGGCTGATGAAATGCATAAAAACATGAAATAATATAACTAAACAAAATTTTTTAAATCAGAAAATTTTTCATCGAATTAAGTAAAATTTGAGTGTGCAGGCTTTAGGGCGAATTTAACATAATCAAAGGGAATTGAAAAAAATTTGAAAAGTAAAAAAAAGAACGAACAATTAAATGAAACTCGAGTAAATTAAAAAAAATTGAAAGGAAATGAGAGGAATTCAATGGAATTCATAACGAATTGAAGTAAACTAAAAAAAAAATCGAGTGAATGGGTGAGGAAAATTCAAGGAAATTCAAAATAATTTAATGAAATACGTAAAAATTCGAGGTGAGTTTGAAAGACTTTAGGATGAATTAAAAAAATTCAATTGAATTGAGTTGAATTGAGTGAATTCAGAGGAATTTAGGTAAATTCAAAAAAATTAAGGGCAAATTAAAAAAATGTTAAGAAACTTCAAAAAAATAAAAAAAAATTCACAATAAATTAATAACAGTTTTTAAAATCTAAAACTTTCCATTTTCTTCAATAAAATTTGAATAAATTTAGAAGAATTCAAGGGAATTCAAGAAAATTCGACAAAACTCATACAAAATCAAGATAGATTAAATCCTACCTATTCAGTGGATTTAAAACAATTCAACATAATTAAAAAAGGAAATACTTCGGTTTAAGGGAAATGAGAAAATGCTATGAAAGTCAGAAAAATTCCAGGTGAATTAAAAAAAAAATAATACATTGAATTCGTCAAATTTTAATGAACTGAGAAAAACTCAAGGAAATTCATAAGAATTTAATGAAAAGCCAAATAATTCAATTTAAGTTTGAAAGAATTTAGGGGGAATACAAAAAACTGAAAATTCCATTGAATTTAATAGAATTGAGTAAATTTAGAAAAACTCAATTAAATTGAGAAAAAATGTAGGGTAAATAAAAAAAATTTAAGAGGTTTTCCTAAAGAATTCAAAGAAATTAATAAAGAAACAGGGTGAATTTCAAATGAATTAAAATGATTTGAAAAAATATTTTTCATCTAAAATATTTCATTGGAGTGAATACAGAAGAATTCAAGGGAATTCTAATTAGAGATGAAATAAGAAATACAAAACTTTCTTATCTTGCAATTACTAATTCAGAAATAATATATTCGAAATCTACGTTTTTTGGTTATTCTAACGATATGTTACTTGCCCTAATAAGTTGAAAATTAGAATAAGTGCGGTAAGATAAGTTAATTTAAGAAATTATTGTTTTAATTCGAAGTTTATAGTTTCATACATTTCGGAATTTTTTTATGTAAATTCTAAGCCTAATTTATAGAAGTTATAATATAAAAGTGATAATATAATATTATAAATAATTATATAATTTAAAAAAATGAAAGCTTTCAAAACTTTTCAATTGAAAATTTTTTAATTAAAAGCCCTTAAACTGCACAATTTTAAATTTAACTTCCATACATCGTACAGTTAGAAGATTTTAATTTATAAAAATACACGCTTTCATTTTCAATGCTATGAATTGAAGAATATGGATACAAAAATTTAAACATTTTCAAAATTATATTATTTTAAGCAATTTTAAGCTAGAAATACTAATTTAAACATTAGAATTTGTTTCGAAATCTTTTAAAACATTCTCTTAAAAATTTGTCTAAAAAAATTGTTTGAAAATTTTCCAGGAATCTACTAATAATATTATTATCTGGAAACTCGAATTTTTCGTACAATTTTTTGAAAATCCTAAAAAACTACAAAAATTGCCTTAAAATCATCCAAATTTTTTTTTGGGAAATTTAGGAAATTTTATTAAATATTGTGTTGAAATTAATTTTTTCCAACAAAAAATATTGTTGGTTTTTGTAGGAATTTCGATACAAATTTTGTACTCATTTTAAACCTGTCAAAATGCTTAATAAGCTTATAAGTCGTCAAAACTTCTAAATATATTTTTAAATTACTCAATTATTTTCCAAATTAATAATTGTTCAATTGTCATTTATTATTGATGAACAATTTTTCAATCTTTTTAAATATTCTCTTAAAATTAATTTTTCAAACCAAAAATCATTTGAAATTTTCCAATCAAACTTGATTTTTATTTATTTTTTTTTTCATTTTCTTAAAATCTTTAAAGATCCTTAAAAAGATTCAAAAATTTATTCCGAAAGTTTTTTTATTCTTCGAAATCAATTCCAGTTTTGAATTCAATTTAGATATTCTCAAAACTTCTAAATATCTCTTAAACTAACTCAATTTTTTCCAAATTGATAATTATTCAATTGTTATTTGTGCATAAAAATTCAATAATTTTACTCACGTATTGAAAATTTGTTGAATAGAAGAAATAAAATTGTAACGTTCAAAGTTTTAATTTAACACACTGAAATATCAACGATTCAAGGCTTTCTATTTCAAATAAGTCAGTTTAAAATTATTTAGTTTCCAATTTTTGATGTATGATGCTCATTTTAAATAAAAAGTGAAGTATTGCTAAATATTGAAAGAACTATATTCCTTAATTTAAAAATTTAAATGGGTTAAAAATGGAATATTTTAGATTGAAATAATATTTGAATAGGATTTTTCAATTAAGAATATTTTATAAATTTTCAAGTCCTGTAAAATCAATTATTGCTCAATTTTGAATAATCGAACTATAATCCAATGTGATCTATTATAATAAAGTTTCTTGTTGAAAGTGTAATATTGTTTTTAAATTGTAGTTTCTTGTAGAAATTTATATATGACATATCCTAAAAAAATTGACAGTAAAGTACAATTCGAAACGTTCATGCGGATTCTAAAAGTATTTTTTGTGAAAATTTATATTTTTTTGTTCAAATTTGTAAATTTCTACAATAATCTACCAGTATATACAACACAATTTAGAGTACAGTTTCCCAATATTTCAAATTTTGTGAAATATTGTTTTCTTTTGTAAAGATTTGTAATTTTCTACATTAATTTACGTAAAATTGAAAGTGTTCTTATGACGTCAAGCACCCAAATTAAAAAAATGTGAAATTTTGTAGTTTCCGGTAATACCTTGTAGATTTTTACAACGAAGTAAAAAAATATTAATAAAAAGTTATAAAAATTTTTGAATTGTAGAAACTTGTAGGGTAGAGTGGTCCTAAGTCGGCACTATGGGTTAAGCCGGCACCCTCGCGTTTCTCAGAAATGGCGCGCTTGCAATCTTGTAATATAGTGTACACCAAAAATACGAGCAATAAACCCCTTGAAAATTATTTAATTTTAATTTTAAATACTTTGAATTAAGAAGAGTTATAATGCTTAAAATGCTTTTATTATGCCGTTAAGTAGGGGAGAGTGGCCCTTAGTCGGCACTGTGCGTTAAGCCGGCACCTTCGCGTTTCTCAGAAATGGCGCGTATGTCGGCTTCACCATTTTGTTGTATGACAGATTGGTCGATTGACGTAATTTACGCTGACAGTTGTCACTTTAGATTTCGCTTGACAGCGTGAGTAGGATATATATTTTTCGTGCAAACGGAATTCCATTTTCTTCCGTTCTTGTGAAGCAGCTACAGGTGCGAAAAATGTTTGAAGAGTTTAATCGATTAAGTGTGTTAGTTTCTGTGTTCTGTATGCTTTCGCCTGATGAAGTCGATTTTTCATTCGGATTGGTTTCGTATGCGTAATAGCATGAAATGTGTGAACATTCGTAGTGGTCCTAAGTCGGCACTAAACAGGTGGTCCTGAGTCAGCATTTTTTTGCTTCTATTGTTATTTGTATGTTATCTTGTTGTGTTTCAATTCCATGTAACTCGTCTTTTGTTGTTTTTTTTAGTTTGGTTGTCTTTTAACTGTGTGTTTCTGGTATCTAGTAGGTGTTTATTCTGTAAGTAAAGTTCGACAATATTCTACATATTTTTTCATTGTAAATGGTTTTAATTGTCCATTTTCTCCTGAAACTTACATAACCTGCCCTTTTTCTTGCATTCGAGCGAAAAAAATTATGTGCCGGCTTAGGACCATCATTCTGACAAATAGCAAAAATCTACGTCTTCACTTTGCGCTGTATTGCGACCGCAAAAATTACTCCACACTACTCTCAAGGACAGAATTGTAGATGAAGGATCGTGGTATCTGACCAAAAACATTAAAGCTCCCATTAAACCCTGTTTACTCTCTGTTTTCGACAAAAAGTCTTACTGTGCCGACTTAGGACCACTCTCCCCTATTCAATATTCAAATTGAACAATTTTTCAGGTATGTAAGATTTCTGGTATAAAAATGATTAACAACTGGTCAATTTAACTAGCCACAGCGCTCTATGTGTATAACATTTTCCGACACCGCCTCCTCCAGATCACTTTTCTGGATCCGCGCCTGCGCTAAAGTAAAATGTGTACCTGAATTATGTACAAACTTTTGATGGGAAAAGTTATCTAATTCAGATTACAGCATACAATTTCCAGAAATTTCCTCCTATTTGATCAAAGCTTCCACCTTTTTCAATTAATTACTCACCTATTAGGAGAGCAAGAATTTTGCATTCATATTTGTGGTATGTGGAGAGGGCCACTTGTCTGCATTTCCGTCCGCAAAAAGCAACGCTACTACATTCGGGGCAGCCAACTGGAGCTCTTAACCTGAGGGTAGAAAAATTTTTTCATTTCTCTTTTCAAAACTTTCTTTGTAATAAACTGGGCTTAAAAACTCACATCGAAAAATATAGATCAAATATTTACATCTTCACGTTAACGTAATTTATGATTGAGAAGTAGGGTGGTCAAAAAATCCATTGGAAAATTTTTTTCTTTGCATTTTTATGCATAAGTCTGTTCTATAGGGTCCCAAAACCCCCATAAGTGAAAAAATGGGTTTCGCGAGTTTTTGGCGCTAATTATGATTTTTTTGCGATTTTTTTAATGTAGATCGTTTCTAATACTTGAAATACTACTTTGTGCTGGTAATGAGATGTTGACATAAATTGTATCAACAATTTTTTTTTTAGCTATCTTTTTCTATATTAATACTAGATAGTTGCGGTTTTTTCCTGAAACTTTAAGTTTTTGTCCACTTTTTACTTAGTGTGTAGTAATAATTAATTCAAGTTCACAAGAATAATTGTTCACACAATTTATTATCATTGTTGATAATATTCTCAATAGAAAGTTGCGTGTTTGTTGAAATTGTTAACTATTTGTCTATTTTTCACGTAGATAATTAATTAAATTCAGAAAAAATAATTGCGCAAACAAATAATTATTGTTTATAACTATCTTTATCTATATTAATACCAGATAGTTCCAGTTTTTTCTAGAATTTTCACATTTTTGCTCACTTCTCACTAAGTGAGGTGATAATTAATGCAAGTTAACAATAAAAAAACATAATAGAGAATCACATTTTAAACAATCTCTTTCTTTTTTGTGAATATATTTTTTTGAAAAAAACAGTCTTTTGAAATATTCTTTAAATTTTCTATATGGATCATATTAAATGTAAATCATTTTTGAAGTAGCTACCAAGGAGCCTTTTTGTTATTTCATATAATTCATTTGTTCCTAACTTGCATTAACCATTAAATCTCTAAGTAAAAAGTTGCAGAAAAGTTAAAAAATTTTAAAAACCGCAATTTTCTGGCAATTATCGGAAGAGAGATAATTATGAACAATAATCAAATGTTTAAACAATTACGTTTGTCAATTCGTGTTAATTAATTAATTATTACTTTACTTATTTAGTGAAAAGTTGACAAAAAGCGGAATATTTTAGAAAAAACCGCAACTATCTAGCACTGCTACAGGAGAAGATGGTTCGCAACAATAATAATTTGTTTGAACAATTATGTTTCTTAAACTTCGATAATTATTATCAAACTCTAAGTGAAAAGTGGAGAAAAAGTTAAATATTTCAGACAAAACTGCAACTTTTTAACGTCATTAAAAGATAATGTTATTTGAAATAATTAAAAATGGTTTAAACAATTAATTTTGTTAACTTTAATTGATTATTCACCTTAATCTAATTAAAAATTGGATAAAAATTAAATAGGTTTGAAAAAACTGCAAGTTTTTTAGCATTATTCTAAGAGAAATTGCTAATTAGTCCCTAACATTTTTTGATAGGACTCAAAATTTTGATTTTATTTATCGAAAATACTATGACAAAAATCGAAAATTCAAATTTTAATTCAAACGACGTAAGATGCGTAGAAAAGTTCTGAGGAGGAATTTCAGATTTTGAAAACTTTTTTTACAATTTTTTGAAACAAATTTCGATAAGACTTGTCATTTGGATTTTACTCATCGAAAATACTATGAAAAAACTAAAAAATTCAAATTTTGAGCCAAAAACGTAAGATACGGAAAAACTTTCTGTGGATGAATTGCAGCTTTTTAGAGTCCCACAAAATGTTTTTTGAGCATTTTTGATAGGACTTGTTATTTCAGTTTTATTTATCGATGATACTATAAAGAAATCGAGAATTCAAATTTTGAGCCATACAACGTAAGATAGGGAAAAACGTTTTGAGGAGGCATTTTAGCTTTTAAAAAGTCCGACACATTTTTTTTGCCATTTTATGATAGAACTTGATATTTTGGTTTTATTTGTGCAAAAGGCTATGAAAAAGAATTGAAAATTCAAATTTCGAGTCAAGCGACGTAAGATACGGAAAAACGTTTTAAGGAGGTTTTACTCATGGAAAATGCTATAAAAAAATTGAAAATTCAAATTTTGAGCTGAACGACGTAAGATACGAAAAAACTTTTTAAGGAGCTTCTAAAATGTCCTATAAAATATTTTTCAATAATTTTTGATAAGACTTGTTACTTTTGGTTCTATTTATCGAAAATACTATGAACAAAAATCGAAAATTCAAATTTGGAGCCAAACAACGTAAGGCACGGCAACATGTTTTGAGGAGAAATTTCAGATTCTAAAAATTCCTATACAATTTTTTTGACCATTTTATGATAGAACTTGAGATTTTGCTTTTGTTTGTGGAAAAGGCTATGAAAAAATTTTTAAATTCAAATTTTGAGCTAAATTTATTCTACCAAGGAATTGCAGCATTTGAAAAATCCTACAAAATGTTTTTCAACCATTTTTAATAGGACTTAACTTTTAAAAGGTCCTACCAATTATTTTCAACATTTTATGATAGGACTTGCACTTTTGGTTTTATTATCGAAAAGGCTATGAAAAAAATTGAAAATTCAAATTTTGAGCCAAACGACGTAAGATACGGAAAAATGTTATGAGGAGGAATTGCAACTTTCAAAAAGTCCTGAAAAATGTTCGTTAAGCATTTTTGATAGGACTGGCTATTTTGGTTTTATTCATCGAAAATACTATGAAAAGAATCGAAAATTCAAATTTTGAGCCAAACAACGTGAAATACAGAAACACGTTCTAAGGGGGAATTGCATGAGCTTTTAAAAAGTTGTACAAAATTTTCTTCAAGCATTTTTGATAGGGCTTGTTATTTTGGTTTAATTTATCGAAAATACTATGAAAAAAGTCGAAAATTCAAATTTTGAGCCAAACAATGTGGAACACAGCAACGTATTCTCAGGAGAAATTGCAGCTTTGAAAAAGTCCTACAAGATTTTCTTCTAGCATTTTTGATAGGACTTGTTATTTTGGTTTTATTTATCCGAAATACTATGAAAAAAGTAGAAATTCAAATTTTGAGCCGAACACCGTAAGATACGGAAAAACGTCCTACAAAATTTGTTTGACCAATTTTTAACCTAACGACCTGCTCAAAAATGCTAGCTGCGCGCATAGCCCGCGATCATAATATCACAGGCGGAAATATTATATATAGTTTATATATAGTGTGAAGTATTATATATAATATTCGTTTGTTTTATACATTTCTTATATAAAACAAATGAATATTATATATAATACTTCACACTATATATAAACTATATATAATATTTCCGCCTGGGATGCTTGCGCGGATAGCAAATTTTTTATATTATTTTTCCTCTGAATACTAATCCTCTTAGTTTAGGCATCTGGTAGTTTTTTTACCTTTCTAACTAGGTAGTTCGCTTTTCGAAAAACAAAATTTAAAAAGATTTGATTGCAAAGAGTTGTTTGTCACAAAAAAATTCCTTTTTTTAAAATTATGTTTCAAGGTTCCGCAAGCACCATGAAATTAACATGTATTTCCCATAAGGCAAGAAGTTTTTTTTTGTACATTTTATTCAGTATAAATGAATCAAGTTTAAATTCAACATTTCTCTTCACAATCGGCTGATTTGACATGGGTAGAAAGGAACATGCAGTATAGATTAAGGAAAATAGCGGAAGAGGAAAGAAAAAAAGGAAGAAGAACATGGGTTAAGTATGGGAAAATACAGATAGAAGGTGTATGGTGGAATTGGGATGAGGACAGGGAAGATTTAGTAAAAAATGAAGTATCGGGAAACTAGAAGAGAAAGGAACAGGAGGTAAAGAAATTAGAAATAGTGAGAAACCAAAAGAAACAGGAAGCGAAAGTAGGGAAGAATGGAGGATATGCTACTGGAATATAGCAGGCTTAGAAAGAAAGGATATGGAGTTCATGAACAATTTGACACAATGGGATGTAATGATGGAAGTTGTAATGATGGAGACGTGGCTAGATGAAAAGGGATGGGAAAGAGTAAGGGGAAGATTACCAAGAGGTTACAAATGGCAGGTGCAAAATGCAAAGAGGAAGAATAAAAAGGGCAGAGCAATGGGAGGAATGGTGATGGGAGTAAGGAACGAATGTATAAGAGAGAATGATAAAAAAGAGTTGAAAGAACATAAAGAAGGATTAATAGTAGAAGAGATAAATATGGGAGGAGAGAGGTGGAAGATAATGGGGGTTTATGTGAACGGTGATATGCAGGAAAAATCAGAGGATATGAGAGAACTGATGGAAGAAAATAAGCATGAGAGTAGGCTAATAATAGGAGGTGACTTTAATGCGAGAACAGGAGATAGAGGAGGAAAGGAATGGGATGGAGAGCGAGGAAGAAAATCCAAAGACAAGATACTGAATGGGGAGGGAAAGAAGTTGTTGAAGAGCCTAGGGGAGATGGGATGGTTTATCCTAAACGGAACTACAGAGGGGGATGAGGAAGGGGAATTTACACGTTCAGGGAGAAAGAGGGGAACGGTAATTGATTATGTGATAGTGGATGACGAAGTAAGAGAGAAGGTTAAGAGACTAGAGGTAGGCAACTAAATAGATTCGGATCACTTTCCCGTAATAGTGACAGTAGAGGGAGAAATGAGTAATAACAAAAACGCTAAAAAGGAAGCAAAAGTGAAAAGAGCAGGAAGAGGGGATTGGTCAATGGAAGGTAAAGAACAGTTTAAAGAAAAAATCAGGAATATCAAAATGGGGGAAGGGAATTTAAACGAGGAAATGGAAATAATGATAGGAGAAATAAAAGGAGCATTAGAGTGCACAATCAAAAAAGAAGTTAGTGAAGGAGGGGATAGAAGTGGATGGGATGAGGATTGTAAACAGAAGAAGAAGGAAGTGAGAAAGGTATTAAGAAAATGGAGAAAAGGGACAAGTAGTGGAGAAGAATATAGGAGAAAAAAGAAGGAGTATACTGAGATGTGTGATCAAAAAAAAGAGGAAGAAAATAAAAGGTTTGAAGAAGAAGCGGAGAAGGCTAGGACGGAAGAAGAGGTTTGAAAGGTGGTAAATAAAGAGAGAAGAAGAAGGAAAAGAGTAAACCAGGATATTGAGATGTTAGAATGGAAAACATATTTTATGGAATTACTAGAAGGGGTAGAGAGGAAAGTTAGGAAAGGAGGGAGAGATGGCAGGGAAACAGATGAGGAGGAGGATATTACAAGAGAGGAAATAGTCAAGGTATTAGGGATGATGAAAGATGGAAAGGCACCTGGTATAGATGAGATTCCAAATGAAGTATGGAAATATGGGGGGACAGAATTAGAGGAATGGGCGTGGATAATGTGCAATAGAGTATGGAGAGGAGAGGGGTGGCCAGAGTTATGGAAAGAAGGTGTAGGGATACCAATAGTGAAGAAAGGCACAGGAAAGGAGGTTAAAGATTATAGAGGAGTGACACTAATGCCAACACTGTATAAAGTATATGTGACTGTTTTATCGGAGAGGTTAAAAAAAGAAGTTGTGGAGAAAAAGATAGAGCCACCGAATCAGACAGGGTTTAGAAAAGGGATGGGGGTAATGGACAATATATATGTTCTGAACTACTTAGTAAATAAGAGGATTAAAAGGGAGAAGGGGGCAATGATAGTAGTGTTCGTGGACTTGAAGGCGGTGTTTGGCTCATTAGACCGAGGCGAGATAGAAAGAGTTATGGTGAAAAAGGGGATAAGAGAGGGATTAATAAAGAGAGTATCGGAAATTTTTAGAGAGACAAAAAGCAAGGTGAAGGTAGGAGAGCAAGTGGGAGATAGTTTCTGGTTGGTGAGAGGGGTAAGGCAAGGATGTCCTCTGAGCCCGCTTTTATTTAATATATTAATATCAGACTTGGAAGAAGAAATGAAGAGAAAAGGGTGGGGAGGAGTTAGGATAGGGAACGGAAAGATATATACACTGGCATACGCAGACGATATAGTGTTGATGGCAGAGGATGAAGAAGGGATGGCGGGCTTAATTACCGGATTAGAGAGATACTTAGATGGAAAGAAGTTGAATTCAAATGTAGAAAAGACAAAGATAATGAGGTTTAGAAAAGGAGGGGGAAGAAAAAAGGAATGGACGGGAAGATGGAAGGGAAAAAAATTAGAAGAAGTAAAAGAGTTTAAGTATCTGGGATATACCTTGCAAGCAAATGGAGATCATAGAGCTCATATAAGAGAAAGGATGAAAAAAGCAGAAGGGGTAATGAAACAGATATGGGGAATAGGAAAAAGAAGATTTAAAAAAAAATTGGAGAAGGAGAATGTGGTTATTTGATAGGCTGGTATGGCCGGTATTAGGTTATGGAGCAGAAATATGGGGATGGAAAGAAAGGAAAGAGATTGAAAGTTTACAAGAAAGGTATATAAGGTGGACGCTAGGGGTAGACTGGAGGACGCCGGGATATATGGTGAGAGAAGAAGCGCAAAGGGATAAATTAAGTACTAGAGCGGGAAAGAGGGCATGGAATTTTGAGACGAAGCTGAGGGAGGGAAAGGGAGGGGAGTTAGCGAGAAGGTGTTTGATGGAGGTAGAAGAAAGGAGAGGGAGGGCGATTGAATTAACGAGATGGGAGAAAGAAAGGAGGGAGTTCTTCAAGGCTAGAGATATAGAAGACGGGACTGGAGTCAACTATGAAGAAGTGGAAAAAAGGGAGAGAGAAAGACAATTAATAGAAAGATGGGGGATGATTGAGGAATCAAAATATAATATATGGTATAAAATGATAAAAAAGGAAGGAGTACCAAAGTATTTAGAAAAGGGATGGGGAGAGAAAAGACGGACAAGAATAGCAAGATTTAGATTGGGAAACGAGGTAAGGGCAAGTATGTATTGGGAAAAGAAAGATAACAGGAAGTGCAGAATATGTGAATGGGAAGAGGAAACATGGGAGCATGTATGGGAAGGATGTAGGAGAGGAATGGAAGATAAAGGAACCTGGCAAGAGAATGTGGTAAAGATTCTAGGGGAGGATGGTATGGGGGAAGAGTGGATGAAGGATTTAGAGGATGCTAGGGGAGCAATTGAAAAAGAATGAAAGAATGGATGCGAAAAATTGTAAAATGGAGGTACAAGAGAAGTGAAAGAAAAAGGAAACGGAAGTCGCTTAAATAAGAAGCGTAAAGATTTGTAAGTAATAATTATGTAATAGCATAAGTAGATTAAGATGCGTTTGCGTTACCGCTCTCTCTCTCTCGCTT
The DNA here is from genome assembly GCA_932178445.1 of Andricus quercusramuli. Classification (NCBI taxonomy): domain Eukaryota; kingdom Metazoa; phylum Arthropoda; class Insecta; order Hymenoptera; family Cynipidae; genus Andricus; species Andricus quercusramuli. The sequence goes on along the minus strand of CAKNXH010000155.1, from coordinate 232,591 downwards.
GCACTCTCGCTTTCGATCACTCGCTCACTCGTTCGCTAACACGTCCCAAATTGCGCTAGCGTCAAAAATAGATTTAAGGCGTTCGATATAAGATTTTATGTAAATAGGTGTAAATAATTGTAAATAGTAAGGATAAGATTTTATTAAAAATGTAGAAGGAAGTGTTGTAAGAAATGGAAGTCATGTAAACCCTTAGGGGACACATTATGAATAAAGAAGAAGAATACAAATAAATAATGCCTTTTTAAATATCACGCCCGTAAGTCTGTTTCATAGGGTCCCAAAAAACCCCATAAGTGAGAAATTGAGTTTTGCGTGCTCTTCAGTAAATAAAATTGAAAAAAAAATTCAATCCATGGAGCGGACGTGGGTCAAATCGGACCAAAGGTGTCCTGGAAACGGTATCAGCCTGGGTGTGACGGTTCCACTCTAATTTTTGCGAATTTTTAATTTTAAATTTTTCATATTCAAATTTTGCATAACAATGCAGGATAATGTTTATAAAAAAAAAAACATCGGCACTTTCGGTTTTTCGAATTTCGCCTAAAAAAAATGGGAGGAAAAAACAAATTTTTACAAAAACCTAAATTTTCTCCCAAACAGAAATAATTCTTATGTTTTTTTTTTAAATTTAATTTTGACACACATTTGACTGAAATTTGAAAATATATTTTAATTGTTAGGTTTTCATTAAAGTCAGTACAAGTGGGGTTTTCGTGCCACAGAAAATAAATTTCGGGTAAAAATAAAAAAATTCCAGAAATTCACTTGAAATTTTTCAAATTTCATTACATTATTTGATTTCATTGATAGGCAGCACGAGGGGATTCGGGGCACAGAAAAGGAATTTGGGGTAAAAATTTGAAAATTCTAAAATTTGACTTGAAATTGGTAAAATGTTATTGAATTGACAGATTTTCATGAAAATAAGAAAGGAGGGGATTTTCGAGTCTCATAATACGAATTTTGGTTCAAAATTCAAGAATTGAAAATAGCATTCTAAGTTTTGGAAATTCTATTTCATTGGTAAATTACCATGAAAGTCAATAAGAGGTCGGGTTTTAAGTAACAGAATACGAATTCGAGGCTGGAATTGAAAAACTTGAAACAAATTTTGAAAATGTTATTCAATTGGTAAATTTTAATCAATCGTTTTTTGAGTCACAAAAGAGGAATTTGCGCTCCAAACTTCAAAAAGCTGACATCAATTTTGAAAATGTTATTAATCTGGTATATTTCTGTGAAAGTCAGTACCAGGGTTTTTGTATTCGGGGTAAACATTTGTATTTTGAGACTCAAAGAACTCCTTTGTTTTAGAATTCAATTGAGCATCCACATTTTCCATGGAACTCTACTGCGCATATATAAGTACCCTCTAGCTTTACTGCTTATCCATAATAAGTGACGTGTGACTATACTGCGCAGCTGTAAGTTCCATGGAACTCTACTGCGCTGATGTAAGAGCTTTGTAATTCTAAGGAGCATACATAAATACCCCTAAAATTACTGCGCATCCATCAGCGGCATGAAACTCTACTGCGCATCCGTAGAAGTCATGGAATTATACTGCGCAGGTTTGAGTGTTATGTGCTCCTACTGCGCAGGCATACATGTCGAGTAACTCTACTATACAAATACGCTTGTCACGTAATTCACTTGCGCATCCTCAAGTTCCATGGAACTCTACTGCGCAGGTTTAACAGTTATTTAACTCTACTGTGCATCTATAAGTACATCCGTATGTCCGCATCTGTATGTCTCAAGAATCCGGGTCCAGACTATTGAGAACGTAAAGGGTTCGTGGCCCGACTCGTACCCTTAAGAATTTAAAAGGCATGGTTGTGGACTCGAACCCTTGAGAGGCTCATCCCGTGTGACAGCCTTTTTTAAAAGGTTTTTTCGAAATTTTTTGTAGCGAAATTAAAAAACACAGAGCTTCCAAATTTTTACTATATATTTATTCAGTCTTTAGTAGTAACTCTGAATTTTTATATGCGAAAATGTGATCTTGATCGCGAGTTTTATTGAGCGAATGGCAACCATATAAAAAAGGTAGACAAACGGCTACCATGATTCTGTCTAAGTGGCTCATTCGAAATGAAAAAACCAAACTGGATGTTAATCTATAGGTGGATGGCTATCTCCGGAACTAGGATTTTTTGAAAATCTTGAAAATTGAATTTTTTATATGCGTTTAAAAATTATGACCCAAAATTTCATGATTTTTTGCGACTATTTTTTTATGAAAAAAAAACGGTTCAATATTTTTCAAAAATCCTATTTCTGGCGATAGCTGTACGTGCGCTGAATGTACCATTAAAATTTAAAAGCAATCGATTGGAATGTTTTTGAGAAATCATGTTCGACAGGTTGAAAAATGTAGTTTCGAGAAAAACACGTTTGAAAGTTCGGGTGTTATACCTTTTATGCCGCTGACTGTAAAGCCAAAACTAAGGAACCGTTACATTCAATTTGAGTTTCAGACTTTAAGGACAGCAGTGCCCCTCTAAATATGCGTACGTATATCTGCGTGTGTACAGAATCGGCCTCTGGTACAAATCCGAAGGTACAAAATAGCTATTGTTTTCCGCCCCGTCGAGCGATCGGCCGCGCGCTCTGAACACCTTAACTTCTTACTGCTGTAACTTTCGAACGACTTCGAATTTCGGAAAATTACTTTCCCAGTATACTCTATACATGCTCTAGTTTGGATTTATGCAAAAAAATCGATTTTTCGGAACCTTTACACGTGATGACCCCCTTAAGAACTAGAAGGGTCCGGGTATGGGACCGCACCCTTAAGAATTATAAATGTTTAATCCGCACACGGAATGGTCTAACCTAAAACGGTCTGATCCCTGGTCTTTTCATATATTTTTCGTTTTTTGTACGATTGAATTTTGGAACAATTGCAAAAATGCACCCTCTGAACCACGAAGGAATAGTAAGGAGTAGTATCTCTGTAAGTGGGGAGTGGGACGAGCGACGTCCAAGAATTCGTTAATGCTTGCTACGAGTGAAAACTCGTATGCTGCCCCGTGCACATGCGCACTGGCGGTTGCCATGCCAACGATGTCAACACGCGTTTGAAGTTTCGAACTTGTGTATTGAACGAACATAAACAAACGAACATAACCTACACGTGTATCGAGATGTCAAAAGGTAACATATTGAGTGGGTATAATATCTGACTGCGAAAACAGCTCTGCGCATGTGCGCGGGGCAGCATACGAGTTTCCATTCGTAGCAAGCATTACCGAATTCTTGGATATGACTTGTCCCACCTCTGCTCACCAAACACACAGGGTGATACCACTCCCTACTATTCCTTCGTTCTCTGAACCAATTTCGTTCGCTATCTCGGATCATTTATCAATCTGAAGTTAGCAAACTAAACATGACAGAAACTGGTACTAAAATAGACTATTTGTGAGATCATATTAGAACGCCCAAAAAAGAATCCCAGATAAAAATAAATGTCTAGTTTTTACTGTGTGTTTATGACGTCAATTATGATTTGTTTGCGATTTTTGGAATACCAATTGTTTCTAACACATAAAATACTACTTTCTTCTGACAATTAGATGTTTACGTAAATTGTTTAAACAATTTATTATCGTTTTTAGAAAGTCGCGGTTTATCCGAATTTTTCAACTTTTTAGTCAGAGTGAGGCAATAAATAGTTGAATTTGACAGAAATGATTGTTCAAACAATGTATTATTATTTACAATAATATTATTTTAGAATAATGATAGATAGTTGTAGTTTTTTCTAAAACTTTCCACTTTTTGTCTACTATTCAAATTAACTCAAGTTAACAAAAATAATTGTTCAAATAATTTATTATTGTCTTTGAATAATGTTATGAAGTTGCGGTTTTTTCTAAAATTTTCAACTTTTCATGCACTTTTCCATTAAATTGATGTATTATTATTATTATTTTGTTAAGCTGGACCATTTGAGTCGTGCAGCACTGCAGTTAAGAACCTATTGTACAATGCTTTTATCTTAAAACCCCGGTGAAACAGAGGCTGAACACGAGTCACTCTCGCTTCTGAAGTATCATTTACGTTCTTTAGAATCAGACCTTATACCTTCAGACGACTCCACTTCACTATGTATGGGCCTGTGCAAATTTTTCTTTTAATAATGTAGGCTTAAACTCACTGCATGAATTTAACCACAACCAGTGACAACACGCCGTTCCATCCGACTTTATTAGAAGTACTCTCACCGCCTGAACGTTTGGCCAGTGGAAAGGAAAACTGCAGAAAACCTCCCGAGTTTAGCCGGTTTTCGATAGTCGAGTTTGAAGGCAGACATCCGACCTGATCCATCGAATGCATACAGTCATTCTCGGCGTCAGATCTCCCGCTAGAAAATGGTTAAAACGCAGGGAATACGTAACCTGGTCGTACGTCGCAGATGGTCACCCATCCAAGTCCTATCCATGCTCGAAGTGGCCTGACATATCTGGACTCTTCCCGAGTCGAGATTCACCGCGCAGCTAATGCCGTCGGTTAGATTGAGGTTATGAATAATTTAAGTTGAAAAAAATTGTTTAAACAATCCATTATTATTTTTAATAATATTCTCTTTGAATAAAATTAGAAAGTTGCAGTTTTTTTTTTATTTTCAACTTTTTGTCCACTTTTTATTTAGAGCGAGGAAAAATTACTGAATTTCAACAAATATAATTGTTTAAGCAAACTATGATTTTTTATAACTATCTTTTCTTGTAGTAATGCCAGAAAGTTGCGGCTTTTTCTATAATGTTCCACTTTTTTCTGTGTGCTGAATCCAAATCTGTTAACGAAACTGCTCCATTAGCCCTATTTCATTAGATATTCCAACCTGACTGCCAAAAATACTTGAAAAATGCCGTTTTCGTCTTTTTCGAAGTGGAATAATTCTAAAATGAAAAGAGATCAATAAATTTTTGAACTTTTTGAAAAATTTGAACTTTTGAAAATTAAAAACAAGTAAGAACTGTTTAAAGAATTATGGTTTGTAAATTGCATTAATTATTAACTCACTAAGTAAAAAGGGGACAAAAAGTGTGAAATTTAAGAAAGAACCGCAACATTAGGTTTGTTAAATTTCATCAATTATTACCTTGCTCTGATTGAAAAGTGGATAATAAGTTGAATATTTCAGGAAAAACACAACTTTCCAGCATTATTCAAAGCAAATATTATTAAGAATAATAATAAATTGTTTGAACAAATATGTTTGTTAACTTGAATTAATTATTACTTCACTCTAATATAAAAGTGAACAAAAATGGAAAATTTTAGAAAGAATTTGAACTTTCTAGCATTATTCTAAGAGAATATTGTTGTAGATAATAATGAATAGTTTAAATAATTAGTTCTGTTAAAATTATTTGATAATTGCCTCGCTCTAACTGGGAAGATGAAAACAAGTTGAAAATTTCCGAAAAAACCGCGACTTTCTAACTCTATTCTAAGAGAAAATTGCTATAAACAATAATAAAATGTTTAAACAATTTATTGAAACCTCTACTTATCAATAGGAAGTAATAATGTATCTATTAAAAACAGTTTATATTTGTATTTGTATTTGTAAAAAACCGCAAAAAAATCACAGTTACCGCAAAAACTTGCAAACCCTAATTTTTCACTTATGGGGTTATTTTGGGACCCTATAAGAGAAACTTATGGGGTTGATGTTTGAAAAGTAATTATGGATTCTATCTATATGTATTGAAAACTGTACTTGCGACCGTATTTAAGCATTTTGGTGGCACATATGGATCTTTAAATTTTCAGGAATACACATTCTTTTTTACAGTGAATAAGAAAAAGTGTTGAAATTATTTATGTCACTAATAATAGAATTAGTATAAATAACACAAATTAATTGAGAAGAAGTGATGTTCTCAAAATATGTTTCAAAACCTTACCGTACCGGGAAAAAAGATAGAAAGAACACCAGAAATCGTTTTTTTATTTCACAGTTTATAATAGTTAATATATTTTTGGCATTTTTAACATAACATAATAATTAACTTTTTTCTGAAAAAAGATCTTCTCGTTTCACCCCGCTGGGAATCAAACCTCAGAACTTCCGATTGCCGGTCGGGCGCTTTCCCATTAAGCTACTAGAGAGATCGAGAGCAGGAACAGTCAGAAGCAATCGGAAGTTTTGAGGTTCGATTCCCAGCGGAGCGCAGGGTTGCGTACGTAATTTACCTTAGGTAATTTGCGTAGTTTTTTACATGTAAATTACCTACGTAATTTACGTCCCTAGTTTTTTGCATGTCATTTACGTTTTCAAGATGGCGACTGCGCTTATAGCCTTATCTGGCCTTATATAGAAAATAAACATAACCTCATTCATTAATATACCGAAGACACTGATGACTTGCTTGATAGCTTCCTTATATATTAAATAATGTTTAGAGGTGACGGACCCAGAAATTCTTTTTGGGAGGAATTAAATTTTATTTTAAAAAGGGAAAATGGCAAAAATTTTGCGTTTTGCCCCGGGCGCAATCGAGTGTTGTCAAATATGGCTGAAGAGAGGTTAAGGTATCATAGGTATAAGTTCATGATTCCTAAGCTTTCAATATTTTAACTAAAAGAACTATTATAAATTATAAAGGTTAAAAAAATATTTCTTTAGAAAAAGGTGCGTTGTAGTAGAAGAAATAGGGAGAGATCTGATGGATGTTGACAAAAGCATAAATAATTCTATGATGAGCGGCATTAGTGAAGTTCCAGAAGAAATATTGCTGAACAATAATAACGTAAGTATATTCTCCAACCATCTGCATATAATGTTAACAACATTTAGTTTTCATTTTCAAATTCAACCTGAAACATATTTTAGGACTGATCATCATAAATCATCATGTTCTAACCTCAATATTGAGTCAAATACCAAAGACTGAAATATGTTGTTTTTTTAGAGGAAACTGGCGATACGTATTTTTACGATCAAAGGAGTTTTTACTTTTGTATAATTTGGGCTCAAAACTGTGGTTCGTGCCGTGCAATATTAAAATTGCAAATTCAGTGGCAGAATCTATGATAAATCCTTCAACTGATGATAAAGTTAAACTCATTCTGAACCACTGTGAAGATCATGAATGCATTTCAAAGCTTTTAGAATCTGTATGCTATAAAGAGATTCTTCCAGTAATCGACGAAGAATTCTGCTGGAGTAAACATCTTTACTTATATTACATGTTTTTGAAGAATATCAAAGTTTTGAGGCAAAAAGTAGGAGATGGAGAAATCAATTTTGTTCAAGAATTTACATCCCTTGTGTTCGATGAATTACTCAAACAAGAAGTCAAAAATCTTCAAAAACCTAAACGCCACTGGTTGCGCTAATTCAAAAGTTTAAAAAAGAATGACTTTTCTATTGCAGATGCTGTTGTAAGCTGGTCTGACTTGTATTTGAAAACTATTAACGAACAACTTAGTTCCTCTATAGCACTACATATTGACAAAATCATGATACCTGTGTGTCCTGCGGCAAATTTTCTGCATCCGAGTTATCGAGGTCATAAATTAAGTATAACAGAAGTGTTAAGAGTTAATGAGTTCCTACTCGACAATCTCGATGAAGGTGGCTTAAACCAGTTAACATCTTACAAGAACGAAAAAGGCATTTTCTCAAAACTTTTCCAAAAGAAAGTAAACTCACCCACTACATTTAGGAGTATAACCGAACAGGAAGCTTCAGAGTTATCGAAGCTAGCTCAAAAGGTGTTATCAATTCCAGTTTCCAACATTGATTTAAAGTGTAAATATCTGCAACGAAGGAACTTGTCTAATGAACAATCAGCAAAACACATTAAGTTATACTATGATTTGAAAATTCGAGAGTGAAAATGGTCTTCTGAAGTTAGTCGAAAACTTTCTTCAAAGAAAGTACACTATATATGTTGATCTGAATTAGTATTACTACTTTTGATTTTCGAATTGAAAAAACAAACATTTATGTAACATTAAGTTTTAATTTTTTTTAAACTAAACATCGTTACCTGAATTTAAAAAGAGCCATCTATCTCTCATTTTAATCAAAATATAACGTTTATGTATTAAAGGACCTATAAGGACAGATTTAATTGAATGTCGCGGGATTTTATAACATTTTAGTGCATTTTAAAGAATTCACTTAGAGAAATGAGGTGTTTGGTAGGGTTTCAATGATTTGAAATTAGTTTTTGGAATTCACCCTGAATTCTTATTAATTTATTCTAAATTTTTTAAAATTCATTGGAATGTCTTAATTCATTTGAATTCTTCTAAATGTTCTCAATTTTACTCAATTCAATTGATTTTTTTGAATTTTCAAATGTTTTTATTCAATTGGTCTTGAGGATCAGTTCATAAAATGATAAAAGGATTTGAAACATCTTAAGGTATTTTTAAAAATTCCTTTGCATTGAAAGACCTTTAAAATTTTTCCAGGTATTTCAAAGGATATCAGAGTATTTGAAATACATAATATGAAAGATTCCAAGAATTTGTTTATTTATTTCAATATTTCGAAGGAATTCCAATGACTTTGAAATATTTTAGGGTATTTCAAAAAATTCCAAGGCATTTTCAAGAGATTCAAAAAATTTCAAGGGAATTCCAAGGGTTTCAATAATACTAAGGGATTTTAATATTTTAATGAATTTCATTCAAGAATTTATTCACAAAAAGTTAGGAATTTCGTAAGATTTCAAAGATTTGAAGAGATTTTCAAATTTTTTTGCAATTTTTTTGGAACTCGCCCTGAATTTTTATTAATTTATCCTAATTCCTTCGAATTATTCAAAATTCACTCAATGCAATGGATTTTTAAAAAGTTTTTGTTTAATCCATCTTGAAGCCTTTAAAACTTGCCCTAAATTTTTAGGCATTTCATCAAATTCTTTTAAATTCTCTTTAATTTTTCTAAACTTCTTTTAAACTTACTTCATTCAATGAATTTTTGCGTATTCTTTAATTGTTTTGAATTCACTTTTCTTTTCAATTCAGTTTGATTTTTTTATGAATTTCGTCGAATCCTCCTCATTTCCTTTCAATTCCACTAAATTCACTCAATTTAATTGTAATCAGTGGAATTTTTCCGATTTGTAGAATTTTTTCCAATTCATTTGAATTTTTTTGAATTCAACTTGAATTATTTTGTAGTCATTAGTAACTCCTTTGGTTAGCAATTAGCAGGATTTCAAAGATTAGAAGAGATTTGATTTTCTTAAATTTAGCCTCATTTCTTTTACCTTCTTTGGAAGTCTCTTTATTTTTTCAAATTCATTTGAATTCTTTTAAATTCCCTCAATTCTATTCAATTCAATGGATTTTTTGTATTTTTTGAAGTTTTTATTTAATTGATTCTAAAGTCTTTTAACCTCACCTTGAATTCTCAGGCATTTCATCAATTTTTTTTGAATTCCCTTAAATCTTTCTAAGCCCATTTCAAACTGATTGAATTCAGTGAAATTTTTTCATATTTTTAAATTGTTTCCAATCCATTTGAAATCATTGGAATTTAACTTGAATTGTTTTCAAGTCTTAACAATTTATCTTGAATTTTTTTCCCTTTGAGTACGAAAAAAATACCCTATGAGCGTGACAAAAAGTACCCTTTGGTCCCTATATTTAATCCCATAGTCTAGTTTAATTTTCTCGTGGATATTTTGCACTTAAATGTTATGGGAAGTGTAAACTTACGCAAACAAAATTTTCACTTGAACTCTCATATATATTTCCCCTCACGTAATGTAAAAATAATAAGACCTGGTTGAGAATTCTCTCTGAGATTCTCGGTTCACAATAAGCGGAAATGACTTGAAATGAGATTTTGAAAGAAGTAGATCGTTACGTGATTTAAATATAAATTAAATTTTGTTTAAAAGCTTCACTCTGAAATTGCTCATAATTAAGTTAAGGGCTATAAATTGCATGTTCTTGTTTGCAAGTTCATCAAAGTCTCTGCCCTGCTTTATTTGAATTGCTTCCCCACAAACTAACTGAATCAAACGGAATACAGAAACTTTTTTCCCTCTGTGAGGAATCGATTGATATTCTGAAAACAAAATCGTGCAAGGCGTTTGTCTCTCCAGATTTATAATCTTAAAAAGAATTGGTTGGGATATTCGAAATTTAAGTTTAGCTTGTTATTTTAGAAGAACTAAAGAGTATATTTTCAACCAAACCGTTAAATTTTAAACAAAGTTAAATTACAAAGGCAGACAAAAAAAAGTGTGCGGATTCAAAAAATCGACCTATATAGCATTACAGTATTGGCCTAGCATATTCAAAACCTGCAAAGTCTATATTGGAGAAACCAGGAGGGCGGTGAGCCAACGTGTAAAGGAACATGAGAGCAAAGTCAGGCTAAAATATTTCACGCAATCAGCACTAGCTGGGTATAATATGGAAACAGGACATAGCATTCCATTTGACAAAACCACCGTCTTCGAAAAAACGTCCAATATTTTTCCAAGAAAACATAGATAAGCAATCGAAATCTCAAAACACCCTAATAACATCAGGAGGGACAATAGATATAATACCAATCTGATTTGGCTTTCCGCCCTCCCAGTTTTTTTTTTAAACTTGATTGGCCAATCAAGTTCGATCATATTGTGATTTGATATTAATAAAAATGAAAAAGGCGAAAGAAACTAAAAAGAGAAGGAAGACGATTTGGTTGGTTGCCTTCTCATTTTTCTTTCCTCTTTTTTATTTTCGGCCAAAGAAACAAAATTTTTATGTTTTTAGGAATCGCAATGGGAGCAATTTGTGGTGGTTGTCCGAATTTCATCGTTGGTTTCTTGTTTTATTTTCAGGAATTCTATACATTAAATAAAACTTTTCGCTCTCAACGAAATTTTTTTTGCTCGTTATTCCATATTTTTTTTCTGGAGAGAAATGCGAAAAGAAGTACTAAGTAGTTTTTATTATTTCACGAGATATACATTTTTTAGTGCGACCTGCGAGCGCTCAGAACATGTTATGCCTATTCAAAAGAATAGTAATTTTTCTCTTGAAACACTCATTTGAATGCAGGATATTTTTATTTCACCTCTCAAGAGAGATTTACCTGTAAAAGGAATGAAGAGAAAAAGAAACTCACTACACAGGTCATTTGAGAATTATAAAATTTGAGAATTAATAATAAAATTTGAGAATTATAAAAATTAATAATTTGTTTAACAAATTCTATTTTTTTATATTCAGAAGGGACATTTCTGAAATAGAAGTTTTTAAAAAAAAAATTTCAACATAAAAATTTGACCTGTTTCACAAATTCAAATTTCAATTTGAAAAAAAAAACTGGTGGGCAGAACTTTTCAATCAATTAAAATTTTGAATATGCTATACTAATACTACAACGCTATATAGGTCGCTTATTCGGTTCTGCACAATTTTTTTGTGTGCCTGTTTTATCACATAAAAGCTGCATTTTTAACAAACAAAAAAACGATATTTTAACAAAGTAATTGAATTTTTAACCTAAAAATATGAATTTTCAATCAAAAATGTAATAGTTAACATCCGAACCAAAAAATATTTTCATTCTGAATAAAAAACAGTTGAATTTAATAAAACCGAATAATTTTCCATAAAATATTTGAATTCTACACTTAGGCAGGTAATTTTCAACGAACCAGTTGCATTTTTAATAAAAAGAAACCGATTTTTTACCAAAAAAACTAATTTTTAATAAAATACATCAATTTTGAACCATACAGCCGAGTTTGCAACAAAAAAGTTGAATCCTCAACTAAAACAGATTTTTTTTCAATCAAACAGTTGCATTTTCAACCGAAAAGATTACATTTTTACAAAAAAGACTCATTTTCAAGAAAGTAAATAATTTTTTAACCAAATAGTTGAAATTTGAAATACAGAAGAATTATTTATTACCAAAAATGGAATGGTTAAGTTTTCAATCGAAAAATTTAATTAAAAAGAAGTTTTCATCAAAATACTTTAGTCTTTGACCAAAGAAAATAAGTTTTTAACTGACATGATGAATCTTCAGCTGCAAAAATGAATTTTTAACAATGTAGTTCAATTTTCGACCAAACAGTGGACATTTTTTTTTATTTGAGAAGATTGGTTTACTTGAAAGATTAACTTAGACTGCAGATTAACTCAACAAATTAGGGAAAGAATGATGAATTCAAAAATATTATTAAATAAATAATTATTCTGTTTTCTAAAAACTTGCCCTTTTCTTGGTTGAAAGTAAATTTTTTGTGGGTGAAAAGTCTACCATTGGATCTTTGGTTCGCAATTTATCTAGATTGGTTAAAAATTCTACTATTTGTTTGAAAATGTATCTATTTTGTTGAAAATCCGTTTCATTTTTAGTTGGCAATTTTTTTTTTAACTGAAACATTTAACTATTCCATTTTTGGTTGAAACTTTATTTTATTTAAAAATTAATTTTTGTTAGTTGGAAATTAAAGTAGTTGGTTGAAAATTCATGTATTTTGTTGATAATTAATTTTTTTCTAGAAAATTAATCTTCTTTGCTAAAAAAATGAACTTTTTGCATGAAAATTCAATACTTTGGTTGAATGTAAAAATTTAATCCTGAAAATTTATTTTCCTATGAAGATTCATCTTTGTAGATATAAATTTATCCCTTTGATTGAAAATTAAAATATTTTGCTAAGAACTCCTTTTTTTTAAGAATTAATTTTCTTCACTGAAAGTGTAAAAAATTCATTTTTGGTTTCAATATTATATTTTAAATTGAAAATTGATATTTTCTGGTCAAAAATTCATGTGTTATCTTGAAAATTTATCTTTTTTTGGTAGGAAATTAATCTTCTTGGTTAGAAAGTCATCTTTTTTGTTCAAAATTTATCTACTTGATTGAAAATTAATCTGTTTTTGATTTAAAATGAAAATCTTTTTTAGTTGAAATATCAAATACCACATTTTTCATTTAGAATGCATCTTTTTTGGTTGAAAAATCAACTACTTGGTTCAAAGTTGAACAACTTTGTAAAAAATTCATTTTTTTATTGAAGATTTATCATTTTATTTAAAATTCAACTATTTGATCGTAAATTGACATCTTTGTTGTAAATTCGTATTTCAGACGAGAAATATCAACTGTTTTGTAGAAAATTCTTCTTTTTGGCTTGAAATTTTGAAAATTGAACGATTTTTTTTTAAATTTAACTATTTCTGAAATTTTTTTTTCGATAAAAATTAATTCTTTTTTAAAAAATCTAGCTTTTCCATTTCCGGTTTAAAATGTATCCCGTATAGAATGAATATTCAATTATTTGGTGAAAAATGTATGTATTTTGTTGAGAATTCTTCGATTTGGGTAGAAAATTAATCTCGTTTATTGAAAATTTATCAATTTGGTTGATGATTCACATTTTTATTATTGTTTTCTGAAATTAATTGTACAATCGACAAATGTTTAGTGTAATATATTTGTCAAAGAATATTTGACAATTATTTAAACAATTTTCATTTCTTAAACAAATTTTTATTTTCTGTAAATCTTGAAAAGTTAATGAATGTTAAGAGTTATGTTTATTGTGAAATACAGTTTGCAATTCTTCAGATAATTATTAATGATTCACTTATTATTAACTTATTATTCAGAATTTTCTTATTTCAGATACCCGAATACCCTATACCTTAATTTTGTGAACAATCATCATTTATTCAAACAATTTTTTTTCAGTTATGTTATTGATGGTTATTTTTTCAGATCGATTTCATTGATGAAAGAAAATATTAATCAATAAGCGACGTAGTGTAAAAGATTTGAAAAACTAGAATTTTCTCCATCTTTCCAATGAAGAAGTGCAGGTGATATTAATTGTTTAAATAATTCCAAACTGTCTTCAACGAAAAATATAAATCTTAACATTCTTGACCTACGACAATAATTCCAAAAAATGTATTATTATTACAAGAAATATCACATTTAAGATAATAATTATATTTTTTTATAATAATAAATTTTAATATTAATATTGATAATAAATTTTTTAATTCGGGAGCGTTAGGATAATTTCAGCAAAATTCATAATTTGTTAATTAATGATATGATTTTTTGAAACAAATGCATTAATCAGGCATTTGACGACAGAATTTTTTTTTTATGTCAACATTTTTTAATTATGAACTGCATGATAATTTCAGCAAAATTGATAATTTTTTCATTAATTTTATGATTTTATATGTCGACGGAAATTTTTTTTTTATATCAGAATTTTTAATTTGGATCTTTATAATAAATTCAGCAACATTCATGATTAGTTGATAAATTTTTTTTTCTGTTCAACAAGCAAATGCATTTTTCGGGCAGCTGTGGATGGGAAAATTCGTTTTTTTTTCAATGTCAGTCATTTTAATTGAGAACTTCTTGATAATTTCAGAAAAATTTATAATTGTCTGATAAATTTTATATTATTTCAAAAACAAATTCAATAAACAAATACATTATTCGGGCATCTGTGCATGGAAGAATTGTTTTTTCTTATGTCAGTTTTTTTAATTGGGATCTTCACGATAAATTCAGCAAGATTCATGATTAGTTGATAAATTTTGTTATTCTTCTTCAATTTAATGAGCAAATCGATTAATTGGGCATATGTGGACGGAAAAGTTTTTTTTTTTCAATGTCAGTCTTTTTAATTGGGGACTTCATGATAATTTCAGTAAAATTTATAATTGACTGATAAATTTTATATTTGTTCAAAAACAAATCTAATTTACAAATACATTATTCGGGCATCTTTCCGTGGAAGAATTGTTGTTTTTTCCATGTCGGTCTTTTAATTGGAAACTTAATGATAATTTCATTTACAATCATACTTAGTTGATAAATACTATGATGTTTCAAACAAATATAATAAGCATATGCATTATTTTTGTATTTGTCGACAAAAAAGTTTGTTCTGTTCAAAAAAATTATGAAATTACCAAAAAATAATTATAATTTCTGAAATTATCACGAAGTTCCTAATTAAAAAAGTTGACATGAATAAACGAATTTTTCTGCCGACAAATGGCTGATTGAAGCATTTGTTCATCAAATTTGTTTTTAAAAATCATGAAATTTATCAACTAATTATGAATGTTGCTGAAATTGTCATGAAGTTCCCAACTGGATGGACTGGCATCGAAAAAAACGAATTTTTCGGTCGAAAAATGCCTGATTAATAAATTTGTTTATTAAATTTGCTTATAATATTGACAATAATACTCTCAAGAACGAATTTATTCATCATTATATTGTTTCCATTCAAATTTCTTGCAATATTACTTGAGAAAACGTAAAATTATTGATAGTCATAGAAAAGATTCTTTCAACAAATAATTTGTTAATAAAAATGTTTGTTTGTTAATTATGTAATATTGGAACATCTTTAACTAATATTACTCTATGAAACTTCAGCGATTTCAACAATCTTCCTGACATTGACGAGCACCAGGAACGTCAAATGGAAAAAATGGCAATTTTTTGTCATATTTGTGTATTTATACAAAAATTGAAAGCCTAATTCAAAAATCTGGCTCGACAATTCTCTTAGAAATCTCATCAGCTGTTTTACAAAATTTTTGTATCCAAATCGGTCAATATTTGTGGCTGTACGTTAACTGATTTTGGATTTTTTTAAAGAAGAATTTAGCATTAAATTTTGAAGAGATTTATGTCGCCTGATTTTCGATTTAAAAAAAAATTTTATGTTAATGCAAAGAGGGAAGAAAGAGTCGAATTTTTCGTTTTTTTTTGTTTATCATCGTTAAAAAAAATGTATGATCAGCATTGCCAGACTTTATGCACTTAACAAATAGTCTATACTATAGATTCTTCGTTTTAAATGTAAAATTTAGCGGTGAAATTACTTGCTCTCATCGAAAAAGCAATACCCGATCATAAAAATTTGACATCTGATATTTTTTATTAATTTTATAAGCAAATTATATAAACAAATGCCCAGTGTGGACAATTGAAGGCAGAAAGTAATCATTTTTTCTCTTAATTTTCTTCAAATTATATCGCTAGTGATATTTGATGATGAAAAATTATCATCCGATATTTTTTAATTATTTTATAAACAAATTATATAAACAATTGCCCAGTTTCGACATTTAAAGGCAAAAAGAAATCTTTTTTTTCCTAATTTTCCTCAAATGATGTCGCCAGCGATGTTTAATGAGGGGAAATTATCATCCGATATTTGTCATTAATTTTATTAACAAATTATATAAACAAATGCCTAGTGTGGACATTTAGAGGTCGAAAAGAATCCTCTTTTTCCCTAATTTTCCTATTATCCTATTACTAATAGTATAGGTTTGTCTGAACTGAAAGATGGCGCTGCAATTGCGAAAAACGAAATTGTTGACACTACTTTTAGCTCTACCCAGGAATAACGACGCGGACGTAGTAGTTGTCTATTCCCTTCGGGGTGCCTAATTTCGCAATTGCAGCGCCATCTATCGTGAATCGGAACAAATTTTCCGAATAAAACTTACGTATTTCGTAAAGGAGAATCTGAATCTGTGATAAAAAATTGGGGTTGCCATTTGAAATTACAAAGTTACCCCCACCCCTGCCTCCTGTGGGGGTGGGGGTGGAGTAAATTTTAACAAATCTTTTTTCCCCGTCGGAAATAAAAAGTTTTTATTCCAGACATTTTTTTCGTATGATGCGTATTTTTTGAGATATTTCGTTGTCTCAAGTTAAAAAAAACACCCTGTATATCACAATTGATACATAAATTTTTAGAAAAACATTCTAGAGTGAAATGGACGTATACTTTTTTAAATTACATAGTTGCTACAGGTCACGTAATTCCAGAAAGTCGGGGAATGTTAGGGAAAACCTGACAGAGTTCGGGAATTTTCGATAAACTAAAGTTGAAGTTAATCTTATTATTATGGTTGAAAATCGCAAATATTTGTTTGAAAATTAATCTGTTTTTGTTGACGGTTCAAACTATTTTTTTTGAAAATTTATCTTTTTTTCTTCAATTCAACTATTTTTGGTATAAAATTAAAATCCTTTTTGGTTGAAATATCAGATATCACGTTTTTTGGTGAAAATTCTTTTTTTGTTGTTGTTGAAAATTCAACTACCCAGATGGAAGTGGAACTACTTATTTAAAAATTTACTTATTTGGTTGATGATTCATAATTTTTAGTTGAAAATTCGTCTTTTTCGCTAGAAAATGATTCTTCTTGGTTAAAACTGCATATTTTGATTGATAATGATTTAACTATTTGGTTTCAAATTAAACACATTCCTTAAAATGTATTCTGTTTGGTTGAAAAATAAACTCTTTTGTTGGAAATTTTTTTGTTTGTTTGTTAAGAATTACTTTAAAGATTCGAATATTTGTTTGAAAATTCGTGTACTTTGTTGTAAATTCATCTAGTTTGATAGAAAATTCATCTTATTGGTTGAAAATTGATCTGGTTGGTAACAATTTTGAAAATTTGAATTTCGTGAGAATCTTCTTGGTAAATAATTCATCTTTTTGGTTGAAAATTCCTTTGAAAATTCAAATATTTGGTTGAAAATTCGTGTACTTAATTATAGATTCATCTATTTGGATAGAAAATTCATCTTATTGGTTGAGAAAATTATACTATTTAGTAAAAAATTTATTTTAATTTTATTGAAAATTTATTTTTGTACTAAAAATTTAACTATTCTATTTTTATTTGAAAATTGATCCGTTTTAGGTAAAAAATCAACTCTTTATTAATAAATCAGTCTTTTTTTGGTAGAAGAGTTCTCTCTTTAGTTGAAACTTTATGTTTTTGGTTGAAAATTAATTACTTAGGTTGAAAATTGAACTATTTTGTTGAAAATTCATTTCTTTTTTGGTTGAAAATTTATTTTACTGACTGAAAATCTAACTATTTTATTTTTGGTAGAAAATTTATCTTCTCAGCTGAAAATTCATGAATTTGGTTGAAAATTAATTTTTTTTTAGTTGAAGATTCATCATTTTAGTTAAAAATTCACTGTAACTATTCCATTGTTTGTGAAAATGTACCTTTTTTGATGGAAACGTAATTTTTTTCTTTAAAAAATGATCTGTTTTGTAGAAATTTAACTATTCTATTTTTTTTTTTGGAAATCATTTATTTCGTTGGAAAAAAAAAATTTAGTTGAAAATTCATTTTTGTTGTTGATAGGAAATTCATGTTTTGGTTTAAAATTCATCATTGTGATTAAAAATTAATTTCTTTTGTTGAAAATTCGTTTCTTTTTAGTTGAAAATTAATTTTTTTCAACTGACGATGTAACTGTTCCATTTTTGCTTGAAAATTTACATTTTTAGAAGAAAATTAATTAATTTGGCTGAAAACTCTTTTTTTTTAAAATTAACTTTTCTAACTGCAAATTGAACTATTATATTCTTGGTTTGTAAATTTATCTTTTTCAGACAAAAATTTATATATTTTATTGAAACTGTATCTTTTTTGGTAGAAAATTCATCTTTTGGGTGTAAAATTGAATTACTTTGTTGAGAATTCATTTGTTTTTTGTAAATTGGTTGTTTGATCTGAAAATTGAATTCTATTTTTTGTCAAGAAAATCATTTTTTTCCATGAAAAAAAAACAATTTTGTTGAAAATTCGTGTTTTTTTTGTTGTTGAACATTTATTTTTCTAACATTCTAACTATTTTAATTTTGGATGAGAATTGATCTTTTTTAGATAAAAATTCATGTACTTCGTTGAAAATGTGTCTTTTTCAGTAGAAAATTAATCTTTTGGGTTGAAAATGCAACTAACTATGTGGTCAAACATTCATATTTTTGATTGATGATTCATCATTTTAGTTAGAAATTGATTTCTTTGTTTGAAAATTATTGGTCTTTTTGACTTGAAAACACAAATAAAAAGCGTTTAAAATATATTGAGAAACAAAAGTTTAGTTCCATCAACATTATTAATCTTCTAGATGTATGATTGGTTTTATGCCTAGAAGAATGTGGAAATTAGGATATTGTAGCAACCCTGAATAGGCACTGTTTAATGGGAATAATATGTTTTCTATTACTTTGACTTCCTTTATCATTTAAATTTAGCACCCTTTGCAATTTGAAGCGATGCATTTTCCCGGGAAATATAAATAATAAGATTATTATTAATGAATGCAGAAAATACAATTTTTTAAATCCTAATTCGAAATGCTCATAAATGTTCATTAAATTCTCAAAGCACATAAAGGTCGAGCATATTCTCGAGCATATTCCCATGCTCTTGAGAATTTCTCCGAGCACTTAAAACTCTATAGAACACTATGCGATTCGGCATCACTGGAATTTAACGACATTTGACAGGCATTTAAAACAATTAAATTAATTCTATATATATAAAAGGCACTTACTGGTTCACCCAGTGAAAGTGGGAAAATCAATGGTTCGCCAGTGACAAATTCAGCAGTTCAGTTTAAGAGAGTACTATTTTTCAAAATGCATGATACTATTGACACTAATAATAGATTTAATACTTTCACGATGATTCATTATAATAAATTTGAATTAAAAATTTTAAAGAATTTTGGGTTTCAATCGTGTGCGAAACTATGAATGTTGCCGACGTTTCGTGAACATTGCAGTTCACTTCTTCAGGGCTGACCTGAAACTGAAGTTTCAGGTTATGTTGTTCTTATATATGTATTCTCTACGATGCCTGTGATTGGCCAGAGCGCCCGATGGTGGGGACTGGTTGAACTTGATTGGCCAATCAAGTCTTTTTTAAAAAAACCGGGAGGACGGAAAGCCAAATCGGATTGGTATTATATCCATTGTCCCTATTGATGTTATCAGGGTGTTTCAAGATCTCGATTGCTTCTCTATGTTTTCTTGGAAATTTATTGTACGTTTTTGCGATGACGGTTGTTTTGTCAAATAAAATACTATGTCCTGTTTCGATATGATGCTCAGTTACTGCTGATTGCGTGAAATGTTTTAGCCTGACTTCACTCTCATGTTCCTTTACACGTTGACTTACCGCCCTCCCGGTTTCTCCAATATAGACTTTACCACAATAAGAAGGGATTTTATATACTCCCGGATCACTGAAAGGTTCCTTTTGATCTTTAGGATTGCTTAGAAGTTGTCCTATTTTCGCAGGTGGTTTAAATATAGTTTGGATGTTGTGTTTGTTGAGAATTCTTCTTATTTGTTCCGTGATACCTTGAATGTAGGGCAGGATGGTGGTTGTTTTTCTATCTCTTTCTTTAGTAGGTTGTGTTGACTTGTTTTCTTGAGTATATTTTCTTATTGCTTTATTAATTTGTTTGTGTAATCGTTTTGTATTAGGATTTTTTTAACATTTCGTAATTCCTTTTGTAAGTTATCTTTATCTGTTATGGAGACAGTTCTGTATACAAGGGAATAGATGACCGATTGCTTTTGAGATGGGTGGTGGTGGCAGGAGGCATGCAGGTATCTGTTTGTATGCGTGGGTTTTCTGTAAACTTCATGTCCTAATGTGTTTTCGGATCTTTTATAAACTAGTACGTCCAAGAAAGGTAATTTTCCGTTTTGTTCAATTTCCATAGTGAACTGGATATCAGGGTGTATTTGATTGATGAAATCGAAAAATTTGTTTAGTTCCTCTAGTCCATGTCTCCAGATGACAAAAGTGTCGTCAACGTAACGGCACCAAAATTCCGGTTTAAGCTTAGATTTGTTAAAGATTTTAGTTTCTAGATTTTCCATAAAAATGTTGGCTATTACAGGTGACATTGGAGATCCCATTGCTGCACCTGAGGTTTGTTCGTAGAATTGGTTATTGAAAGAGAAATAGGTATTAGTGAGACAGTGTTCTATTAAAGGTGTGAGATTAGAGGGGAAGTTTGTAAAGGATTTAATAATATCGATTGTATCAGAGATTGGTACTTTTGTAAAGAGAGATTCTACGTCGAAACCTACTAGGATGTTTTGGGGTTGAATGTGAATTTGTTGTATTTTTCTGATGAAGTCAAAAGAGTTTTGGATGTGTGTGATAGAGTTTCCTGTGAAAGGTTTTAGTTTTTTGGCGAGAAAGCGTGCTAGGTTGTAAGTTGGAGAGTTTATTGCGCTGACGATCGGTCTGAGTGGGATGTTGTTTTTGTGAATTTTTGGAAGTCCGCAAAGTTTTGGAGAGATAGGATTAATAGGTTTTAATTTAGATATTGTATCGCTGTCAAGATTTGAGTCTTTTAGGAGGCTGTTTGTTTTTCTGGCTATTGTTTTTGTAGGGTCTTTTTTAAGCTTTTTATATGTATCGTCAGTAAGAAGGTCCATGATTTTGTTGTTATAGTCTTCTTTATTCATTATTACTGTTGTGTTGCCTTTGTCTGCGGGTAATATTATGATGTCTTCATTTGGATTGAGTTCTTTAATAGCTGTTTTTTCTTGTTTTGTTAAGTTTGAGGAGGGAAGTTGGGCTTCGCGTAAAATGTTGGCTGTCCTACGTCGTATGTCATTTGCTTTTTCGGGTGGAAGGGTGTATATTGTGGATTCCAAATTACTGATTTCTTCTTTTGTGATTTTGGAGGGAGCAACTGCAAAATTATGTCCTTTAGATAAGGCTGAAATCATTTCATTGCTAAGAGGATGGTTAGAGATGTTTTTTATTGTATTAGTTAATGGTGCGTGCTTTACTGGAAGTAATTTGTCAAATTTTAATTTTTGTTTCTCAGTGCAAAAATCTTTAATCCGTTAGGATTGGTCAAATAATATGCGGTCCAATGTGGACCAAATGTAAAATCTAAGAGTGTTTGATAGGAAAAGGTGAAGTTTTAATAGTTTTTTGGAAGTAGTGTGCAAGGCAAATTTTTTGTGTTGTATTCTTTCTTTTAAGAGAAGCAAACTTGTTTTGTGTAGAATTGATTTGGATTTAGATGTTCCCAAATAGTTTTTTAACTGTAAGAATTTTGGGACGATGTTATTGTCCCTACACCGTTTTAAGAAAGCTAAAGATGTTGGTAGTTTAGCTTGAGAAGACCTGAGCTTACTAAAAGTTTTAGTTTTAGTAAGAAAACTCTCCCCGTAGAGTTTTTTAATAATAGATTTAATACATTCACGATGATTCATTATGATAAATTTAAATTTAAAGTTTTAAAGATTTTTCGGGTTTCAATCGTGTGCGAAATTATGAATGGTGCCGACGTTTCGTGAACATTGCAGTTTACGAATTTTTGCAGTTTTTGCAGTTTGAATTTCTCAAATGTGTCCGAGGTCTGAATATACTGAAGCTAAAATTTTTCTTCAATTAAAACAGAACATTGTATTTTTTTATCGTACGAAATATCGATTCGGTGTAGTGCATGCCAGACTGAGACATCCTAGGAACATATTATCAGGATAATAAAGGGGTAACTCTCAAGTGGTACAACGTCATCATCAAGTTTAACGACTTCGGGTTCAGTGCTCAAAGCTTAGCTACTCCGTACATAGCTACATAACGTTTATGAAGTTCATTGTTCAAGAACAGCGACGTGTTAAATTTTAAAACCCCTTTCAGCCCAGCTTCCCCAGATTCATAGCTTCTTGTATTCCGGTCAGGTATACCCAGAACCCCAGATTTTTCTATTCATGTCACGTTAAATTAAGTTCGCTCTGAAAATACGCTATTCTATTCTGCCATAATCTGGTAGATTTACCACCCTTGTAGAGTACTATTGGTGCGAATTTGCTTGCACGTCATTTTAAACAATGAAAATTTTCATTGTGTCTCCTTTTGTTTTCGTGTCGCATTATGTTTTCGTGTCTCATTTTTTTTTATCTCAGAACAACACTGAATTATGTTGAGGATCGGAGTTTGATAGTGCTACTGTTCAAAAATTTAGAGATAGATTTTGTTTATTTAGGAAAAATTTGAATCATTTTTAAAGATATTTAGAAGGCTTATAAATTTTGACAAAATCCAAAAATAATTAAAAGCTGTATAAGATTTCAAATTTTTTTTTACAAAATGTAGATTTTTGTAGATCACAGAAAATTTTAATTTAATTATTTATGTTGAAAAATAAATTCTAAGAGAAGGTTGATCAAGATTTCAAAACATTTAAAATGATTTCCTACACAATTTCAAAGAAGAATGTAATAGATGGTCAGAAAAAAACCAGGAAAATTCAAAGTTATTTTCATTGCAGATTTTTTTTTTAATTCAGAAAACAAATGTATATTTGCTAAGATTTCGAAAAAATATCAGGAAGGTTTTTAAGAATCTTTAGAGGTTTCAAGTGAATGAAAAAGTGTTCTCAAGATTCCTGGAAAAAGTTCAAATGATTCTAAAAAAGATTTCCACAATTGTGAAAAAAAAATCCGGAAAATTTTAAAGCATTTTTTTTTTAAATTTTGCATTTTTTTTTTAAATCTCGGAAAACTGTTGAATTATTCCAAACGTTATTTAGACGTTTTGAAAGGACTTAAAAATGATTAAAAATTGGAAATGTTTTCGGACATCTTAGAAACAAATATAGATTTTTGAAGATAATGAAAAAAAATTGAAATCTTTTTAGAAATTTTGAAAAGTTTCAAGAGAATGAAAAAGTGTTCTTAAGATTCGTGGAAAAAGTTCCACTGATTTTTAAAAAGCTTTCCAAAATTGTCAAAAAAGGGTCCGGAAAATTTTAAGGTATTTTTAGATTTTTTTTTAATTTCACAAAATTATCGCATTATTTCAAAAGTTATTTAGAAGTTTGAAAGAGATTTAAAAATAATTCAAAATTTTTAACGATTTAAAATAATTTAAAAACAAATCTAGATTTTTGAAGATTTCGAAAAAATATCAGGAAGCTTTTCAAGAATCATGAAAGGTTTTAAGAGAATGAAGATGTGTTCTCAAGATTCCT
>CAKNXH010000155.1:183433-208745 GCA_932178445.1 Andricus quercusramuli | reverse complement strand
AAAGTTTTGAGAAGATTAAAAAATAATTAAAAATTTGAAACGATTTAGAATAATTTACAAACAAATCTAGATTTTTGAAGATTTCGAAAAAATCAGGAAGATTTTTAAAAATCTTAAAAGGTCTTAAGAGAATGAAAAAGTGTTCTTAAGATTCTTGGGAAAAATTCAAATAATTTTTAAAAAGATTTCTAAAATTGTCAAAAAAGAATCCGGAAAATTTTATGGCATTTTTTTTAAATTTTGCAGAGTTTTTTTTTAATGTCAGGAAACTATTGCATTATTTGAAAAGTTATTTAGACGTTACGAAACGATTAAGACCAAAATTATTAAAAATTTGGAAAGTTTTCAAATATCTTAGAAATATATATAGATTTTTGAAGATTTTGAAAAAAAATTTGAAATCTTTTTGGAAATTTTGAAAAGTTTCAAGAGAATGAAAAAGTGTTCTTAAGATTCGTAGAAAAAGTTCCAGTGATTTTTAAAAAGCTTTCCAAAATTTTCAAAAAAGTATCCGGAAAATTGTAAGGTTTTTTAAAAAGATTTTTTCGTACTTTCACGAAATTATCGCATTATTTTAAGAGTTATTTAAAAGTTTTGAAAAGATTTAAGAATAATCAAAAAATTGAAACGATTTAAAATAATTCACAAACAAATCTAGATTTTTGAAGATTTCGCAAAAAACCAGGAAGATTTTTAAAAATCTTGAGAGGTTTTAAGAATTTCTAATGACTCAAAGGAATTTTGTTATTTGAATAATTAGAAGGAATTTCAAAGGATTGTAAAAATTTCAGATTATTTTTTAAATTTTCATTTGATTTTAAAGAGATTAAAAAACATTTCGGAAATCCAAGGAATTTTGAATTTACTTCAGTAATTGATTTCAGAGGATTTCAAATATTTTTAAAATTTTTATTTGATTTTAAAGAGATTTAAAAAGTTTCAGGAAATTTTAAGAAAGTTTTGAGGACTTGAAAACTTTTAGATTATTCTAAAAGATTCCTAGGAGTTTTCAATTGATTTCAGCAATTTAATTGATTTCAGACGATTATAAATATTTTAGAGTATTTTAGAAGATGACAAGACATTTTCGAAAGCTTTAAAAAATTTAAACTTTCAAGTAATTTAAAAATAATCAAAATAGATATGTAAGAAATTTGATAAGACTCCAAGAGATTTCAATAATTTTGAGGAATTTTGAAAAATGGTAAAGGTTTTGAGAACTTTTAGAGTATTTCAAAAGATGTCAAGACATTTTCGTAAGCTTTAAAAAGATTCAAGTGATTTTTAAAGAATCAAAGAATTTCAATAATATGAAAGAGTTTCAAAGAATTGGAATTATTTTAGGGTGCTTTTAAAAATTTCAAGAGATTTTGAAGAGCTTACAAAATTTCATAAAAATATCTTAGGATATTCTGAAAGATCCTAGGAATTTTAAAATTAATTTCAGTAATTTAATGTTATTCATAGGATTTTAATTATTTTATGGTATTTTAAAAGATTTTGTAGGTTTTTACAGATTTGTAGAGATTGTAAAATATGTTTCGCAATTAATTTGTATTCACCCTCAATTGTTACTAATTCATTCAGAATTCTCTTATTATGTCTTTCGAATTTTATTAGTTTACCTGCATTTTTTTAAATTAAATCAATAACTCTATTCAGTTCAATGAATATTTTTTTAAGTTTTCAGTTTGTTTTTAATTCTTCTTAAAGTGTTACAAACTCATTTTGAATTCTTCAACATTGAATCAAATTCTTTTGAATTCCCTTGCATTTTCTCCAGAATGATTCTAAACTTACTAAAATCAATTACATTTTTTGAAGTTTTAAATTTTTTCCGATTTATTGCCATGTTTTAAATTTTAACTTCAATTGTTTGAAGTTTTATGAATTGAATTTTTCGGAATGCTTTTAAATCCAAAAGAACATTAGTCACACTATTGATACAAATACTTACTTTAAATGACTTTTTGGATTAGAAATGAGTCTTGTCAAAAAACATCGAATTAAAAATTATTGCTGCGCAATCACGAAATGTTCTCTGGAAATCTGGTTTTCGGCAACTTCGCATTCAAAATACAATACTTTCGAATAATTTTCAACCCGATTTATTTTATAGGACAATTTCTTTGCTTTTTTCGGTTCGAATAGGTCACTATTTTTAAATAAATCAGGCTGTAGCCGCCCTTAGAATAATAAATTACAAATTCAGACCTCGGGCTCAACACACATTTGACACTATTTAACACTTTCTCCAAGGGATGACGCTGGTTTGTTAATATTTTGAAAAAAATACACTAACCAACCATGATCGATTTTTTTTCAATAAAAAATTGACAGATTTTCGCAGAAGGAAAAAAAATATTGTTTGAAAAGTTTTTGTTTAATTTAGCTTTTGATAAGAAAGACACTGTAACGTTCATAAAGGCCTGGAAACTTCTATCGACAGGATAATTTTCTTCTTATAATAAAAGAATTCAATCATTTTTACGTAAACAACAACAGATAAGATAAAAATGTTCACACAAAAATGTTCATGTATAAAAAAGTTATACTAAAATACATTTTACTTTTTCGTAATAACGTGCATCATTTATGATAAAAATTAGAAAATTAATTTTTCATGAGAAAGATTCACTACATCTCTCAATGCATAATAAAATATTAGTGGCGAATGGATAACTGTAGAGTATAAAGGGTAATAATTGCCGAGAAAATAGACAACTTCAACATTTGTTATCATATTTCTTAAAAACTGAAAGATTAGTGATTACTGCTATTATTCTATGTATCATTCATATTTTTAAACTTTGTAAAACTCATATAATAATGAAAATTAATATTATCCGTTGTATTTATCAATTTGAAAAGGATCATATACGTCTTATAACGAACAATTCACAATTTATTTCAGAAATAGCATTTCTTTTAATTTGTAAAATAAAAAATGTATTACGGCAATGTAATTTACAAATAAGTTATGTTTTGAACAAATTTAAGAGCCAATTATAATAAATTAAATTATGATTATATTCACAATTTTTTTAAGATGATCGCGATGGCAGAATTTACCTACAAATAAATTATGAGAAATCCATTACTCCTTTAGCTTTAACACAGAAGAAAAATGAAAAGGAGCTCCTTATTGGAGGCTACGTACATCATCCTGTAGTGCCTTCTAATTATTTTGTACAAATATTTTGTAACATCAATTAAATATAAATAACATAGAAAAAATAAGTATTGGCTTTATTCTTCTTCATAAAAAAAATTAATAGGCGCGCTCAAAACCACTAGTTTTTATTAAATCTATAACCACGAGTTTGGATAGTGCGCAAGCGTGTGGCAATAATTGCTAATTAAATCAGTATATTGTTACTAATTATCAGTGACTGAATTTTACCTACATTTTGCTAACTCAAAAGTAGAGACTATTATCCGCGATCAAGTTTCTTTAACTTTAGAAAACTTTCTAATTGACGGCTTCTGGAAGGGTAAGTCTGCAATCATATATGGGTAATATTCACGAAACTGTACACTTTTGCAACTAAAATCATAAAATTTTCAATTGCATTTTTTTTGCGCAGTAAATATTTTTTTTACTTTGAAAGTACATTATTCACGAAAATGAGGCATTATTTTCAGTACAACCTTGCAAAAAAAAATTCATTATAGGCACTTTTTCAAAAACTTCACATTACGGAGCTGACCACTGTATTATGGATACTTTGGATTCTATTTTCTCTTCATATACTATACATGTGTTTAGTATATTTTAATAATATAAAGTGCAAAACAAAAAATTAAGCACATGAAAAGTAAAGTATATGATATTATAAATACTGAGCATGAAAATCAAATTATCAGAGGTTGATGAATACCCGTGCAGAAATCGCCATATATGTTACCGATTACCGACTAGGGCCTGACCCGATGTGTACTATCTGGTCCTGATAGGAAGAATTCTGTGGCCCTGACTCGTACCAGACCGGGCTATGTACTGTGACGTCATATAGCCTCTTCGCAGCGCCATCTTAAGCCATATGCGCTAGACGTAATATAATCACGAACATAACCTTAATTTTTGTTTTCCTTCGTGGTGTTGTGTTGCAAATGTTCTGGGAGTGTTCGGCCGTATAATATATTCTTAACACATTAATAATAAATGCCAAAATTAAGGAGCACACCGCGTGTTCGCAAACATCGTGCCATCAGCAAAATTCCGTATTTACGCGATGAAAACGAAAGCAACGAAGGTAAGTCTTTTATGGTATTACATTTGTTATGGTATTATTACATTTTGTGATATATTTAATTATATTGTACTGGATCCAAGTTCTAACCTAAACATTCGATTTCCTCATTTTAGTCAAAAAAATTATTATTTGATATTTTTTCGCTCGGTAGCGTTTTTTTGTAAAACAAGTAGTTGCAATTTTGAGGTTATATTTTGGATTCTACGTTTAAAGTTATGCACGTTATCGCTCCAGTGACGGGGTAAGGGATAATATTTGTGGATTGAAATGAAGAAATGTAATTTTGACAAATTCAATGCAACCGAAGAGGAAGTGCTGTCCTACATGAGCAACGTCTTCTGGAATGCAAAAGACTGGGACGTTAATCGGAAGCAGAGGTCCAAATAACCATTTTGAATTATTTTTAAGGTGTTGTTAAAATAAAGCTCAATCCTATTAATTTGGCCTTTCATTTAATATTCTGTTATAATTATTTTGAAGCATTTTAATTCCTACTAGAAAAGTAAATAATGTGGCTAGACTCGGGTAAATAATAGGGGCCAGACCGGGGACAGATCGGGCGTTTGATCGGGCCCTAGACATGGCTCCGAGGTGGCTACGTGTTTCATGATGAGTCTGGCCCTGACTCGATTTCCACATCAGGGCCCGATATGAACGAGTCTGGGCCCGGTCGGGGCCACGGCGAAATTTCTGCACGGGTAATTACAACTTCAAGTACATTTTTTTACGTGCATGAGTAAAATTAATTTCTACAATATTCGCTGCTTCATAATTAAATACAAAAGTTATAGGTCTGCAGAAGTGACAGGTAAGAACATTTTCAGTCTATTTAATAAATACAAAAATATAATTTATTCACAATAAACTATACAAAACAGAACTTCAACATTTTGATGATTAAACTACACGTATTTTAACATTTAATGATAACTCTAGTAATTTATTCGGCCACTCAAACACAAAAAACAACATTTTTCTAAAGATTATAATACTCTTAATTAGAGTTAATGAGAAATATGGTGATTTATTTAAAGGCCTTTACTTAACTTGAAAAATGATAAGTTCATTAGTTAAAACTGAACTGAGTAATTGCAGAAAAGAGATAATAACTTGTTTCTCATTCTTTTTCATACGAATTTTTTTCATCGAACTGCTGAGGCATCAATATTTGCAGATTTTTTTGGTCCTTTTTTATATTTGAGATTCTTGGATTGTAAACTTTTTCCCTGAGTTGTAGGTTGATCATTTTTATCATCTGCTTTACTTTTTCCTGATTCACACATATATTTTTGGATATAGTGTAGTTCAATTGTCCTTTTGAAAAATGTTTGCAAACTTTACCAGCAATAAGGGTGACGTTCCATGGCAGCGTCAATCTTGGCACGAAACGCAAAACGTCAAATCACTATACACCGTAATATTTTCATTATGGAGCTGACCATTATGGAGCTGACATCTATAACTAAACTTACATTTTTCTCTTGAATTTTTTAACTTCTACTTTTTTCCGCACACCGGCAGTTTGTGTCCAGACTGTAACTGTAAATAAACTCAAAATCACTGATAGACTTCATTTACTTTAAGCGATTTGTTGCATTTTGGAGCTGACCGGCTTTCTTGTACGGACTGTTTTGTAAACAAACCATCACAGTTGTCGAATGATTTCGAGTAAGAAAAATTCCATCGAGCGTCGGTTAGATAGTTTGAGAGTCAGTCTTCGAAATAATGTCAGTAAATGGCGTTTAAATTTACCGCGAGATATAAAAATCGTAAGAAAGTATGATAAACAAAATTACTTGAAATATGATGTGACAAAGTGCATCGCTTTATCTCGAAACTTTAACAGTAATTTCTGTAACATTGTAGCGCACTTAAAAATCAACTATATACTTGGATTCAAATAATATAGATATTGAAAGGTAACATTAACTTAGTGAAATAAATTTTATGGATTTGCGCAAAATATTTTAATTTGGGACGATTACGGAGCTGATATTTCGGATATTTTTTACGCAATATAGTGTAAATATTTATTAAACGGTGCACTTATTTCGTGGTAAAAAATTGAATGAAGTTATTGTACGATAAAATATTGCAATTCTAAGACCTGGTTTGACTTTTTTCTATGCGTAATAGCCGAAGCCGCAAAGGTGTACAGTTTCGTGAATATTACCCATATCTCTGCTTCTACACTAATTTTTTATCCAATATATTAGAGGCCAGATTACAGGTTGACGCCCTATACACTGATTCCTCTAAGGCCTTCGAGAAAGCCGATCATGTCATTCTTGCGGCGAAGCTCAAAGCGATGGGTTTGTCTGGGAATTGAGTAACATATTCCAGAGGCAGTCTGCGTCAATTACCAATATTCTCCTGCCTTTCATGTAACTTTTGACATGCCTGAGGGATCAATCTTAGTCCTCCCATGTTCATTCTGCATGTTAATGATGTTTATAAGCGACCGTACTTAAATTACGCAACAGCTCAGGGGGGAGGGGGGTTGAGACATTTGGTTAAGATTTGATAAAAACAAACAACTTCCTACAACAATGTTTAATAAGTGAGAATCGATTTATATCAACGGTTATATATACGATAATTCGATTTGTTTATTTTATTATTTTGTTGAAAATTTAAGAATTTTCTTAAAAAGACATATCTTTTTTGAAAATTCAACTGTTTTGTTAAAAATTCGTCTTTTTGTGATGAAAATTCAACTCTTTTCATATAATATCAACCTTTTGTTTAAAATTCAAGTTGTGTTGCTGATAAGTCAAGTGAAATCTATATATGAAAAATATTTTTTCTGAAAATGTGTCTACTTAATTTGGAAGTTCATATTTTTTTAGTAGAAATATTGTGTCTTTGTTGGACAAAAATGTATTTTTTGGTGTGAAAAATTAAAAAAAAAATTCAAATTCAGAAAAAATTCAAATTCAAAAATGCACTTTTTGTTTAAAATTTGTATTTTTCTGTTGGAAAGTCTGTTGAAATCCTTTTGGATGAAATGTCAACTCTTTCTTCCGAAAATTTGTCTTCTAGATTTAAAAATTCAACTGTTTTAGTCGAATTTTCATTTTTCTTGGACAGTGCAACTGTTTAGTTGAAAATTTAACAATTCTTATTTCGGTGTTGGAAAGTGAACTGGAAATCTTCTTTGGATGAAAATTTAGCTATTTTTTGAAGTTTTTTTTTTAAAATCATCTGTTTTAGAAGAAATATTTCACCCTTCTAAAATAAAAATGCAACTGTTTGTTTAAAAATTCAATTCTTTTGTTTGAAAATTTGTTTTTCTGATTTCAAAATTCACCTGCTTTAGCAGAAATGACATATTTCTTGGATAAAAATGCAACTGCTTGGTTTAGAATTCAACAATTTTGTTGAAAAGTCATACTTTTTGGTTGAAAATTCTGCTGTATTGTTGAAAATTTAACTATTTTCTTAAAAAGACATCTTTTTTTTGCAAATTCAACTGTTTCGTCAGAAATTCGTCTTTTTGGGTTCAAGATTCAACTCTTTTCGTATAATATTAACCTTTTGATTAAAATTCATATTTTGTTGCTGATAAGTCAACTGAAATCTTTTTTGGATGAAAAATATTTTTTCTGCAAATTTGTCTTTTTAACTTCAAAGTCAATTTTTTTTTAGTAGGAATATTGCGACCTTCATGGAAAAAAATGCAACTGTTTCGCTGAAAATTCAACTATTTCCTAACAAATTTACTTTTCATTTAAATTTTTAAGTTTTTTTGTTAGGAGTTTGTTGAAATCCTTTTGGACGAAAATTCATTTTTTTGTGTTTTTTTGTTTAAGTTGTGTACCTGTGTTTAGTAGAATTTTAATTTTTCGTGGACAAAAGTGCAGCTGTTTGGTTGAAAATTTAACAATCTTGTTAAAAAGTCATACTTCTTAGATAAAAATTCTACTATTTAGCAGAAAACAACTTATAGTTTACAGTTCTTATTTCGGTGTTAGAAAGTGAACTAGAATCTTCTTTGGATGAAAATTTAACTATTTTTTAAAAGTTTTTTTTCTTAGTCATCTGTTTTAGAACAAATATTTCACCTTTTTAAAATAAAAATGTAACTGTTTGTTTAAAAATTCAATTCTTTTTTTTGAAAATTTGTTTTTCTGATTTCCAAATTCACCAGCCTTAGGAGAAATTACATCTTTCTTGGATAAAAATGCAACTGTTTGGTTTGGAATTCAACAATTTCGTTGAAAAGTCATACTTTTTGGCTGAAAATTCTGCTGTATTGTTGAAAATTTGACCATTTCGTAGAAAATTTACTTTTTGGTTAAGAGAAATTTCATCTCTCTTGGATTAAGATGCAACTGTTTGGTTGAAAAAAAACTATTTTGTTAAAAAGTCATACTTTTGGTTGAAAATTTAACTATTTCGTAGAAAATTGAATTTTGATTTAAAATGCATATTTTGGTGTTGAAAAATGAACTGAAAGCTTTTCTGGATGAAAATTCAAATATTTGGTAGATCGTTCGAATATTTCGTGAAAAATTCATCTCTTTTGGTTGAAAAAATTCGTCTTTCTGAATGAAAAATTCAATTTTGTTCGCAGAAACTTATTTGTTGTTAAAAAATGCATATTTTCATCTTAAAAAGTCAAATGGAATCTTTTCTAGATGAAATTTCTACTATTTTTTCAAATTTTGTTTTCTTTTTAAATAAAAATTCATCTGCTTAAAGAGAAATATAATATTTTTTTGATAAAAATGCAACTATTGGGTATAGAATTCAACAATTTTATTAAAAAATCATCCTTTTCGGGTGAAAGTTCGTCTTTATGGATTGGAAATTCAATGTTTTTCGTTGAGAGTTAATCTTTTCAAATTAAAAATTCAACTGCTTGGGTAAAAGTTAAACTACAGTGTTAA
Source organism: Andricus quercusramuli (assembly GCA_932178445.1). Taxonomy (NCBI): domain Eukaryota; kingdom Metazoa; phylum Arthropoda; class Insecta; order Hymenoptera; family Cynipidae; genus Andricus; species Andricus quercusramuli. The sequence goes on along the minus strand of CAKNXH010000155.1, from coordinate 199,597 downwards.
AAGTTAATTTTTTTTGGTTGAGAACTTATGTCTTTGGTTAAAAATTTAACTGTTCAGTGGAAAAGCCTTTTTTTTGGTTTGAAATTAATTTTTTAACTGAAAATGTAACGTTTCCATTCTTTTAAAATTGATCTTTTTTTGTTGAAAATTCTCCTTTTTTAGTAAAAAAATAATTTTCTTCGTTTAAAATTTCATTTTTGTTGGGTAGAAATGCATCAGTTTCGTAGGAAAATAATTGTGTTGGTGAACTCATATTTTTTGTTTGTGAATTCAATTTTTGTAGAGAAAATTCGTCTTTCGGCTTGAAGATTCAACAATTCAGGTAAAAGTTGATTTCTTTCGTGAAAAATCTTTATTTGTTGAAAATTCGTCTTCCTGGCTTTAAAAAACTTGTTTTCATATAAATTTAATGTTTTCCGATTGAAATATAAACTATTACACTTTTTGTTTGGGATTTATATTTTTATGCTGAAAATTTAAGTCTTTTGTAAAGAAGCCATCTTTTATAGTAAAAAAAAACAACATTTTTTCGTTTAAAATAATTTAATAAATAGATAAATGAATAGATACAATTACTTAGCATTATAAAACAGGAATGAGGAAAATTATCACAAATAATAATAATAATTAATAATATTAATAATTATCACAAAATAATGTAAGTTTCATCTGAGTTGAACAATTGAATTAATCAAGCTTTTTTGAAGAGCGGAAGATCATTTCAAATAATCATAAGATTGTCAACAAAAACAGAAGTCAGAATTGAAAATTTCAGTCAATTTATACAACAATGATAAACAAATTTAACATTATAAGAAGCCTCTTGAAATTGAAGAGACTTTAATTACGAAAAAAATTACATTATTTTAAATACGGAGAACTTTATAATGGTTGTATTGGACATATAGAAAATGACAAAGAAGGTTACATGGAAGAAAAAAAATTTAACGAACAACGAAGACATATTATAATGCTCTGATGCATGTTATAAGTGCTTAAAATTTCAGTCTGTAAATCAACAGAAATATTACGCAATTTGTTTATGAATATAGACTCAATGATACCTATTTGATAAGTATTTTTTCGGAATTTTAATTAATATTTAATAATTTCAAATCGAAATGATGATTAAAATTCGAAGAATGTTGTGAAAAACCTGTATTTGAATCTCCAATTTCACAATCTCTTTTGTGTTTAGCAATTCAAGTTTTTAATCTCCTGCCTGTTTGAACTATATAAAATTTATTGCAACATTTCGATTCTAACAAATACGTAACACAAGACAAATGTTCAATGCAAATACTGTCTTCTTTCTTCAATCAATAATCATCTAAAGTCTTACTGTTTTTGAAATAAACATTCATACTAAATTTTTTAATGAACTTTTCAAATGTTTAGAGATATCTTGTATGTACGGTGAAGTAACTTTTAAATCAAATCTATTGTATCAATTCATTTGTTTTTCTGACCAGTACTATTATATGTCTCAAGTATGCGTTTAGTAATAATATCATTAATTAAATGAAGAGGGTAATCTACTAATGTTGTTTTCAATTGATTTCAATTTTCTTTTCTAATTTACTAAACATTTTATTAAACCAATTTTATGACAAAATAAATTATGTGAATTGTATTTTAGATACCTCCTAGACGAAGAAGGTTTCTTGTATCAATTTGTCATTAAATCACCATTTAGAGTTTTAATTATTTGTAAATGAAGATAATGAATAACATCAATTTCAAGTTTATGGGTGGATTTAATGAAATCTTCTATACTATTGAACATATTTAAAAAACGATTTTGTCATAAAGAACAATTGCAAGGATATCATCAACGTATTTTTTTATAAAGAATAGGTATGAATTCTAATAAATCATGATATCGTTTTTCATCATCTTGTAAAACTAAATCAGAAACTGCCGGAGATAAAAGCTAACCCATGGGATAACCCGATATTTGTTTATAGAATTTCTTATTAACAGAGAAAGCGGTACCATTAAAAATAGTTCTATTCGCTATTAACAATTTATTCCTAGTTACTTTTGTTAATTTATGATTCAAAATAAGCTTTTTTTTCAACGCAAACTAAAGCAAGATCTAGTGAAATGCTATCGAATATCGACACAACATCTAAGGAAACTATTGAATGTGTTTTAGGAACAGTAATGTTTTTTAGAATATCTTTAAGTTCCCAGCCATTTTTTATAAACAAAATAGTATTCACAGAAACTGGCCTTAAAACATTTGAAACATATTCAGATAAATTGTAAGTAGGAGAAACAATTCTGGAATCAATCAGTCTTTAATTTAAATTCGGTTTGTGAACCTATGGGAGAGCATTAGGTTTTGCTGTAACACTATTGTAAGTTTTTAAACGGTATGCACATTCATCATTAATTAATCTTTTATTTTCCCATCTAATAGCTATATCATTACATTTATTTTCGATTGTTGGAACCATACTGATTAAATTGCCCTTATCGGCTTTCACAATGATCACATCCTTATGTTCCTTTCGAAAATTTTTAACTAACTTGACAGATTTTTCTAAATTTTCAAATTTATTTATATTATTATGATTTGAAACTACTTTGAGTAACAGTTTTTCGGATATTAAATTTCAAATCGTCTTTTCCGATATTTTCTATAGAATTCTCAATTTTTGAAACCAAACTGTTAGTAGGAATTTCATTCACATTTAAAGAACACTGAATTTGTTACCCAAAGCTAAAGTTTCAGCGATCTCATCAGGGATTTCAACATTGGAAAAATTGTTCAAACATCCGTTTAACATAAAATCAATAATTTCTCTGTTAAAAACTAACTTCAAATCTTTATATTATATAAACATTCAGTAACGTTCTGGTTACCATGGCTTGGTTACACATAAGGAACAACGTACTTTTTTAATTATGTCTAGAAATAATGCCTTAATATCAGTACATATTCGACAATACATAAAAAAATATAATGTATAAGATTTAAATTATAATCTAACTTCTAAATTTGAAAAACCATCTTTGAAACAAAATGTCCACGAATAGAAATTGAAAAGTTAGTAAAAAGTATTTAAAAATAAAGTCAACATTAATATTACTTGAAATATTGTTCCTTAAGAGTTTTTTTTCTATAATCTACTCATTTCCAATGTAACAACATATATTTTACGGAATAAGATCAAAGGATTACTGAATGGTTAACAAAAAGTATGGCCTCTATTATGTATGTAATTCCATTAGAATAAGGGACCAATTTTATTGTTTGAATCAATGAAGTGAATATGATTAAAATAATATACCTGACTCTAATATGATGTACGCCTAATCTTTGTCATTTTTTTGTCTTCCTTTATCACGGGATTCATACTCTCATTCATTCATTTACAGATAATTTCAGCAGGCCTTATGACTTTCGACAAGTACCTCGCGTGTGATAAGTAATAAATGATGGCTGACATGGGAATAGACCATTGGCACACTCACAAGCATATTTTTTAATTCCTACGATACTCATGTTTGATCTGTAATCAATGAAATATCTAGATAATTTCCGACTAATGTGTCTGTACTGTACCTGAATGTTTAGAATATTTGCTTGCTCTTTTACGAATTGAAAATTGATAGACCCATTCTCATTCGTCATTTCCGCCAAGTACGAAACTGCTTGTGAGAGTTGATAGGAAACCGTAAATAATATTTTCAGGCCTGACTCCGTCATCTCAGGAAAGCTGATCTTTCAAAGTTTCTCATCCCACGAAGAATGTTGTGAGATGAGAAACTTTGAAAGATCAGCTTTTTACGAAACCAGCTGTTCTCCTCAACTTCGTTAGTTCTGCATCTGATTATAACGCTTCTCCAGATTGATTGCGCAGAAATGCTGCAATTTTAAAATACAGCCCAAACTTTGGAAGTAGCTTATTATCAGTTGCATGATTTAGTAATTGATGTCTTTGTTTAATTATTCCATGGACAGTCTCGACTCCCCACCACCACGATGAAGCATGAATTTGTCGCCTTGATTCATGAATTGACAAAAATGATTTGTGTCAAAATAGCAAGAACTTCCAATATACCAGAGATGCGCTTGTTTGTTCTCAAAACAAATTCATGTCTCATTACGCATCAAAAGTATTCTATTTCGACAATTCGTACTTCAATTATTTGAAACTAAAATAAATTGCTTCTATTGAGAACGGCTCTGTATTTTTGTCAAATTTAGATTTTAAGTTCGTATTATATCAGATTGGCATGAAATTTATGAAATTGGAACAAAACATAATCATAGGTCATATGCTTCTTTATATCTCAACTTTTGTGAACGATTTAATTTAATTTAGATTAACGATTGTATAATAATAGAAAAAGTAAAAGTGTTTGTCATATTATTTAATAATCTTCATGTGAGCCCTACTGAAGGTGACCAGCAGCTGCAGGTCTTTTGCGAATTTTTCGAATTTAAAATATACTAATTGAGAAAACTACATCCCAAAATTTGATTTATTTGAAAGCAGGTCATTAATTTTCAATAGAGAAATTGAAGATTTTAGATTGAACATATGTTTTAGAAATGTATTCCATGTTGAAATCCCTGATGATTTAGCTGAATCTTAGCTTTGGGTAACAAATTCAGTGTTCCTTTAAATGTGAATAAAATTCCTATTAACATTTTGGTTGCAAATACTGAGAATTTCATAAGAAATATCGAAGAAGATTTGAAATTTAATATCCGAATTGTTAATAGCCACTGGAACTGTTTTCAATGGTACTGTTTTCTCTTTTAATAAGAAATTATATGAACAAATATTGGTTTGTGCTATAAGTTCGCCGTTATCCCCAGTAGTTTCTGATTAAGTTTTACAAGATTTTGAGAAAAGAGCTCTTGATTTATTAGAATTCACACCTATTCTTTATAAAAGATACGTTGATGATATTCTTGAAATTGTCCCTTCTGACAAAATTGATGTTTTCTAAAATGTGTGTAATAGTATAGAAGATTGCATTATATTAATCCATCAACGTGAAATTGATAATGTTATTAACTATCTTGATTGACAAATAATTAAAACTCGACATGCTGATTTATTAAAAAATTGATACGAAAATTCTTCTTGGTCTAGGAAGTATTTTAATTACAATTCACATAATTTATTTTATCATGAAATTGGTTTAATAAAAGGTTTAGTTAATAGATGTATTATATTAGTGTCATTCAAATTAGAAAAGAAAATTTAAATAAATTAAAAACAACATTAGTATATAGTAATTATCCTCTTCAATTAGTTAATGATATTATTTCTGAATGTATTCATGAGATATATGATAGTACTAGTAACAAAAACAAATGGATTGATACTTACAATGAATTTGATTTAAAAGTTGCTTTATCATACTACAAGGTTTCTCCGAACGTTCAAGAAATTCACTACAAAAATTTGCTGTCAATGTTCATTCCAAAAACACTGAAACATTATATAATTATTTATAGAAGAAAAAAGACAGTGGTAGCATTGACAAATTTGCTGGTGTTATTCATTTGATAAAACGCAAATGTTGCAATGAAGTTTACGTAGGTGAAACTGGAAGGAGATTGAAAAATTAAATTGCTTAACAGAACAAAGATTGTGAAATTTGGGATATTAATATAGGTTTGCCACAACATTCTTAGAATTTTAATCATTATTTCGATTTTTAATTTAATAATATTAAAAGATTAGTTACCGAAAAATATACTTATCAGATACGTATCATTGAGTCTACATCCATAAAAGATGTCGAAATATTTCTATTAATTCACAGACTGAAATTTTAAGCATTTATAACATTTATCAAAGCGTTATAAAATAATATCTACTTTGTTAGTTAAAATTTTGTCTTAAAATTTCAAATTCAATTCAATTTCGGACTCCCTCATCAGTAGTTTTCTGAAAACTTGCCCATAGCTTCGACGTTCATTGAATATTGTCTTTACGTAATTTTCATGTGGCCTTTAGTTGTCATTTTCTGTTTGTCCATGCTAACCATTCTAACGTTCTCTTTATTTAAAATGATGTAATTTTCTACGACATTAAAGTATTTTTTGATGTGTAAACATCTTAGACCTCGATATGGGGAGTCGCGCCTGCTTCGAATGAAACCACGACTGTATAGTGTAACGCAGGCCTGTGGCACACACGTTGTGTCTTATGGCACAGACCGGAGGCTCGCTTTTCTTCACCCACAGAAAGGAGCCTTTCGGTCTCTCTCTTTGCCCATCTCTCTCTCTCTCCGTCTCCATCTCTCTCTCCTTCTCCATCTCTCTCTCCCTCCTTCTCCATATCTCTCTCCATCTCTCTCCTTCTCCATCTCTCTCTCCCTCCTTCTCCATATCTCTCTCCTTCTTTCTCTCTCTCTCTCTTTTGTTATTGTTTTCTGGATATAAGTGATAGAATTTATTAATCTTCTTCAGGAAGTATAATTAGCCTAATTCTAAAAATCGGTCCGCACCGGTATTTTATAAACAAAGCTTGACTAAGCAGGCAAAGGAGAAAATGCGTTTTAGGAAAGGGGCCGTACGTAAATTACGTAACGGATAATTGACCCTCTCCACCCCCATGTAACGAACCGTAACAAAATTTTTCTACCCCCCTATTGCTGTACGTAATTTATGGTTTCCAGAAATAATAACATATGGGACTTGAAACTAGTGGAAATTTGTTGTATTTAAGATAATGCGTGCTGTGCAGGGAGAAAACTTCATTTTCAAAATTCTATGATTTTTCTTCGACCAATTTTTTTTCTTTAACCATTAACATTCAAATCCCATTAACATACATCTACAAATCAAAAATTTTGAAATTTATTTCTTTTAAACAAAAAAAGTGACTTTTCTACGATAAGAGATGACTTCTTAAGAAAACACTTACATTTTCTAAAAAATTATTAAATTCTCTAGAAAACAATTGAATTTTCAAAGAAATAGTTCAATTTTCAACCTTAAAAGAAAATTCGTAACAAAAAAGTTTAATAGTTGATAGTTCAACCTAGAAGGATGAAATGTAATTGAAAAAAAAATTAATTTCAAAATTAAAAAGACGAATTTTCAACAAATAAAAAGATTTCTCAGTGATGAAAGAAAAAAAAGTTCACCTGAATTGTTGATCCTGAAAGCCAAAAGACGAATTTCCTGTAGAAACATTGAATTTTCAACCAGTAAAATAGGAATTTTCAGCAAAAAAATTAATTTTCAACAGAATAGTTAAATTTTTAACCAAAGAAGTAAAGCTTCATTAAAAACAAATTCAACAGAATAGTTCAACTTTTACCCACGCAGTTAAGTTTTCAATTATAAAAAATCCGTTCTCAACTAAATAGTCAAACTTTAACCAAAAAGATGAATTTTCAAATTAAAATATGAATCTTCAACGATAAAATTATTTTTTAACAAAGTGATTCAAAAAAAATGTTAAAAAAACAGTTTAGATAAGAAGTAAATTTCCTACGAAGGTATTTGAATTTTCAACCCAAAAAGACGAATTTTCGATAATAACAGTTGAATTTTCATACAAAAAGGATGCCCTTTTATAACAATTATTTAATTTTTAATCAAACAGTTGCATTTTCATCGAAGAAAGATCAATTTTCTACTAAAACAGATGACTTTTTAAATCAGGAAGGCAAATATTGAAAAATATAGTTGAATTTTCATCGAAAAAATATTTAAATTAATTTTTCCACACAAAATGTGAATTTTTCTCAAAAGATAAATTTTCTACGAAATGGTTGATTTTTCAACCAAACGGTTGCATTCTTATCAAAAAAAGAATTATTTTCTACTCAGATAGATGAATTTTTAAATAAAAAATATACATTTTCCAAAAAATAGTTGGATTTTTGTCCAAAAAACATCTAAATTTATTTTTCAACACCAAAATATGAATTTCTGTTAAAAAGTAAATTTTCTACGAAATAGTGGAATTTTCAAGCAAAAAGATTATTTTTTAAACAAAACTGTTGCATTTTCAAACAAATAATAAAACTTACAAATAAAAAGATCATTTTCAGGAAGAAACATCTGCAAAAAAAGAAATATAAATACAAAGCAAATAAATTACTCAGAAGAATGTTATATCAGGATTACCGCAAAACTTAATTTTAAAAATTCTCTAATTTTTCCCTAACCAACTTTTCATTTTCCCTGACCATTAATATGCAAAAACCAGAATATTACATTTGTAACATTTTGAACCTAGAATCTTTTATAAGCGGAATATAATAATTTCAAATAAAAGTTGAAAATTTTCAAATATATTCGGTTTGACAGTTATTCAAAGTTGTTGGCTAGGTTCCTTTTTTCACTCACCAGTTTTCTTTGTTGCGTAAAGTTGAATTCATATTGAATTTCTGTACAATTTCTGCCAGATACTTATTTAATTTGTGAATTTCCGAAAGTTACATACATGAATGAAGGACCCCCCCCCCTTCAGTAACAAATCGTAACAAAATCTTTTGACCCCTCCCTCCCCTTTAAGCTGTTACGTAATTTAAGTACGGTCCCAAATAAAATTGTTTGAAGAATGAATAAATGCATTTTTTAAGTGTTGAAAATCATATCATTTTTGAACAATTTTAACTTAAAAACAGTACAATTTAGTGATTATAAGTTGTTTCTTGAAAATCTTAAATGAAAAATGTAATTTACAAATGAAAAATAAAAAAAAATGAAACAATGAAAACTTTAAAATTATGAATATATGAATCAAAATGTTTTTGAAAATTAAAAAAAGATTTGGAAGTTTCAATCGGATGCATACATTTAATTAATTACGTAGGGCATTCAAATTGAAATAGTTCAATTTTCAACGTAAAAATCTATAAATTATTTAATTATAAACAGATTCAGAATCGTCTTATTTGTTTTATGTAAGATTTCAATTTCAGTCAAAGTTTACCGAAGATGTTTACGCATAAATCTGTCTTGGGTCAAAGTGTAGGACGCACGTGATTTTTTTTAAGTATCTTCAATTTCAGGAGAATTCTTATAATGTTACATGTTCTTAACATTGACTTTCTACAAAAATGTTTGATTAATTCAATTGTTCAGCTCATGTAAAATTTATATTATTTTGTGAAATTACCATTTTTTCTTATTCTTGTTTTATATTACCAACTGACTGTAACTATATTTATGTTACCTTTGAAAAAGGCATGCAGTAGTTGTCGAAACATAAGGAATTTTTCTAAAAATAAGTTTGAGTTGAACAGTGAGTCTGTTTGTTTTTATTTTCATGTGACCGCAAGACGGAATAAATTACTTCATCAATTTATAATAAACGCAGAGTTACATAATTCCCTAGAAAAAAAATTGTACTCATAAATCAAAACAAGATTGACGATCAAGAATTGTTCAGGGTGTGAATTGTGAGTTCTTCATGATGAATTTTCAGTGATGACAATTAAAATGATAAATGATTAAAAATCAATAATAATAAAAAAAACATAAGGATTATAAAGATCAGATCATTGATGCTGTCAAAAAGGCCATCCGGTCATTGGGCTTTGTCACAATAATGCCATAATCGTTTCTTATGCTTCGCAGCAAGCATTTACGTGCCAATGTGCTTACTGACCATGATTATTATTAATTATTATATTCGGTTATTTTATTGTTTGAAGAGAAAAATTTCCTCGGGTGAAACCGGTTTTTTCTTCAATATCCATGGACTAAGTCAAGTGCATGATGAGATGAAGATGTTAATGAATGTAATCAAGGATGTAATCACAAGGATCAGTGCTAGATTTAGATTCGCCGACACTTGTTTCTTATTTTTCTTAATTTTTCTTAATTTTTTTTTTTTTTTTTTTTTTTTTTCTTAATGACATAGTCCACAATCCCGGGCTGTTAGGAGTCGTCCGTATATTACGTAACGCAATTTTCCTAAAAATTCAGACCCCTTAGAAGAAATAAAAATACAAGAAACTGCTAGACTGGATCTCCTGCTCCGTAGCAACAAATTCCTTAAATTCTACTTGCCGAAGCATCGCACCAACTATGCGTTTATGTAACGTGTAGGGAAGCATAAGATCTCAGCGAATCTAGACTATATATTTTCAAAATAACAATATAAAAATAAGTAAAAAAATAAAATAAAAAATTCTACTAAAGTTGTTCTCATATGTGCAGCAAACGGGTTTTTGAAAAATCGAAAATTATGGTCACAATTTTTGAAAACCTTTTTCTTGCTCGAATAGAAACGTATTAATAGAGCAAAATGAGAGGTTGGACCTAAGCTGTTCTAAAAACCTAGCCGTTTAAAGAATTTTTTTATTATGCCGTAAAATCCAAACTAGCGTTGAATTGCGCTCGACAAATGCAATCTTTTTCATTTTAATGAAATTCTTTGAGGCCTACAGTTCTCAAATTAGAACCAAAAATTTCAAACTCAAAAAATACACAAAACCTAAAAATAATAAAACTTCGGAAAACTTTTGCTAAATTTTGGTCAACAAATTCAATTTTTTTTCTAAAACTACGTTTTTGAGTTTGACATTTAGGTGTTTATTTGAGAAATGTTGGTATTACAGAATCTAGTTGAAGGGGAAAAGCCTGCATTTGTCGAGTAGAATTCAGAAAGATTTGAGATTTTATGAAATAATAACATTTTGTATTTATTTTTTAATGGTCAAATTTGTGGAATTGTACTTCAGTGCACAAAATTATGTATACTTCGAGCTGGTTAGCAAAAAGTTGCGGTTCTAGAAATAAAACTTTTCAAAATCCAGTTATTAATTAAAATTTTTTTTTAATTTGATCAACATGCATTACAATTTTTATTCAATTTAATTTAATTTCATAAGTTTCTTTCTGTAATAAGAGGCATATGCCCGTGGAGTTTTCGAAAAAGGGAGAAATCGTTTCAAATTGTAAATTGTCAAAATTTACAACTCTTCAATTTCAAAGATTTACATTTTAGAGTTCTAAAATTTTTCAGAATTACTATTTAAAACTGGCTAACTTTAAAGATGTATAAATAAATTTAAATTTCTACAATTTTGAAGATTTTCGATTGAAAATTCTTCAATTTTAATGAATCAAGGTTTGAAATTCTTCAATTTTAAAAACGCATGAACGAAAATTTTTAAATTCCGATGATTTTTGAAGATCAAATGTCGAATTTCCATTCATAAATTTCAATTTCGGATTTCCAATTATAAATTATAAATTATAAATTTTCATAAAACTTGAAGAAATTTCGAATGTAAATCATCAAAATTACAAAATATTTAATTGTACAACTTAAAAGTTGTCTAATTTTTCAATGTAAATTTTTTAAATTAGAAACTGTGCAATATTACAGATTAAAAATTCAAAGTTCTACAATTTAAAAAATTTGAATTGAAAATTCTTCAATTTTAACGAATCTCAGTTTAAAATAATTGAATTTGAACGATTTGCAGTTCACAATAGAAATTCTTAAAGTGTGATGATTTTGAAAATCAAAAGTCAAGTTTTCAATTATAAAGCTTCCAACTTGAAGAAATTTTGAACGTAAATCATCAAAATTACAGAATTTTTTATTGTAAAACTTAAAATTTGCATAATTCTTTATTGCAAATTTTCAAAATAAAAAACTCTTTAATTTTGAAGATTGACAATTTGAAGTTCTACAATTTTCAAGATTTTTAATTGAAAATTCTTTAATTTCAACGAATCACAGTTTAAAATGCTTGAATTTTTTTAATGATTTGCAGCTCGAAATACAAACTCTTAAAGTGTGATGATTTTGAAGACCAAAAGTCAAGAGTTTTCAATTGTAAATCTTCCAAATTGATGAAAATCTAAAACATCAAAGTCACAGAATTTTTAATTGTAATACTAAAACTTGCAGAATTTTTCATTTTCAATTTTCAAAAGTAAAACATTTCCAATTTTAAAGTGCTAACTTCACGCTGCGGAACAAATATAAATTTTTTTCAAAATTTTTCTAACCAATCGTTTGGATCTCTTTAGGATGCGTTTGGAAGCTAATTTTTTTCGTTTGAACGGCACAACTCAAAAAGACATTGAGTTTTCAAAATTTGAGTGCTGCGGGACAAATTTTAATTTTTTTAAATATTTTCTTCACTAATCGTTTCGATGTCGTTAGGATGCATCTGGAAGCTCACTTTAAAAGTTTGGACGATGAAATTGTGTGAGTTATCGAATAAAAAAGTCATTAGCACCATACCCGCGAACGGCGTTTTCTCAAGTAGTAGTGACCTTCTTTGGTCAGCCGTGTTCTTAAATATAGTATGATGTGCCACTGCGAAAACTGTGGTACCGAAACTTTCCGAAAATTTTGAAAATTTTTGGATTATCTAAATCACCGTATATTTTCAAAAATTTCCAAGATGTTCAAAATTTCTAAAATGTTCAAAATTTCTGAATTTTACAAAATGTTCAATTTTCTAAAATTTCCCAAATTTTGTAAAATTTGCAAACTTTCCTAAAATTTGTAAAATTTTCTAAAATTTGTAAAATATTAAAATTGGTAAAATATTAAAATTTTGTAAAATATTCAAAAATTTTCAACTGATTAAAATTACAGAATTTTTTGAAATGTTACGAATTTTTAAAACCATTCAAATTTCTTAAATTAATGTTTAAAAATTTCAAATTTCTAACGTTATTTAAATTTATAAAGTGATAGAATTGTCTCAAATTTTATAAATTTCGAAAATGTCCAAATAGCTGAAATTTTCAAAAATGATTGAAATTGGTAAAATGATAAAAATTTCGAAACTGTTGAAAATTTCTAAAATTATAAAAACTTCAAATTTTATAAAATTACCAACATTTCTAAAATTTCTAAAATATCTAAAAAAAATTTAATTTCAAAATGTTTTTCAAAATGTTCAAAATTTATAAAATTATCAAAATTAATCAAAATTTTTAAATTTCTAAAAAAAAAAAATAAATTTTCTAATGGTTAAAATTTTTTTCAATTTTCAAAGTCTCTAAATTTTTAAAATTTCTCACATTTTCATGATTTCTTCAATTTCTATAAAACCCTCAAATTTTTAAAAGTTTAAATGTTTTCAAAAAATTTTATTATTAAATTTTCCATATATTTCACAAATTTTAGAACTTTCTCAAATTTCCTAAATTCATACAGAAATAGAAATAACAATTCTAAAATTCCTTCATATAGGCAAAAATCATGCTTGTATTACAAGAAATGAATTTCAAAAATACAACATAAAATTGGACCAGGAGACGCAGTCGAAATCATTTTTGTGATTATTTCGAATTAATGTGTTCAATTAAATTTTTTATTACATATATTCACTCACAATCTCTTTCATATTTGCACATACATACTATATTATATAATAATAATATAAAATTTGCAATAAAAACTAGTTCCACGTTGTCGCAGCGTTGTCAAAAATTTCATATTTTGATAATAACAAACAATTCTAGATAATTTAGCTAATTGCGAAACTTTTTGAAAAATTTTTGGAAGTTTAGATATTTCATAAATTTTAGAAATGTTGGTAATCTTATAAATTTTGAAAATTTGGGAAGTTTTTATAATTTTAGAAATTTTCAATAGTTTCGAAATTTTGATCATTTTTCCAATTTTAATCATTCTTGAACATTTTAGATATCTTAGACATTTTGGAAATTTCAGAAATTTTGAAAATTTGAGACGGTTCTATAATTTTAGAAATGTTGACAATATTGTAAATTTTGAACATTTAAGAAATTTCGGAAATTTCAATCATTAAACAAATTTGGAAAATTATAGAAATTTTGATAATTTTAGGAATTTAAATAACGTTAGGAATTCAAAAATGTTGAACAATTATTTTAGAAATTTGAATGATTTACAACTTTTTTAACATTTGCAAATTTTAGAAAATCTCACTTTTAGAAAAATTTACAAATTTCAGAAAATTTTCAACATTTTTGGATAGTTTCGGTATCACAGTTTTCGCGGTGACACATCATATTATATTTAAGGACACGGCTGACTAAAGAAGAACGCTACCACTTGAAAAGGTGCCGCTGGCGAGTATGGTGCTAATGACTTTTTTATTCGAACGAATTTTTGTCTACAAAAATTGAATTTACAAACAAAAAATATGACTTCAGCACAACATTATTTTTGCACGAAACTGATGCTTTTTTACACAACAAAAATAAAATTTTAAAGCTTGAAAATTATTCTTTTTTTTTGGCAAAAAAAGGAGAATTTTCAACTATAATAAAAAAGATCAATCTTGAAAAAAGGAAAAGTTACATTTTTAGTTAAAAAAAATTAACTTTGAACCAACGACATAAGCCTTCAATCAAAGAAATAATTTTTTGACAATGTAGTTTAACTTTTACCCAATTAAGTGCTTTTTTAGTTCAAAAGGATTAATTTTCAACAAAATAGTTAAACAACCAATCAAAGAGATGAAGTTTCAACTAAAAATATAACTCTTCAAATAAAAATGATTTCTGAACAAAGTGATCCAATTAAATCTTTAAAATAAAATAGTTGAATAATCAAGCAAAGAAGAATAATTTCTAACCAAAAAGTTGCATATTCATAAAAAAAAGAAATTTCTACCAAAGCGAACATATAAGTCGAACAAATAAAAAAAAATTGTTGAATTTTCTGTTAAAAAAGATTTTAGTTGACTTTTCACGATCAAAATATGAATTTTTAACCAAAAAATAATTTTCTGAGAAAAAAATTGAATTTTCAATCCAAAAACACGAATTTTTACCCAAAAAGGATGACTTTTGAACAAAACTGTTGAATTCTCTACACAGTAGTCGCATTTTCATCCAAAAAAGGTGAAATTCCTCTTGAAACAGATGAATTTTTATTTGAAAAGAAAACAAATTTTCAAAAAATTCCAATTTTCATCCAGAAAAGATTCTAGTTGACTTTTCAAGATCAAAATATGAATTTGAAAAAAATAAGTTGAATTTTCATCCAAGAAAGATGAAATTTGTAATAAAACAGATGTATTTTTAATAAAAAAAGGAAAATTTTTTTTGCGTTGAACTTTCATCCAGAAAAGCTTTCAGTTCATTTTTTAACACCAAAATATAAATTTTAAACAAGAAATAAGTTTTCTACGGAATAGTTAAATTTTCAACAACCAAGAGTATGACTTTAAAAAAAGTAGTTTTATTTTCAACCAAACAATTGCATTTTTATCCAAGGATGATGAAATTTCTTTTGAAACAAATGAATTTTTAATTAAAAAAAACAAACAAATTTTTTAAAAAATAGTTCAATTTTCATCCAGGAAAGATTTGAGTTCTCTGTTCAACACGAGAATATTAAATTCAAACAAAAAGTAAGTTTTCTACAAAATATTTAGATTTTCAAGAAACCAGCAGAATTTTAAACCAAAAATTATGACTTTTCAACAAAATTGTTGAATTTTAAATCAAACAGTTGCATTTTTATCAAAGATAGATATAATTTCTGCTGAAGCAAGTGAATTTGAAAATCAGACAAACAAATTTTCAAAAAAGAGTTGAATTTTCATCCGAACAGTAGCATTTTTATTCAAGACAGATGAAACATTTCTTTTAAAACAGACGAATTAAACACTTTCCAACACCAAAATAAAAATTTGTGAACTATGAGTTAATTTTCTGCTAAGTAGTCGAATTTTTAACTAAAAAGTATGACTTTTTAACAAGATTCTTGAATTTTCAACCAAATAATAGAATTGTCCAAGAAAAATGAAAATTCGACTAAAACAGGTGAATTTTTAAATCAAAAAGACAAATTTTCAAAAAAAAGAGTTGAATTTCCATCCAAAAGGATTTCTATAGACTTTTGTAAAGAAAAATACAAATTTTAAACAGCAAGTACATTTTTCAGGAAATAGTTGAATTTTCAACAAAATAGTTTCATTTTTGTCCAAGAAAGATGCAATATTTCTACTAAGAGAAGATGAACTTCTCAATTTAAAAGACAAATTTTCCGAAAAAAGATTTCTCATCCAAAAAAGATTTCAGTAGACTTATCAGCAAAAAATATGATTTTTAAACAAAAGGTTGATATGATACAAAAAGAGTTGAATTTTTAACAAAACAGTTGAATTTTCAACAAAAAAATTATGTCTTTTTGAGAAAATTGTTAACCGTAACAAAATGTCTCGGGGGGGGGGGGGGGGGGGGGGGGGGGGGGG
>CAKNXH010000155.1:91731-157651 GCA_932178445.1 Andricus quercusramuli | reverse complement strand
TTTGAGGTGAGTTTTGTAGGTTGGAATACCCACTACATGAGCCTTAAGGGCATGTGAAAGTCTGTCAGAAGACTAATTATTACATGTTATCATATTCGCCGGCTTTATAATTAGAAAAATGAACATATTGTGCTGAAATTTTGGAAAATGCTTCAAAATATATAAGGGCATCTCTGTTTGGCCCATTCGAATGTTTATTTTGTTTAAAAAATGCAAATTCAATAACTCTATTATGGCTTGGGCTCTAAAACCCTGTTCTCAGTTACATTCTGGATTGGAAAGTAATAAAATTTCGCTATTTAAACAAAATAAAAACTCAAGTGGGCCAAAGATACGTTCCAAGTGGCTAAAGATGGATTTTACGTTCATAAATTTTTTCAAATAAAATTAATGTAGATACCACATTGAATTCAATACAGAACACTTTAAATTTCTCTGCAAGTCGAAATATCATGCATTTTTAACTTAATGGTTCAATTTTCAATAAAAAAAGATTAGCAACCAATTAGATGAACTTTCCAGTAAAAGAGACGAGTTTTCCAAAAAAATAGTATGAGCATAAGAGGTTCATTTGAGTTATAAAAAATAAATAAATTCTTCTTAGGTCAAGGGAATAGTTATAATAATTCTGTTATTAAAGTGTTCATTGATTAATAAATGATTTATAAAGATTTAACCGAATAGTAAAATTTTCAAGCCAAAAAGACTAATTTTTTTGAAGACAATTGAATTTTTAACAAAAAAGTTACTTTTCAACTAAGAAAGATAAATTTGTAATCAAAAGGGATAACTTTTCTACCATAAAGCATGAATTTTCAATCCAAAAGGATCAACTTTTAACAACATGTTGAATTTCCGACCAAAAATGATGACAAAAAAGTTTCATTTTTAACCATATAATTGATTTTTTAGCATACAATAATGCATTTTCAATCAAATGGTCGAATTTTCAAACAAAAAAAATTAAAATCTGATCAAACATTTGAATTTCCAAGAATAAAAGTAATAATTCAATAAAAGAGTACAGTTTTTAAGCTAAAAAGTAAAATGTTTTAGAAAAAAGTGCACTTTTAAGTAAAATAAAAAAATTATTTTCAACAAAAATATAATTTTAAATTAAGAAGGATGAGTTTTTAATAAGATAGTTAAATTCTCAACCAAAAAGTTAAATTCTCAAATAACAGGAATAATTTTCTACCAACAAAAAAAAAACTAATTTTTTACAAAATACATGCATTTTCTACCAGATAGTTGAATTTTTAATATTCACAATAAACAGGATAAAGTTTTCACGCAAACATGGAGTAATTAAATTTTTACATTAACAGAAAATAGTTTTTAACAAACAAAAAAATGAATTTTTAACAAAGATGTTAAATTTTCAACCCAAAAAATTATTTTTCAACCAAAAAGTTTAATTTTCTACCAATTGTCAAGTAATCGACTTTTCAACCAAAAAAGATGAATTTTTAACCAAAGAGTTCAGTTTCTAAGCTAAAAAGTCAAATGTTTCAGAAAACAGTGAACTTTTGAATTAAAAAAAATGTAACAAAAATATAATTTTCAATTAAGAAGGATGAGTTTTTAATAAGATAGTTGAATTTTCAACCATAAATTTGAACTCTTAAATAACAAGAATAATTTTCTAACAAAAAAAAACAGAATTTTTAACAAAATACATGAATTTTCTACCAGATAGTGGAATTTTTAATGTTCATAATACAGAATAAAATTTTAAACCATACATTGAATGGTTAAATTTCTAGAATAACAGAAAATAGTTTTTAACAAAAAGAAAATGAATTTTCAACGAAGTTGTTAAATTTTCAACCAAAAAGATTAATTTTCAACCATGGTTAATGTTTCACCAAAAAAGAATTATGAAACACAGACATGAATTTCGAACAAAATATTTAATTTTGAAGCCAAAAAGACGAATTATCTACATAAAAGTAGAATTTTCAACCCAAAAAAATTATTTTTCAACCAAAAAGTTGAATTTTCTACTAATTGTCAAATAATCGACTTTTCAACCGAAAAAGATCAATTCTCAATCAAGCATTTAAATGTTAATATTTCAACTAAACAATTGTGAATTTTTGACCAATAAGGATAAATTTTCTAGCAAGAAGATGAAATTTCAAGCAAGATTGACGAAATTTTAACAAAATACATAAATTTTCAACCAAAAATTTGAACTTCCAACTAAACGAGATAAGTTTGTAATTAAATAGTTAAATTTTTAACTGAAAAAATATATTTTTAACAAAGAATGGAATAGTTTAATTTTCAGTTAAAACAAAATTATTTTCAACCAAAGAGATGAACCATCAACTGAAAAAATGAATTTTGAACAAAATAGTTGAATTTTTGATAAAAACGATGATTTTTTAACATAGTTGCATTTTCAACAAAATAATGACATTTCTAACTAAATATTATAGAATTTTTAACCAAACAAGATGTACTCCGAACCAAAAATATAATAGTAGCCTTTTCAGTAAAAAAATGAATATTCACCCAAAAATGTCGTGGGATTATCCTATTGGGTTCAAGTTCTAAATTTGATCTAAGATTGTAACATTATTTTCACTCGTATCCCCCCTCTTGTTACCAAACATAGTTTTTAGCCCCCTCCCTCTGAAACTCGTAACGTAATTAGTGGACCTTCCTTTATATATTTTGAACCACTTCCCAAAATAGCGGCACAATATTCTCATTTTTTAATTCCCATGTACACTAGACTCTCGATTTAAGACTCTCGGTTTAACCTCAGTGTCGGGGGTTGTCAGCAAAAATAATGTTCGCAAACCAGGAGCATCGAAACGTAAAAAATTCAGGGCCGCCTGCACCATTTTCATTGGGAACGCAGAATATTGCGCAATATACTCGACTGAGTACTCGCGCACTGCGGCCCTTCCGAGGCGAGAGTCGCAACCACCTCTCGCCCTTGAGCTAAGAAACTGCGTGGACCAGCAGTTCTAGGAATTACTAAACCGAGAATGGCTAAACCGAGAGTTGGGTGTATGTCTGACCTTAAGTATAGGAAAGTGTTAGCTCGCGAAGCTGAGTGGAACAATAAGGTTAACAATTAAGAATACCATAACAAAAAAAATCGTCTCAAACCAGTAATAATTTGATTTTGGAGGCTGCTCGATGGAATGGTTTAAGATAGCGAGAGATAGAGCCCGCAAACTTCGTAAACGTTATTTCTACGTGTAACGGATTGCTGACATTGTAATTTTTCTTCAAGTTAAAATTATTACATGAATTAAAGTACAAAATGAACAAAATCTTTTTTCGTTTGGATTTCCCCGATTCATTTTTTCGAATTATTCAAAATAAGTTTTTGTTCATAATTTAATTTTTCTCATCTCCTTAAAAATGTAAGATAGTTTACAAATTATAGTGTGGTAGCATAATGTTAAGAACAGAATTATTTACCATCATTTAAGAATCATTTATAACTAAAATTTTCTTTTCTATCAATAATGCTTAGAAAGATTTAGAAATAAATTTTATGATGAAGTAAAATCATTTATTCAGAAATTTTGATATACAAACTGAATGGTGCCGCCAGGCCTTCAAAAAAGTATCCTAGCGGCGCCAGGCCTCGACTATACCGCTGGTTGCGATATTTTCAATTATAAAATTTTGTTTATGATTGTCATTTACTACTTTATTAAAATGATTCTCGAGTTTATTCTCTATTCCAATATCAGGTCTTGCATAAGATATAAGGCATATTTAACAATACTTGATCGTGAGAATTTTCTCTCGGTTTTTTGTTCGTGAAACATGTCGCGTTGCCGTCGATCAACTGCTGCAAATGCAATAAGCAGCGATGTTTCGGAGGCATTAGTCTTTGGTACTTCTAGTGGCACGTCTTGGAATTCCGTGGTGCATATTATCACCGACGTGAAGCCGACACGACATATTTGCATATCTCGCGGCAAATTGAATATCAAATAAAATTAAGGGAACGTTGAGGGTTCAACGCCTCAGAATTTTTTATAGGCACGACATTTTAAAGCCACAATATACATTGTCAGAAAATTCTTGAAAATTCAAACACTTTTGAATTAGGATTGGGTAGTTACTTTACAAGGAACAATGTAAGGTACTGAAAAGTTACGCTATTCGTAACTTTCGAACTTATTTACGATTTTTGCATCAGCTTGGAACTTTAATTTTAGTTACTTTAAAGTTACTTCGCGTTTTTCGTAAATTATATCATATTAAGAAAGGTTTATTCGTCAGTTATAGTTAGAAATTGATCTCTTTTCAGTTGAGGATTCAGCCATTTTCTTAAACTAGCTGTGAATTCGATCTCAAGTGTTTCCACTTCGTTTGTATTTATAATTATGTGGTGCTTATTTCACGAGCACTTTGCTTCCGTTTAGCAAAGGTATTTGCTTCCTCAAAGAAGAAGCATCAGTGATTTTTTGGAATAATAGACAATATTTGTCGTGACTTGATACGTGACACATCATGTTTTTGGTTTTTCTTTTGAATGTCTTTTGTTTTGTTCAAATAAAATTTAATTTAAATGTTTCAAGTGTTGTTGAGGAATTTATGGAATAATCTTTAATTATTGCTTGTGTAAAACAATTGAAGTGTGTTGAAAATCTTTAAAGAACGTTTCCAAAGTATGACAAGGACAGAATAAGGATACAGAAATTTTGGTTTGCATCAAAGGAAAAAAGTACAGGGAAGTAGAATGAATTTTTTCGAAAATAATTGAGAAAATTATATAACAAAAAATTAAAAAAAAATTTTTTTGTTTAAAAAATTGTAAAATTGATTGTTTTCTTCTGATCAAAATGAATTTTAATTATATTGATCGAATATGGGGTGAGGGTATCAATAGGATAGATGGACCTGTGAAAAATATCAAACAATTTTACTTTTTTAGAAAAAAACTAAGATCAACAATTTTACAACAAGATTTTCTAATAATATGTAAAATTCATGTTGTTTTGCCTGAAAAAATTTATGACATCAATAAAAATGTAAGACTGGATTTCAATAATAAAAGAAATAGGGAAAAATTTGAGATAAATTCTGAAAAATATAACTAATCTCTTTTGAATTTGGTGATAAAGGAAAGCCATTTACAGATACACTCTTATAATATCAAGATTAAACAGATAATTGAGAAATTGAATCAACAGGTTCCTTCCTCTTTCATTAGAGAATGTTTTGAAAGAGAAACAAAACTTAATAAAAATGCACTTAAAAACAATATTAAACATGATCGAACATTTTTAAATATCCTCCACGAACAAGGGGATGTACAAAAATTACATTTAAATATTCACTCAGTTCTTTTTCATGATCAACCAGATCCCTGGTTTTTGAATATTTCTAATGTTATTATTCCACAGAGAATTATTAACGTTTTAAGATTAGGCGATGGATTTAGCAATAAATTTAGTGAAAAAAACTATAATCAATTACTTGAAATCATAAAAGATATTGAATCCAATATTAAAAAATACCAGAAAATAAAATTGAAGAATTTAGATCCAAAAACTTTGATAGAAAAGGAACTTAATGATGGATCCTGAATTAATGATCACGAAATCTGATAAAGGAGGTAAAACAGTTGCAATAAATAGGGTTGCTTATATTCAAAAAATGTTAGACATTCTGAATGATGATAATAGTTTTCAATTGATCACGAATAATTCCACTAAAATGCTACAAAAAGCAACTTTCAAAATTTTAGATAGAATGAGAACTAATAAATATTGGGGGAATAATATAGAAAGATGTGATATCGATACAACTAATACAAATCTCCCTTTAGCATATGGTCTTGTTAAAGCTCACAGGAGGATTACCCTCTAAGGCCAGTTATTTCAACTATAGGTTCTCCGACTAGAAAATTAAAAGAACTGTTAAGTCAAATTATTAAAAAATCAATTGGAATCTCAAATACATCAATTAAAAACAGTCATAGTTTCTTGAAACTAATTGAAAAAGTAACAATTCCATTAGAGCACATTTTTGTCTCTTTTGATGTAATTGCTATGTTTCCACATATTCCTTACGAAGAATTAGAAATGGCCATACAAAAACGTTGGGATTTGATTGAAATGAATACTAAAATTCCGGAAAAACATTTTCTTGATGCTATAAAGAATGTTTTTCATTCAGTATATTTCAAATTTAATAATAATTATTATAAACAAAAATTTGGAACTCCAATTGGATCAGTTTTATCACCTATTTCGGCTGAGATTGTTATGGAAGACTTAGAGAATGAGGTTTTTCGAAAAATTGATTTTAATATTGATTTCTATGCAAGATATGTTGGTATACATCCAAGGTTACAGTTCACAGTTGAAATTGAAACTAAAGGAAAATTAAATTTTCTAGATTTGACTTTAATAAAAACAGAAGAAAGACAGATTATAACTGATTGGCATCGAAAAAAGATTTGTTTAGGTAGAACACTCAGTTTTCTTTCCAATCATTCTATTCAGATTGAGATAGGAATCATAAAAAATTTGATCGATAGAGCTCTTAAATTATCACAACCAATTTTCCATGAGAAAAATATTGAACTATGCAAACAAATTCTATTTCTGAACCATTACCCTTTTGAATTCATTGAAAAACACACGCAAAATAGAATTAATTACATCAAAAACAAAAATAAGGATCAAAATATAAAACACAGAGAAGACTATGCAAAAATTTGTTACCTTCATTTTTAATGTAAGAAATCTTTATTCTCCATCCTTTCATAAAACAATTTTGTAATAATGAATATACAAAAAATTACAAAAAATTTTTCAATTTTTTTTTCTACTCAGATTTTTTCAAATCAGACAATTCAAATTTTGTATTCGAGATGATAAATTTTCGAGCTTTAAAAGGAAAAGGAAGGGTTCTGTCACTCCTTATCCCTCTCCCAGCTTTATGATTCCTTTACGTAAATTGTCAGAATTATTCTATTTAAAAATTCATGATCAAAAAGTATTTTCTATTCTTACATGAACTTTAAATTATGAGGATGATAAAATATTCACTACGAACATCGATTTTGAAAATATATAAATTATCATAACTTCCCCACTCTTTAATAAAATGTATTAATATTATACTTCAATCGATTCGTCTCGAACCAAGAAATCTTTTATATTCTTGCATCAACTTTGAATTATGTTAATGGAAACAGTTTTACTATGAAAAACCGATTTTCAAAATATATAAATTACCATAACTTTCCTACTCTTTGATAAAATGTATTAATATTGTAGATCAATCGATTCGTATCGAACCGAAGAATCTTTTATATTCTTGCATCAACTTTGAATTATGTTGAAGAAAAAAGCTTTACTATAAAAAACCGTATTTTCAAATATTATGCATTACCATAGCTTTCTTACTTCGTTTCAGTGCTTGCATCAACTTTGAATTATGTTAATGAAAAAAGTTTTACTATAAAAAATCGAGTTTTTGAAATATATAAATTACCATAGCTTTCTTACTTTTCAATCAAATGTCTCGATATTATAGGTCAATTGATTCTTCTCGAATCGACACATCTTTTCTATTCTCGCATCAACTTTAAATTATGAGTATGAATGACGTTTTACTATAAAAAACTGATTTTTAAAATATTATTGAGTGCTAAAAAAATGCAATAGATATTTTTAGAAATCCTTTGGTCAGTTTCAAGATATTAGTAAGGAAAATGAACCCTTCAAATTTTATCAATTTATATTCAACCGTTTTCCAGTTAACGTGTTCACAAAAAAGTGTGACATCCACACACACACGCATCCGGACAATTGCTTAAAACATTTTTAAATTGAGGAAGGTTGAATTAAATCAATTAAAATTTGTTGGAAAATGATACTATTACAAAGCTTCCTCTATGAGGAAGCAAAAATTCATCTTTTTTGGTTGAAATAATATTAACTATTACATTTTTCGTTGAGAATTCATCTATTTCGATTGAAAATTCATGCATTTTGTTAAAAATTCAACTATTTTATTGTGTAGAAAAGTAGCTTCTTTGTTGAAAATTCATATTTTCCATTTGAAAATACAATTGTTTTGTAGAGAATTTGTCTTCTTGGCTTGAAAATGCAACAATTTATTGGACATTTTTTTTTCTTGCTGGTTTCAAAATTTGACTTTGTCGTTTCAAAATTGATCTCTTTTGGTAGAAAAAAATCTAATTTATTTTTGTTCAAAATTCAACTATATGGATAGAACATAAATCTGATTTAGATGCATATTTTGTTGAAAAGTCGTGTTTTTTGATTGAATTCAATTGTGTTTGATTTCGAATAAAAATTTCTTTGATTTAAATAATGTCAACTACTATTATCTTTTTCGTTGAGAATTCATCTACTTTGGTTGAAAATTCCTGCAATTTGTTAAAAATGCAACTATTCTATTTGGTTGAAAAGTAACTTTTTTGTGAAAAAGTCATATTTTTGATTTGCAAATGCAACTGTATTGTAGAAAACTCGTCTTTGTTTTTTATGACGTGAGATGTTGATTTTGGTTGCGAATTTCATCTCTTTTGGTAAAAAAAGTCTGAAGAGGGTTTAGCTATTTTTTTGGAAAATTTGTCTTCTCTGGTGGAAAACTACTTGTTTGAAAACTTACCTACCTTTTTTTAAAAATAAGTGGTTTGGCTGAAGATTCATAATTTTAGTTGGAAATTCACCTCTCATTTGGAATTTAACTACTTTTTTATAATTCGTTTTTTTAGGGTGAAAAATTCAAATATTTTGCTAGAATATCCGAATATTTGGTTGAATATTAACATAAATCGTTGCAGTTTCAACCAAATACTTCAATTCTTTGAAGACAGTTTAATTTTCAACAAAAATAACAAATTTTCAATTCAAAAGGATGAATGTTCTGTCGAAACAGACGAATTTTGAACAAAGCATTTGATTTTTTGACCAAAAAAGATGCCTTTCCATTAGAATACTTGAATTTTCAACCAAAGAGTTACATTTTCAGCGAAATAGTAGAATTTTCAACCAAATACTCAAATTTTCTACCTACAAAGATGCATTTTCAACCGAATAATCGAATTTTCAAACAAAATTTTAGACTTCAACAAAAAACAGGTAATATTTCAACCAAAAAGAAAAGAATTTTCAACAAAATAATTAAACTTTTAACAAAATAGTCAAACTTTTAACCAAGAAGACGAATTTTCAACCAAGATTAATTTTCTTCCAAAACAAACAAATTTTCAATAAAATACATGAATTTGCAAACATATAGTTGAATTTGCGACTGAAAATATGAATTTTCAACAAAACACAAAATTCATTTTTTTTCGGTTGAAAATTCAACTGTCTTTAAAAAAAATCGTCTTTTTGGCTAAAAAGTTCAATTATTTGGTTGGAATTGCAACTTTCTTTGGTTGAAATTGAATCTTTGTTTGTTTGAAAATTTGGTTGAAAATTCATCTTTATAGGTCGAAAATTCAAGTATTTGACTAAAAATTCAACTATTTTGTTGAAAATCAGATGTACAAAAATGTATGTTACTTTAATATTATTTGTAACAATATTACTTGTGATTTACCTAATAATATTAATAGTAGGGGAAAAGTGTCCACAGAGAATCAGAAAATTTCAAACTCGTATAGATGCTAATTTTTAAATTGACCTGGAAAGATTGACCTGTAGAAATAAATAATTGGATGGTACTTGTTTTTCGTCGACTGGTCAAAAATTAATATTTTTTCAATATTGATTTTCATTGCTAAATTGTGAGAAAAATGCTCTCAAGCTCCCCTGGGATCCGAACCCAGGCCTTCAAGATTGCCGGTCTGATGCTCTTACCCACTAAGCTTCGGAGAGACGAGATTAATTATTTCTTCACTACTTGTCTGAAATAAATAGTTTTTTAATACTGATTTTTATTTCTCAATTGTAAAAAAATTGGTCTCAAGCTCCACTGTGATCCGAACCTAGGTTTTTCTGTTGTTTTTCTGAATGTTTGAAAAATTAAGCTTACATCTTGCGGGGATTGTGAAGAAATTAATCTCGTCTCTCCGCAGCTTAGTGGGTAAAGCATCAGACCAGCAATCTGAAAGATATGGGTTCGGATCCCAGGGGAGCTTCGGAGTAATTTTTCAATCAATATCAAAATTAAAAAAAAAAATATTGACTTGAGACCAGGAGACAAAAAACAATTCAGGTGGCTACAAATGAATATAAAACATAAGGGGTCATCCACAATTTACGTAATGTGTTTTTCATAAATTTTCAAACCAATTTGCTCCGAACTACTTCCCCCCCCCCCACAAATTCTTACTAATATTTTATAAACTTAGAAAATAAAATGTGTTTATAACAATTTTTTGTTTCTAAACAAAATTTCCAGTTTTCTAAGCAAATATTTTTAAAGTATTAAAAATGAACTTTAATGTTTATTTAAACTATTTATACTTCATCGTATATAAATTTTCAACATACCCATTAATTTACTGTTTTGATTCATATTTTTGATTAAAAAATGAATTATACTGTTGGAAATTAACTTTTTCGTTGAGAAAAGTTTTTTTAGTTCAAAATTCATTTCTTTGTTTTGTAAATCAACTAATTTGTTGAAAATTAATTTAGTTGAAATATTTATTTTCATTTTATTTAATTATTCCATTTCTGGTTGAAGATTTATCTTTTTCAAATAAAAATTTATGTATTCTGTTGAAAAAATCCGCTTCAGAAATATTGAAGATTTTTGGTAATTTTATAAGTTTCCGAAAATGTCCAACATTTTCAGAAATTTTTGTTAATTTGTGTTGGTTTATCTGTAATGTATAATAATTTATGAGCAACTTATGGTATCTTATCAGTTCGCGTTGGTTCAATCGTTACTCACAATCACCCTTTAAAATTAAACGTCAACGCGATAGTGAGTTTATCACTCCTTAAAACTGCTTCAAACGACCCATCAAAACTGTCCTACAAAGTCTTTTTAAGGCAGTTGTGAAGATTAGCCATATAATGTGCCACTTTACGGAACGCCGAAAGCTGTTCAAAAAGTTACTTTATCATGTCTCTGCGGGAAAAATTGATTTTTTGGTTAAAGATTCATATTTTCGGGTTGAATGTTTGAATATTTTGTAGAAAATAAGTCTTTTTGAAAATTCAACTATGTCGTAGAAAATTTGAATATTTGGTAGAAATCAACTGTTTTTTAGAAAATTCGTTTTTTAAATTGAACACGAAACTATTCCATTTTTGGTAAAAATTGATCTTTTTTCGTATAAAAATTCAACTATTTGGTTGAAAATTTCTTTTATAAAAATATTCATAAGATTTTCGAAGTCGAGCATAAACTATGAAAAGCAAACTTTTGAACAGCCAAATTTGGATATTACTTTCAATGCCCTAAATTAAAGAATGAATCTACACGTTTATTCAAAATTATATCATTTTAGGCAATTTTAAGCTAGAAACATTGAAAATTGAAAGTTTACCATTTTCTTTACATTGAACACTTTTCAAATTAGAAGTTGAATCACTTTAATTTTAAGTCGTTGCAAAGAAATAATTGTTCAAATGTTATATAAACATCAAAATTTGTTTTGAAATCTTTTGAAACTTTCTCTTGAATCTATATTTTTTACTGAAAAATCACTTTAAGTTTCCCTAGGAACATTTCATTCTACATTTTTTGGAATCTTTACACATTTTATATTATTTTCGAAAAAGTTCCGAAACTTCTGAATATCTTTTTGAATAATTCGATTTTTTCCTTAAACTTTTAGTAATTCCTGCGAAATTAAACAAACTGCCTTAGAATCTTTCAAACTATTATTTCTACAGTCTTGGAAACCTTTTACATTTTGCTTTACATTTTTTCAACAACTTTTTAAGGTTCAAATTATTTTTGAATTTGTTCAAAACTTCTCAATATCTTTTAAACTTATACTAATTTTTCCAAATTTATAACTGTTTAATTTTTATTTATTCATCAAAATTTGTTTTTATCTTGAAATATTCTAAAATATTCTATTAAAATTAATTTAAAAAATACATTTGAAATTTCCCAGTAAACTTAAGACAATTTTCGTATTATCTTAAAATCTTTCAAAAACCTTAACCGCTTCAAAATTTTACTTAAAAACTTCTACACAACAAAATTCAACATTTTCTATTACAAATAAAATTTTTTTCAATTAAAACAATTAAAATTAATATTGTAATGTTCAAAGTTTAAGCTTAGCTCTCCGAAATTTTAACAATTCAAGGCTTTCTGTTTCAAACAATTCAGTTTCAAATTGTTTAGTTGTGAATATTTGATTTTTAATTGCTCATTTCAAGTGAACAGTCAAACGTTGC
Organism: Andricus quercusramuli; assembly: GCA_932178445.1. Taxonomy (NCBI): domain Eukaryota; kingdom Metazoa; phylum Arthropoda; class Insecta; order Hymenoptera; family Cynipidae; genus Andricus; species Andricus quercusramuli. The sequence continues at coordinate 145,310 of CAKNXH010000155.1, read as the reverse complement.
TCACTATTGAAAATTTTTTCTTTTTCTTGATTACAAATTTCCAAATTGAATTCGTTAAAAATTGTATATATGGTATATATGGACAAAAATTGTGTATTCAAAAGGATCAACAAATTTGTTACAGATCACTTTTCGATAGAACGCGTAGTTTTTATTTTCATCGTAAAAAATAATATTAAAGTAAAAAAATTAAATTTTTTGGAAAACGGCACAAGGTACGAAAAAGATTATTCAACAAAACTTGTTCACCCAACAAGGATCTGAAAATTTGCAATCCAAAATTTTTAGGCAGAATGTGTAGATTTTATTTTAATCGTAAAAAACAAGATTAAAAATAAAAAAATTAAACTTTTGGAAAAACGACATGATAGACGAAAAAAAATGAAAAGACAAAAGTTTCTCAACCAAAAAAGATCTGCAAATTTGTTTTCAACTCTTGTTATCAAAATATATTAGAAAGAAAAAAATTACCTTTTTGGAAAAAAGGACACAAGCTACAATAACATTTTATTTAACAAACTTTTTCGCCTAAATTATATCAAAAATTTTCTCGAGACCACTTTACGCTAGGATGCGTATTTCTAGTTTGAATTGTAAAACATAACATTGAAATTAAACAAATTAAATTTATGGAAAACGTCACAAATTGCAATAAAATTTTTAATGACAAAATTGTTTTTTTTTCTTATAGTATGCGAACTTTTTTTTCAATCATGAAAACAAGATAATGAAAATACGCATTTTTCAATACCAATGCATTTTATGAATTGTAATAATATAAATTTATTGAAATGATACATTTTTCAGGGTAGCTGAGAATGAAATTTGATGCAAAACAAGAAACAAATATTGAATTAATCATGAAGAATAAAAATTATATATATATATATATATATATATATATATAATGCCTGGCAATTTCAGTCAAATTATGTAATCGAATACTTATTATATACATTGCCTAGGCATTCTATATAATCGCCAGGCATTCAATATAATCGATAGGCATTCCATATGACCGCTAGGAATTCTATATAATATTTAGGCATTATATATGATGCTTGGCACGACTTAGGTTAAGTATATGGTCTTTATTTTGAATATAATAATGCAGTCAAAGAAGAACATGATGAATTGAAGAGCACTTATAGAATTCAACACACGTTTACCCGCTATTTATAACAACATGGCATACTGGAATGGCATTTTGATTGATACTGAACTTGGTTTTTTTCACGCTTAAATACTTATTGGTTCTACACTTTGTTTTACAGAAGCAATTGAAAGAAAGAATATTTTTACCATTTTTTATTTAGCAACAAAGTTAATTTTTTTAATGTTCAAAAGTCCTATTTCTTTAAGATTTTCAGATTTGTAAAAAAAGGTCTTGAATCAGTGCAATCTTCATAATAGACAGTATCACATACTTTGCCTGAACCCTGTTGGGTATTGTATGTAATGCCTAGGGATTATATATGTTGCGGGATTATATACTTTGTCTGTAACAGAAATGAAGGTGTTTTTAATTTTTTTTTTCATTATTCAAACAAATTTGTTTGTTTGAATCAAAAAAATTGTTTTCTCATTGTACCATGGTAGGCACCAGGGTACACGGGTGTGCACACAGGGTTTAAACAGTGTATCTGCTGCATGAAATTTCGCCTCTAGTAGACGAATCTTTTTTTTTAGTTCAATATATTCCAAAATCAATCTAAAGATTGACGGAAAATACTATCAAACATTATGAAGCTCAATGCAGAATGTGAATTGATCAAATGTGCAACAGAACTTCGTAGGAAAGGTATTAATATAGAATTACAGTATATTCTCTGTAATGCATGTGTTACTATGGAAACCCTCATTCTGATTTCGAACCCTCTCACCATCAGTTTCTGTCTACCTGCTTTATTAGCACTGCATGCAGATAGATGTGAAGCCGAAAATTAGAATTACTCAATTAGAATACTGGTCTGTTTTATAGTTATTCCATAACAAAAAAATTTTTTTCTATTAAAATTTATCACATTAAGTATAAAATTCATAATAAGCGAGATGAAGAAGTAGGATCTTGTTTAATGTATCAATTTTTTATGGGTAATTGTAAAATTGTGGGCAAATTTTAGCACCTACAGTGGCAATCATATTATTATTAGGAATTAAATATTTCATTATGGAAATTGATCTTATCACATGTAAAAATTTTAAATCCGAAAGGGGCAGTTATGAAAATAAGAAATAATAATGAATCCATGCGCACGCGCATATAATCAGTCGTAGGCTGTTCTATTGTACCGTTTAGCAATGATGCGAGAAAAATGTTAAAGCTTACACTTTTTTAATGTTCATAAAAAAATAACAAATTTCAATTATGAAGAGTCATCTACTTATTATTATTATTATTATAGATTAGCAGTTCGAACTCGGAAGTTCATTGCCTCACTAACCCGAGACCGCCACACATCTCTATCCTGTGCATCCTCCATCCAGTTTAAGTAATCATGTCCTAGTTCTTTTAAATCATCCCTTACATTTTTCTCCCATCTGTTTCTTGGTCTGCCTAAGGGTCTCTTACCAGTCGGCCTCCCTCTTAAAACTTGCGCCACCGTTCTTTCGTTTCCCATTCTTGCTACATGCCCCGCCCATCTTAGTTTACGCGCTTTCATTACTCTATTAATATTTGCTGACCCGTAGAGAGCATGCAGCTCATCATTATGCAGTTTTCTCCATTCACCTGTCTCTTCGTCCCTTTTTGGACCATAGATTTTTCTAAGTACTTTATTCTCAAAAACTCTAAACCTATTCTCATCTCCTTTCGTCAGCGCCCACGTTTCGCACCCGTACATGACGACCGGCATTATTATCGTTTTGTAAATTCTCACTTTGATGTTTCTAGATAGCAATCGCGATTTTAATAGCGTGGTTGCTGCATAATAGCACCCATTGCCAGCGTGCAGCCGCGCGTTGATTTCCGTTTTAATCCTATTTTCGCTAGTTATAATTGACCCGAGGTATTTAAACTCGCTAACCCTTTCAAATTTCATATTTCCGGCTGTTAGATCCCCGTCTTGATTACTTTGTTCAGATCTAAGGACGGTCATATATTTTGTTTTCGTTTCGCTAACCTCCAAGCCAATATCTTTGGCTTTTGTGATCAAGATTTCTGCATTTTTAGCTACCGTCTCTTTATCATCCCCTAGTATGTCGAGATCATCCGCATATCCAAGAATTTGTATTACCCCATTGAGCGTAGCACCGGTCGGATTCGCCTGCACTTGCCTAACCACGTATTCTAAAACTAAGTTAAAAAGGACGCACGAAAGTGCATCGCCCTGTTTCAGGCCATCGCGGATCGAGAACTCTTCAGATAACCTTCCGTTTACGCGTATTCTTCCCCTACTGCCGCTTAAGCAAATTTCGATAAGTCTAACCAATTTTCTTGGCACACCCAAGAACTCTAGGATCCAGTACATTCGCGCGCGTATAATAGAGTCGTAAGCTTTTTTAAAATCGATAAATAGCTGATGCACTGCTTCATTAAATTCCCATTTTTTTTCTAGCAGTTGTCTAATTGTGAACATTTGATCGCTTGTAGATCGGTTTCGGCGGAATCCACACTGGTAATCCCCAATGATTTCCTCGGCGAAAGGAGTTAGCCTACCTAAGATTACATTGGACAGGACCTTATAGCACGACGACACAAGTGAAATTCCCCGATAATTGTTACAGTTCATTTTATCGCCTTTTTTAAAGATAGGAATAATAATAGAGTCATTCCATTCCTCTGGAATGCGTTCTGTTTTCCAAACTGTGCGTATTAATTTATAAATTTGTCTTTTGAGGCAAGGGCCTCCATTTTTTATCAGTTCAGCCGGTAGGTCGTCGATGCCCGCGGCTTTGTTATTTTTCAACTTCTTTATGGCCATTTCTATTTCTATATAAGCAGGATCATCAATTAATAAATCGGCAGTGTGGATTTCGCCGAGATTACCTTCAACGGGGGCTTCGCGTACATTTAATAGTTTATCGAAATATTCTTTCCATAAATTCAGTCTCTCTGTCGCATCGGCTACTAGGTTGCCATTTTCGTCCCTCATTACTTCCGTTCTACTTTGAAAGCCTTTCCTTATAAAATTGATTCCCCTGTACATCTCGCGCGGGTTATTCTGTTTATTATGCGTTTCTATTGCAAGTATTTTATTCTTTTCCCACTCCCTTTTCTTGGATCTATAAAGCCTTCTTGTACTTTTACTAATCTCAAGATACTTCTTATATGTTTGATCGCACTTATTTTGTAAACTACTTAGTCTGGCCTTCCAGCGTTTTTCGAACCCGAGTTTGCACTCTTCGTCATACCATGGTTTGCTTTTTGTTACTTTCTTTAAACCTATCGTAAGTTTCGCGGCTGTCTTTACCACCTTTTTTATATTGCTCCATAGGGTTTCCGGGTCCTCCTCGTAATTATTGTTATCGTCTCTCTGTTCTTGGAGAGCGTCAAAGCTATTAGAAATCTCAACTTGATAATTTAATGTTTCTGTTGCTGTTTTGAACTTATCTATATTGAAACGGACTGTTGGCTCTGTGCGGCTTGTTTTCTTACTGATCGCTAGTCTAGATCTTAATTTTACTATCACGAGAAAATGGTCTGAATTTAAATCCGCTCCCCTATACGATCTTATATCGAGAATATTTGTATGACGTCTTCTGTCAATTAGAACGTGATCAATCTGATTGTGAGTGTTACCATCTGGTGATCTCCAGGTGGCCTTATGTATATTTTTATGCTTGAAATATGTGCTTTTGACAACGAGGTTCTTTGAAGCTGCAAAGTTTATTACTCTAGTTCCATTATCATTACTGACGTCATGCAAACTTTCTGATCCTATTGTAGGCCTATACATCGGTTCTTTTCCAATTTTCGCGTTGAAATCTCCCAATACTATTTTTGCGTCAAAAGTTGAGAACTTGTCAAAAACCTGCTCGATTGTTTCGTAAAAGAGATCTTTAGTGTCTTCGTCTTTGTCCTCGGTGGGGCAGTGCACGTTGATTAATACCTGTTTGCTGAAAATACCCTTCAGTACAATGTATGATAACCGATCGTTAATGAATTGCATGTCGATAACCGCTTGCGAGATTCGTTTATTAATAAGAAAACCGGTCCCCAGTGTGCGCCCCTTAGCTCCCCCGAAGTGAAAAGTATAGTTATCCTTAGAAATTGACCCGAAATCTCCCGACCAGCAGGTTTCTTGAAGTGCTATTAAGTCAGTTCTGTAATCATTTGCTATCTTAATGAGTTCGCTAAATCCGCCAGTATATAGACTACGCGCGTTTAGAGTTCCCACCCTTAAATCTTTAACTGTAGTTTTTTGTTTTTGCAAGTTAGCCATGGTAGTTTCAAGATAATCCGCACGTTAGGATCCTATTCCGATCGTAGGTGAGTCCACTGTCCCAGGAGTGATAACCCCCATACCTCCCTAGGTCTAAGTATGGGAGCTTTCCGGCTCTGACAAGGACCATGTCAACTTGTCGCCAGACACATTACAGTTTCATCCTCGTATCCTAACGTCCCCCTGCAAGGCAGCGCGCCTATACTGGCATCAGTACCCCTTTGGCCCTATACAGGCGAATCATTCCACACATCCCTTGCGGGCAGTGTCATCGCTGCGGTGTCCAATGGGCAGCAGGATTTTTCCCTTACAAGATTTTTAGTTTTGGTTCGGGGTAGTGTTTCTAGGTGGATACACGCTGCACCTCGGCCTGCCAGGACCCACCCACTGCGTATGAACGTGGATGGGTGGGTCCTCCCAAGCCATGGTCATCGTGTTTTCTACCAGTGCTAGGCCAACATCTTAGGCTGGGCTCACCACACCCACGACTGGTTCCTATCGGCTGTCCGCGGCTGCTTATTCTTGTATTCGCAGCTAACCTGAGGGCTGTTCAGCCTAACGGGCCGTTCCTCTATCCGCAACCCGAGGACGCGCTACGTAGTGGTGACAGGAACCCACCGAGCAGAGAGTCATCTACTTATGAAAGAAAACACCGCCAAGCAAGTAACGGAATTGTTTATATATTTTTTTTTTCACCCCAAAAATGGTTTTGAACGCACGTACGGGAATGACGTTTTTGTTGTCAAGAAGCACTTTTCAGTTTTAATATCGGATTCAGAAAGAAGATAGTTAATATTTGAAGCTCAATTTTATAAATTCTTGTATTGAACGATACGCCTAATATTTTTGTATTTATTACTCAACTGTAACTACAATATTTTACTAGAAAAAAGACGTACGGTAATGACGTCTGAAATGGCAAAAATTGAGGGACAGACTTCAAGGCTTTTACAATATTATTTATTTGACTTAAAATTAAAGTAAATAGGAACAGAAATGAAAAAAAGAACTGACCATTTTTTAGCGGATGATTATAAGTGTTTATTAAAATTAAAAAAGATCAGCACGAGTTTTTAAGTTAATGTTATATTACTGGGCCTTCAAGTTTGCCTTCAATTTGACAATTACCCTTATATTTTAAATACTTTTTTCAACCCCACCCTCCCCTTCGGACAAATATTATGGATGTATTTGCTATGGGTGTATTTATTTGTTTATATTTTTATTTTCAAACAAAAGGGACTATTTTCAACAAGACAGTTGAATTTTCTACCAAAAAGTTTTGAAATTTCAACCTAAACAGATGAATTTTCAATCAATTGATCGAATTTTCAAACAAAAAAATCAAATTTCAACCAAGAAAAATTGCATTCTCAACCAAAAATAATTTCCAACAAAGAAGTTCAACTTTCAACCAAATAATAGAATTTACAATCAAAAAAGATTTTAATTTCTAATCAAAAAGAGTCGAATTGAGCCAAAAATATGAATTTCCAATAAAAGGGTTGAATTTTCTACCAGGAAAGATGTTTCAGTCAAAAAATAAAAAAAAAATTAACCAAATTGTTGAGTTTTCAAACCAAAAAGGCGTATTCTCTACAAAATGTGGATTTTTAACCAAATTGTCGAACTTTCAAGAAAAAGTAGTGGAATTTTCAATGAAAAAATTAATTTTTAACGAGAAATATAATGGTTAATATTTCACAGAAAAAATTTTTATTTAATATCAAAAACAGGATTTTAGTGAAAAGATGCATTTTCAGCAAAAAAGTTCAATTCTCAACCAGGAAAGATTTTTCAGTCAATGTAGAGAAAAATAAATTCAGCTAAAATATGAATTTAAAACCAAAAAGTTAATTTTCAACCAAATAGTTGAATTTTCTAAAAAAATAATAGAATATCCAATCTGAGAAGATATATTTTCAGCAAATCAGTTTTAATTTTAAGCCAAGTTGTTGAATTTTAAACTAAAACGATCAATTTTGAAGCAATAATGGAATAGTTACGTTTTCAGTCCAAAAATTAATTTTCAACCCAAAAAAAAACAATTATTTGACAAAGTAGTTCAAATTGCAACCAAGTAGTTCAATTTCCAACCAGAAAAACCGAATTCTCAATGAAAAATTTATTAGTTGAGTTTTCAACTGAAAACGATCAATTTTCAGCCAAAAATGGTTTATTAACTTGATAATGAATTAATTTTTGAATGCATGGTTGAAAAAATTTATTTTTTCCGGTCGGACAAATTTGTGCAAAATCAGTTAAAATTGTTGAAAATTAACTTTCTTGCTGAAAATTCAAATTTTCGGGTTGAAAATTCAATTGTTTGGTAGACAATTTTTCTTTCTTGGGTTAAATATTCAACTATTTTGGCTGAAAATACGTTTTATGGGTTAAAAATTGAACTATTTTAGTAGAAAATCAAAACTCTTTTTGTTGAAAATTTATATTGTGGTGTTAAACATTCTTCTGAAATCTTTTTTGGTTGGAAATTCGTCTTTAGTTTAAAAATGTATCTCGTTTAGTAGAAATTTCATCTCTTCTTCGAAAATGCAATTATTTGGTTGAATAAAAATTTTTTTTGGTTTGGGATTCAACTATTTAGTTCAAAATTCGTCTCTTAGTTGAATATTCATTTTTTTCGTTTAAAATTAAAATTTTTTTACTTTTTTTTTACTTTGGTTTAATCCAAATTCTTCCCAATCCTTTTTGTTTGAAGTGTCATATTTTTTGTTGAAGATTCAACTGTTTTTGGTTGATGTTTAATCTCTTTTTTTTCTGCACAATTTGGTTGAAAACCTATCTTTTTAGGTTGAAAGTTGAACAATTCAAAAAAATTCAACTTTTTTTCGAAAGTTAAAGTATTTTGTTAGAAATTAACATTCTTTCTTCGAGAATTCAACTGTTTTGTGAAAATTCGTCCTCTCGGACTGAAAATTTATCTCTCATGGTATAAAAGTCATATTTCTTGGTTGGAGTAAATGAAAAAATTGATATTTTTGAATTTGTATTTGAAATTGTTTCATTTTATTTATAAAAGATTCTATGTTGAGAATGATACAAGCTTAAAATTCTGCTCTTCAAAGATTACTGTTCAGGGAAAATGGGAAATGGATCAGGGAAAAGTCATGGAATTTTGAGAATGAAGTTTCCTTTAAATTTTCATATTTTAAAGTATATTCAATAATCTTCAATCATTTATCAATTTAAATGTGAAAATTAAATTCTTAAGTTATAAAATTGATAAAAAACTGTTTTTACCAGATGACATAAAAATTCATGGAAATTAAAAAGTGATTATAAATCTGGAGCTATAATTGGAAAGAAGAAAAAAATTTTGTTTTGTAATTCCGCAATGAATGTTAAAAAGAAGTGTACTTAAGAATTATATATTACACTTTATTTTAAAAGATCAAACGCCATAAATTGGAAAGGAAGGTAGTCCGAGACATGTTACCGCATATCATTTACTCATATTTATTATTTAATCGAATTTGTTCTGAAAATATTTGGGATATAGGGTATTATAGGAAAAGTAGCTGCAATAAAACTCTGAAATTGAAAAAATATATTCCTCTAAACAGAAGCCTTTAGTATTCAAGATTCATAATTCATTACACTTTTTTATTTTTACCCACATATGACATGGAGTTCCACTGGAAACAATAATAAAAATAAGTAAAAATATTTACCTTACGAAAACAATTGAAAAACTGTACCATCCTCTACGCAATACGAGTAGAGTATGTAAAGATTATTGTTGATTGATTTAAGTAACAAATCTTTTGAATGTTCCAAAAATTACATTTTATTTAGTTCAACAATTTTCTGGTTTCAGACATTTAGAGCATTTTCAACAAGCTTCCGAGTTGAAAATTTGCGCTCACATACCACACAACAGATATTCCAGATTCATCCCCCTGTTTTGTAGGGGATGAATGGTGTATGCGAAATTTTCGGTGGAAGTTCAGATGCATAACCGCATACGTGGTGTGCGAGTATATACAAGTTGTTAAGCGGAATATTTAATGTTACTGCGAACTGCAGTTTAACCTCTAATAACTAAATTGCGTTTAATAGTCTCCAAAACATAAATATTAATGCTCAAACTTATATATGGTAAGAGAACCAGTTATTGGCACCTTGAGAGGAAATTTAGAGTTTAGGAAATAATTAAACGCATGAAATATTGAATCCTGATATAGTGATAATTATACCAACACTCCATATATTACGCAGAATACATTGGAATGTTGAATTATTATCAAAAATTGACAAAAACTTGACAAATTATTTAAAATAAGTATTTTTTTTTATTAATAGATGGTAGTGCGATGTTATGCGCCTGAGTAAATAATTACTTAAAAATAACGTAAAAAGTCAAAAATTACATACTTCAGACGAAATAAAAAAAGACCTTAATGATGTTAAGAAGATCCTTTAATAATTCAACGTTTCGAGAGACAATGCTCTCTTCATCAGGAACAGGGATCTAAGTCAAATATCAGTCCTTAGAAAAAATTGGGAAAAAACCCAAAATGTCGAAGTAGATAAAAAATGTTTTTCATGCTCTTATATTCCATCTCAAGTGTTCTGTGAAAAAAAATAATGAAACTGTAAAAGACGAGAAAGAAAAAAGCTATTTTTAATACAAAACGAAACATATGCGATAGTGAGACTGAGAAAATTTTTTTTTTAATTCTGATTATTTACCTGTAGTTTTGATATTTCAATTGTTGATATAATAAAAAGTAATGATGTCCAGTATCACGGACACATTCAAAATTCTTCGAAAAAATTAATTTTTTGCAAATTTAAAAAGGAAGACAGAACAAACGTTCCGCTCTATGGTAAGGGTTAACATCAATATTTCCAATAGTAGCTTTCATGAACGATTAAACATTAATAAACACAAAGACATAATCATTGCAGGTCATAATAATCCTTGGATCGTTAATTTAGGTGATACAAAAATTCCAGATGCAGTTAATGATGTGCTAAGATTAGGAAATAAATTTAGTTCATCCTTTGTAATTTATAAACGCAATATAGTTTTTGATATAGTTAAAGATGTTGAGTCTAATATTAGATTGATTGAAAATGTAGATGATCAGGATATGCTTAGGCACAGAGTTCTTAATTCGGCACAACATTTTTTGCAGAATAATAAAATTTCACAGTCTGATAGGTTTTTTGCACAAAGTATCAAAAAACACAATGTTTTATTAAATCTAATAAACAACTTTTAATTACACATGTAGAAAAAGGTAACATCACTGTTGTTCTTCATAAAGAAATGTATAATAAGAAAATGCATAATTTATTAAATGATGTCACAAAATATGAGAAATTAGATGAAAATCCAGAAAAAGAACTAAAAAAAGAAACTTTTAAATACTTGAACTCATGGCGAATCAGTGGTTATTTAGGTGAAAATATATTACGTCGTGATATATTATCTCATGACACTAACACCCCTAGAATATATGTTTTACCTAAAATTCACAAACCAAATTGTCCATTACGAGCTGTTGTTTCTTTAATTAATACTCCCGCTTATAAAATGGCTAAGTTATTTAATAATATTCTTAAAGCAGCTTTATTGGTACTGGAAAGTCAAGTTAAAAATTCTTTCGAGTTTAAAAACGTTATAGTTAAAAGAACAGTTCCTCCTGATCATATTATGGTTTCACTGGATGTATCATCCTTATTCACTAATATTCCTATTGATTTAGTGATGAACAGCATTTTAAGTAGATGGATTTACATTCAAAATTTTACAGGTTTACCTTTGACTGAATTTGAAAATGGAATAAATTTTTTAATGAATCAAACAGTTTTTCAATTTAATAATAATTTTTACCGACAAGTATATGGGACTCCAATGGGTTCTCCCATTTCACCTGTTTTAGCTGACCTTGTTATGCAAGATTTAGAGTCAATAGTTATGAAAAATTTAGATTTTACCATTCACACATATTTTCGTTATGTAGATGACACTTTTATTATTTTACCTAAGGATAAATTAGATTATGTTATACATCAAGATAATTCTTTCCATCCGAGGTTTAAATTTACACAAGAAGTAGAAACCAACAATTCCATTTCCTTTTTAAACGTTAAAGTTATCAAAACGAATGATGGCACTATTATCACGGCTTGGTACAGAAAAGGTACTTATTCAGGCAGATATATTAACTTTTTTTCTAACCATCCTATTCAGCATAAAATAGCCATTATAAAAAATCTCGTAGACACATGGTTCAAATTATCACATGAATCTTTTCACAAATCTAATATTGATTTTATATAAAATATTTTGTTTCTTAATAATTATCCAAAAGAGTTTGTTCAAACACACATTGATGATAAAGTAAAAACCTTTAAAGATCTTTTACCACATCAAATTAATTCACATCCAGATGATAATTTAGATTTTAAACGTATTGTTTCTATACCTTTTCGTGGTAGTTTGTCTTTTGATGTTAAAAGAATTTTGAGTGAATTCAACATTGAAACAACATTTAGAATTGATTCTAAACTTGATAAGTTGATAAAACTAGGTAAAGATTCTCTTAACATTTTTCAGCTTAGTAATGTAGTATATAAAATTGTTTGTTTGAATTGTGATAAATGCTACGTAGATGAGACTGGTAGATTACTTTCTACTAGAACTAAAGAACATCACGATAATTTTAGACACAATCCTAAGAATCATAAAGTTATTGCAAAACATCATATTCAAATTGGTCATTAATTTGACTGGGAACATGTATTGATTCTACACCATGAACCGAATGAGTTTAAAAGACTTGTAGCGGAAATGTTTTTTATTAAGAATGATGGTGATAATTGTTTAAATTTAGTAACAGATCTAAATAATTTTAGTCCATTATACAACGTACAATATATCCGTAAGCATATTCTTATCATCATTTCATCATTATTGTATAATTTTAGTAACTAAAATTTAAGGAACCCGATATATTTGACTTAATACGTTACTGTACTTATGTTTCTATTATTTTATGATCTTACCTTCTTTCACTTGATGTTAACCCATACCATAGAGCAGAACGTTTGTTCTGTCTTCCTTTTTAAATTAAAAAAAAAAGTAATTCTTTTTCGAAGAATTTTTCATGTGCCCGTGATACTAGGCCTCGTTTGTATCGTATATGTTTCGTTTTGTATTAAAAATAGCTTTTTTCTTTCTCGTCTTTTACAATCTCATTATTTTTCTTCACAGAACACTTGAGATGGAATATAAGAGCATGAAAAACATTTTTTATCTACTTCGACATTTTGGGTTTTTTTCCAATTTTTTCTAAGGACTGATATTTGACTTGGATCCCTGTTCCTGATGAGGAGAGCATTTGTCTCTCGAAACGTTGAATTATTAAAGGATGTTCGTAACATCATTAAGGTCTTTTTTTATTTGGTCTGAAGTATGTTATTTTTTACTTTTTACGTTATTTCTGAGTAAAATAAGTATGTTATCCTAGAATTTTAGTGCTTGGCACTACATTTAAATAACTTCTCGATATTCATGTAATTCCGTTAAAACATTGATTAAAAACAAATTGTGTATCTGGATATATTAAATAATTTTCATTATCAATTCTAAGTTTAGTATTTTATTAATTTTTTTGGACAAGGCAACATCTTTGACAGCAGCTATGAAGATTAGCCATGTCATATGTTTTCTTCGGTATACGTTTTTCTTTCATCACATATACTCTCTGATGGGCATACATATGCTAATAAATGAAATGTTAAAACATTATTAATGTTGCTCATTATCTGCTTGAAAGTAGAAAAATCAAGAAACAAATTCAGGCAAGGATATGCATAGTCTAAATAAATCGCCCACCGATTGAATACCATATTTGGCTACTTATAATAACATAAATTCTAGCATAGCATTTGAAACATTGTACAGCAATATTATTAAACAGAATATGTATGAAGATAATAAAATTCAAGTTATAATTGGAATATAAACAATATCTATCTATACTTAAAAAGAATAAATGATATGAAAACAACTTTGGAGGTTACGATTACTGACATATAAATGATAGCTTCATATATTATCCTCTTTAGCTACTTTTACATCTTTATAATAACGACTTTTGTCATTCTAGCACTTTCTACACTTCATTTTCTCCAAAATACTTGAAATACTTCATTTGAACACAAGATCTTGGTGATAAAACATAACCTTGCTTTTTTCTAACAATGCAAACTGCCAATGGGGTGTTTCAATTATGATATCATTCAGTTTACAATGCGTAACTAAAAAATCTTTCACTTAAAAATTTTCTATTTTAGATTTTAATTTTCAAGCGTAGATTTTTCATTAAAGGAATTTAAAAATACAGTTTTAAAGACTCACAAATTTTTTAGTTAAAAGCATTTGAAATCGAAAATTTTAGATAGCAAATCTTTTTAATTGATCAACTGTGAATATGAATTATAATGATTTTGAACACTGAACTGTGCATTATGGATTAGCAAGTGAATAATAATTACTTTTACAAGACGATTCGAAATCCGTTCGAAATTTAAAAATATCCGGCTTTCAACGTTAAAGATTAAACTGTTTAAATTCGAAAATCTTAGTAGTTAAACAAATGTAAACGCAAAATTGAAACTTTATAAACTATTCACAATTCTAAAATAACTTCACAACAATATATTCATAATGAAAGACTTTTATTAAATTTGAAAATATTGTTTTAGTCTAAAATTCGAAACTTTAAAATTTGAAATTTTTTAAGTAGAAAAAATAATAATTGTTTAATATTTAGAAATTTTCGACTGTTCCTTTTAAATTAGTAATTGTGAATCAAATATTCAAAATTAAACAAAAAACTAAACTTTGAACCTTACAATTTTAATTGTTCTATTTCAAAAAATTTAATTTGCAAGTAAGATTGTTGAATTTCGATGTATGATAAATATTAAACACCTATTATTATTCCTAGAAAAAATTCAACTGAGTTGAATTTAGTTTCAATTTAAAATTTGAAATGATTTCAAATAATTTAAACAAAGTGTCTACGTACACGTACAAAATTTGCCTATTCGTACTGAAACTTCTGTACCAATAGCCAACGGCCTAATTTAAAACAGAATATAGATTTATTGGAGGTTTCGAACAAAAAATTTAGAAGATTTTTAAGAATTGTGAAAGGCTCAAAACAATAAAAAACATTTTCTTAAGAAAAACGAATTATTTAGAAGCCAGACGAATTTTTAACAAAAAAGTTAATTTTCAAACAAAAAGGATGACATTTCTACCATGAAAAATGAGTTTTCAACAAAATAGATTTTTTTCTACCCAAAAAGATGAATTTTAACAAAGTATATGAATTTTATACTAAATAATAAAATTTATAACTCATTAAGTATAAATTTTCACCAAAAATGGAATAGTTAAATTTTCAGATGAAAAATTTAATTTTTAACCTACACGAAAAGGAGCTTAGCTTTCAGCACAGTAGTTGCAGTTCAAAAATTCGTCTTTTTGTTCGTTTCGAAACTAATTTTTTTCACTAAGAATTTAAAAATATAAAAATAATTTTCTTTTGATGAGTTTTCAACAAAGTAGTTGAACTTTTAACCAAGTAGTTGAATTTTTAATAAAAAAAATGCTTTTTCAACGGAACAGATGAATTTTTTGTCAAAAAAATGAATTTGTTACAAAGAAAATTAGTTTTCTACCAAAAAGATGAATTTTGAACAAAATCGATGAATTTTCAACCAAATTGTTCAATTTTGAAACCAAAACGAAAAAATGTCTACAAGAGGTAATTTTCAATGACGCAGTTTAATTTTCTACTAAATTTTTTAATTTGCTAGTAAAAAAGACTTGTTGACACTTAAAGCAAAAATCATTCTAATACGGAATAAATAATTGTTCAATTCTATCAAAAAACCCGAATTTTCAACAAAATAGTCGAATCCTTACCCAAAACAGATTAATTTTCAATCAAATAGTTGCATTTTTAATAAAAAGAGATTAATTTCCTGACTGGCGGAGAAATAAAAATTCTTATTACCCCTCCGTAGCTTAGTGGGTAAGAGCACGAGACCGGCAACCTTTAGAGTGTAGAACTGGGTTCGAATCCCAGCGGAGCTAGAGAGACATTTTTTCAGAGCTACGCTAGTCAACAAAAAAATGAGATTAAAACTCAATTTATTCTTCAATTTTCGATTATTTTAAATCAAGCGACTTCAAAATTATAATTTTCTTTTTTCGGAATTGAAAGTTTTAGAATTTGGGTTCTTTTTTAAGTTCACTTTTCCACAATTTTAATTCGACAGAATTCTGTCTTCCACCTTGAAGCCCTATGAGTCCGATCGATTCTCGCGTATTTTTTTCTCGTGACTTTTCCTATCATGTCAGTGTGACAGTTTATTAGTATACGACAGT
This sequence comes from Andricus quercusramuli, assembly GCA_932178445.1. Classification (NCBI taxonomy): domain Eukaryota; kingdom Metazoa; phylum Arthropoda; class Insecta; order Hymenoptera; family Cynipidae; genus Andricus; species Andricus quercusramuli. The sequence goes on along the minus strand of CAKNXH010000155.1, from coordinate 129,488 downwards.
TTGACATCTTATTAAATTTTCTTCAAAATGAAGTTGTCCCCTTACATGGAAATTCTTTATCATTGATGTTCATAATAATTTTGCACTTGAGATTAAAGTGAGTGAATTTTAAGAAAATTTATGCAACATATTTAATTTAAAAGCATATAATTTTTTGAAATAATTATAATTTAAAGGTTTACAAGATTTAAAATTCTTCAATTTTGAAAGATGAAATTAAAAGTGATTTTTTGTTCCAAAATCACATTTTTAAGTAAAAAAAAAATATTAGTTCACTTTGAATATCACTTGATCCAACCAAATTTCTACAATTTTAATTTAAAATCATAGTTTTGAATGCGCAATTCTTAAAATTTTAAATTTTTTGAGGTCCCGAAACTAGAGTTAAAAATTATTCAAATTGCAAGTTTCACAATTTCAAATTCTGTAACTTTTATGTTTTATATTTGAAATTTTTTAACTTTGATGATGCAGAATATTTAGTATTGGAAACTTGAATTTTGATTTTTAATATTTGAGAATAGTTATTTATGCAATTTTAAAATTGAATTATGCATGTTTTTAGTTTAAAAATTAGAAATGCCGTAATTTTGATGATTCACAGTAATGATTGAAAATTCTCGAAAAATTTAATTGAGAATTGAGAATTGAAAACTTGACTTTTGATTTTCCAAATCAGAATTTTAGAATTCTTATTGATATATCTTAAAAATTGAAGTGTTTTTAATTTGTAAAATTTACAATAAAAAATTATGCAAGTTCAAAGTTTCAAAAGGCTGCAATTTTTAAGATTCACATTCCAAATGCCTTAAATTTGGTAAATTGGCAATCATTGTCATTTGGTCAATTGTCAATTGTCAATTGTCATTGGGTCATTGTGCTTCCCTCAAATTTGTGCACAGACATTTTAAAACTAAAGATCAAACCGTCTATAGCTGTATTTTGGTGATTGTGAATTCTCTATTGTTAAAGCTCCTTTGGCTTTAACGAGCACATTCTCATCACGCATCTCGTGCTTCGCACTCGATTTAGTCGGAAGAGCGAACTTTTTTACATTGATTTCAACTCTATTAAATCAAATGTATATTAATTTCATTTCTGTATCTCGACCTGGGATTGCTTATTCAGATATTGCAAAATGAAGCACAAATTTTATTTATCATGATTACATCAATATTTGTTCCTCATTTTGCATCAAATTGTATTTTCCGATACCTGAAAATTTTATGTCATTTCAATAAATGTATGTTATTACAATTCATAATATGCATTCGTATTAAAACAGACGTATTTTTCATTGTCTTGTTTTTATAATTAAAAAAAGTGCGCATTCTTTAAAAAAAAAACAATTTTCTATTAAACATTTTATTGCAACTTGTGTCGTTTTTTGGTTGAACAAAATTCTTCTTTTCATTTTTTTCCACTCTTGTGTCGTTTTTCCAAATTACAAATTTGTTTTTAATCATTTGTAGATAGGACCAGTCAATTTTCTTTTAATTATAAAAAAAAATTGTTTTCAAATCTTTTTTTTACAATTAAAAGAAAATTGACTCGTCCTATCTAAAAATGATTACAAACAAATTTGTAAATCCTTTTTGAGTGAACAAATTTTGTCTCAATTTTTTTCAGTACCCTGTGTCGTTTTTCAACATTTTTTAGTTCTAATGTTATTTTTTACTAGTACAAAAAATACGTGTTTCATAAAAAAATATATTTTAAACTTTTTTATTTTTAATGTTATTTTTTCCGATCAGTACAAAAACTACGCGTTTCATCAAAAAATGATTCATAACAAATTTATACATTCTTTTTGGGTATACAACCTTAGTCTATTAATTTTTTTTTGGTACTTTGCATCGTTTCTACAAAAAATTTTATTTTTTTTTTATTTTCAATGCGGTGGAAGTTTTCATTTTCGTTTTTTTTTAAATTTTCCAAATGTATAACGTTCAAATTTTTGAGGACTATGAATAGCCGTACATAGAATTTTCAAATCTTGAAAAGAATGGTCTAAAAAATTTGGCAAATGCTTTAACTTTTTTAATTTTTATCCAAAATAGCTGGTTAACCAACTTGATCTGCGAAACTTAAAGCTCATCAAAAATATTTAGCAGCGTAATTAAACGTTATTCCCAGGAATATCAATAATAATTATTTATCTATATAAGAATAAATAATACAAATAATAATTTTTTATTCTAGAGGGCAAGATTTTTTTAATACAAATAATTAATGATGGCTAATTTTAATTACACTTATGACTTTCTTGTAATATTTAACAAATTTCTATTTGTTCAAAATTTTTCAGAAATTTTGAAAATAATGAAAAATTAATTGTTTAAATAATAACATGATGCTTTTAACCAAATTTATTATTCCAAACAATGACCAATTATTACATTTTATTCAGAAAATACGATTATTTTTTACATGTTTTAGAAAAAAATTGTTTAAAGAACTAAAATTCATTTAAATAATTAAAAATTGTTTAAGAAGTCATGAGGGATGTTTAGATTGTTCTTATCAAGATTACCTTTTAACGAATGACTCGACATTTTTGTTTTTAGAAAGATATTATTTTATTGTAAAAATATTTTATATTATTATTAAAATAGGAATAAATCACTAATTTGAGCGGCATATGTTTATAAATATCGGTTTTTTCATTTAAAAAATAAATTTGTCACGATTTTTCGAATAATAAATTAGAAACTAATATGCATTGTCTTTAACAAATATATTTTTTAAATCAAGACTCATTTTTATCAATTGTCTTGTCACTTTTGTCTTTAGAAAGATATATGGATTGAAATTGAAAATTATAAATTGTAATAATTTTTAATTTCTAATAAGTAAAATGTTATTATATATGGTTTTGAGTTATATTTAAGGTATCCAAAGAATTTAAAGAGATTTCGTTTCAACATTTTTTAGAACTCTCAATATTCAAAAAGTTGTCATTACGGATTTTCAAATTGTTTGTTTTTGATATCGTAAAATGAACAGTTCCATATGGAACGAAAAAATGTAGTTTGTACCAAAAAAGACGAATTTTTACAAAAGATGCAAATTTTTAACCGAATATAAATTTTTTACTAGATGGTTCAATTTTAAAACCCAAAGTACAAATTTTCCACAAAAAAGTGAAATTTTCAACAAATCATTGAAATTATTAACGGAATATTTACATTTTTAGGTAAAAAAATTAATTTTTAACAGAAAAAGCAAACGAATTTTGAACTAAAATTATGAATCAACCAAAAAGCTGAGCTTCTAAGAACGATAGTTCAAATTTCAACCAAGGACCTTGATTTTCAAACTAAAAAGATTAATTTTCAGCAATAAATGTAACATATGATATTTCAAAAAACAAAAAAAGATTGTCATTAGAAATTAAAAACAGCTGGATTTATCTAGCAAACGCGAATTTTCAACATAATAATTCAATTTTCTATCAAATTGTTAAATTTTAAAGCTGAAGACATAAATTTTCTACAGAACAGTTAAATTTTCAATTAGAAAATTAATTTACTACCAGGAAAGATTAGATTTTAACCAGAAGGTTGCAATTTTTACTACAAAAGGTGAAATTTCTACAGTAATAGATGATATTTCAAACCAAAAAGATAAATGTCCCACAAAATAGTTGAATTTTTAATTTAGAAAAATCATTAGGCAAGAAAAATGAATTTCAGTAAATTTGTTGAATTTTCTATTCAAAAGGACGAATTTTCAAAACAGTTGAATTTGCAACCAAGAAGTATGACTTTTTAACAAAATAAACCCAAGAATAAATTTTATTCTTCGATTTTTTGGTCGTTGATAGGGAAATAATTTGTATATGCAGTACGGAACTAGATAACCAACATTTTTGTCTGAAAATAGGCTTTTTCCATAAAAAATTCGGAAAAAATCAAATAAATGTTGTGTTCAAAGGATATTTTAAAGCTCATTTTTAATACATAGTAAGTCATAGGACGACCTCTATATATTTAAAATTAAAACCAACAGAAGTAAAAAAGTAGATTTCTCATTTTATCCATCGCCGATAATTATTTCGATTTATTTATTTTTACTATCACTTTCAATGTAGGGTGTTATTAAAGATATTATATCTTTGGTCTTTATGACTGACTTTCTCAATACACGGTGTAAAATGAAATGTATTTCAGTAATTTTTCCACATTTCTAATCCAGATGCAGATGTTCTTTTTTATCATGATATGCGCGTTATATTTCGGCGTACCATAGTCTACTCGATTAGATTGGATGAATGAAAAAATAGTCTCAGTTTGTGGTACTTATATTATTATAAAGCTTAAATAAATATAAAGTAAAAATTGATTGAATTTTTTAATAAAAGTTATTGTCCCATGCTTCTTATTTTCTTAAATGATTGATTAATTATTTTTTGAAGGAGCTTATTACGTTGCTAAATGACTATATATGAATTAAATTTTCATTAACTGAATCTATTTTATAAATAAATTAAATTTTCAGGAATAAAAGTTCAAATCCTTTATATATGAAAAAGGTAAGCTCCATCTTTTGTAAGATTGTGGTATAGAAGGAATTGTCATGTAATTGAATATTGGATATGATTTGTACCTATAATAACAGTTTATTTATATTTAGAATACATCTATTCCAATTTCATATTTTTTCAAAATTTTTACGATGTTGTGAGATGATTATCTAAATTCAACCTTCAAAATTATATGTAAATGTGTTCTAAGTTTTTATGGAATTAGTTAAAAAGATGATAAATAATTGAAATTTTTAGAAAAATATGAGATGAAAATTATTTCGATGTTTCAATGCAAATAATATTGTTGATTGATTTTTATGTAATGAAAAGATGAATTAACTATTATTAACTATTGAATGATTAATTTGTTCAAAACAAGTGAATTACATAATGATAGAAATGTATTTTTGCTTTAGAATATCTCCATTACAATGATATAATTTTTTCAAATGTTTTGATGTTGTGAAGTGAGTATCCGAATTCAATGTTCAAAATTATGTGTGCATATATTTCAATTTCTCCTGGTATTACTTCGAAAGGTTGTTAATTATTGAAATTTTCACATAAATATTAAATACAAGTTATTATAATATTTCAATGAAAATAATTATTAAATGCGCTCTCTATGTTATGAACTCATTGATAAAATATTAGCTGTTTCTGTTAAAAATGACATTTTCTGAAATTAATTGAAAGATGATAATTTAATTTAATTCAATAAAAGAAAAGTCAACATTTAAAGAGGAATATTTATAAAGTAAAAATTATTTGAAAGTTTCGATGAAAGTAATTTTTCCATACTTGTTATGTTGTGAACTGATTAATTAAGAATTAGCTGATTAATTTTTCTCACAATATCAAATTACATTAAGATTGAAATTCAATATTCTTTAATTAAGTAACATAAATTGGTTATTTACTTTGAGATTATTTAATTAATTAATTTTAATTAGATAACATAAATCTATTATTAACTTCAAGGTTATTTAATTGAATATTGGCTATACTTTTTATAATTAAAGTTTTTATTGAATACCTTCATCATAATTATATATTTTTTTAAATTTTTGCGATGGTTTGAAATGATTGCCTGAATTTAATTTTCAAAATTATCTATACATATGTTTTGTTTTTTCAATAAAATTTGTATAAAAGGTTATTAATAATTTAAATTCAAGTAATGCAATTAAAAATTTTAAAAATATGAATTTTAATTATTTTAAATTCAGAATGAATTCATCATTTACTTTCAGGTTATGTAATTGAATACTGGATATAATTTGCATAATAGAACTTTATTCAAATTTGAAATACCACTAATTACATTATTTTTAAAATGAATCTGATGTCGTGAAACGAGTGTCTGCATTAAATTTTCGAAATTGTATATGAATACTTTTTCATTTTTTCTGAAATTAGTATAGAAGGTTACAAATATATTAAATTTTCAGAAATGATGGTGCATTTTTCTTAATGTATCTAAATTTTCATTCCGAAATTATGTGCACATGTATTTTGATTTTCTCTGGAATAGTTTAAAGGGTTATTAATAATTCAAATATTCAGAAAAATATGAAGTAAAAATTATTTCAATGATTCAATGAAAATAATTCTACAATGCTTTTTGTGTTATAAAATCAAGAATTTGATTGGTCAAAAAATTCGAACGAATGAATAGTGATTCGAAAATTGAGTAAAGGAGAAATATGAACACAAAAATTAGCGCGCTCGTAATAGTCTAATACGGCAATGAAAATGGTTCCAACGAAAGAACTTTTCAAAGGGTACTACTTTTTCTCATGTATTATGGGTAAGAAAATTTAGAATATGTATTTCATTTTATTTCGTCGATAATAATATTTTTCCTTTACAATTAATTTATAAAAATTCTTTGCAGGTTTGATTTCTGAACGATGCAAAATATCTAAAACATTACGGTGGAGACAGAAAGCTTAGGACAAACTATTGATACGTTTCAATTTTAAAAAAATATTTATCGAAAGTTTATTGTTTAATATGTTACAAGTTTAGTTGATGTTTTGTTCTAAGAGTATATGTTGGTAGTTTTTAATTCAATATTTCGACTCTAAAACTTCATATTTCAGTAAAAAAGTTTTACTCTAGTAGAGCAGGAACCGTTTAGGGCGATTCCATCGATTTATCTTCATACTTACTCGCTACGGCTATACTTACTCATTCCGATCTTGCTTTCTGTCTTCTTACGAAGAGCCAGAGATTCCCCACATTTATCCGACAGGCTTCGACATTGATCTCTTTTTCGTTGCAACTGGTCCCTGAAATATTCAGAAAACGAAGAGCTTTTACTTTACTTGCAACTTATTCACAAACGGAATTCTTTAGGAGGAAATACACAAATAAAAAGTAATTTCGATCATTCAAGCTCTAATTGAAAAGGGCGTTTTATTTTAAGATTTCGGGACGAACTATACTTTCTTCTTCAACTTAAGTCACTTTTATTCACTTTTTTATCAAGTCACTTTTGAGTCACTCTTTAAACCATTTTTGACCTCGTTTTTTAATATGTTTCACATATTTTTTAACTAATTATAAGAAAAAAAGCAAATAAAAAATATTTTAGAACTTCATTTGATACTAAGAAACCTTGATTTTTTTTTGGTTTTTTAACGGAATCGATTTTATAAATAAACAAAGTCTCGTGGATTCAAAATGGGTCCTTGGGGGTTTTTCTGATTCCTGATTACGAATCGGAAGTAAAAATTGCGAATCCATATGGAGGACGAAAAATAAAAAATTAGTTTTTTGATTTTTGGAAAAAATTGGTTTGAAAACATTTTTTCTTGAAAAAAAAATTATTCCAACAAATTTTATGAAAAAAAAGTTTGAAACCGTAAGGGTTTCAGCTGGGGGTTACGAAACCCAATGAGACAGACAAAACATTAAAAAATAAGTTTTGTTGCTTCAAAATGCCTTTCGATTTTTTTGGGTTTGAATACCAATCTGAAGTAAAAATTCAAAACTTCCAAATATCGGATACAATATGGCGGCCAAAAAATTAAAAAAAAGTGGTCCCATGGCTTCAAAATGTGTCCTCGGTGGTTTTTTTGGATTGCTGGTTACGAATCTGAAGTAAAAATAATGAAATTTGAAATTGCGGATCCAATATGGAGGACAAAAAATTAAAAAGTAAGTCCCGTCGCGACAGAGTGGGTTTACGGTTTTTTTGTGCTGCTTATTATGAATCTGAAACTAAAATTCCAAAATTCAAAAATGTGAATCCGATATGAAAGACAAAAAAATAAAAAAATAAGTCCTTGGCTTCAAAGTGGATTCATGTTTTTTTTGTGTTTCTAATCACGAATCTGAAATAAAAATGCCAAAATTCCAAAAAGCGGATCCAATATGGCGGCCAACAAATTAAAAAATTTTTCCCGTGGCTTCAAAATGGGCTTTTTTTTTGGGGGGGGGGTGAGTCGCTGATTACGATTCTAAAGTCAAAATTAAAAATTAAAAATGGCGGAATATGGCAAAAACAAATTATTGAACAGAAGTTATGTTTCGGGATTGGTAATGTTTAGCTCATTCAAATAAAAAGTTATGGTATGAAATGTGAGCGAAATTAATTTTTTATCACAGTTATTCAAAAATAGATGCTATTTGGTAATTTTTAAAACAATTTTTATAAACAAATTCACAGTTTGGCTTTTTTTCAAAGAATACGCTACATTTTTTTACGGAATGTGATTTTTTGCTACGATAATTAGCAAATACACAAAAATTATTAATTATTTGAGCAATTTTAATAAACAAACTCAGAATCTGGCTATTTTTTGATAATTAGGCTAAATTTCTTTTGCGAATTCAGCCAATAATTTCTTTCCGATGAAAGTTGAAACACTTCATTAAATTTTTTTTAGATTCACTTCTACAGTTGAAAATTCATCTATTTTATTGAAAATTCGTTTTTTGTTGGAAATTAGTTTTTTATCTGAAAAATTTTTTAGTTAAAGATTGATTAATTCCACAGGCACCTAAAAAAAGTGTGCGAAGCCGAAAAAGCGAGCTATATAGCATTTCAGTATTTGTCTAGCATAGTTAAAATCTGCATTGATTAGAATTTTCTGCTCACCAGTTTTTTTTTTAATCGAGTGTGAATTTTTTGTTTATGTTAAATTATACCAAGTAGGCAACTATAAATCGAAATACATTTTTTTTTCGCTGTGAGATGAATTTTTTATAGCCCTCACGTTCGAAAAAGTTATTAACAATAAAAATTTAATGTTACAACATGATCAACATATCTTTTTTGTGAACGGCTAAACTGATTTTGAAGATTCTTACGTTGAAATTTTGTTTTAAAAGCGTAAATTTCAGAATCCTTCCTTCCTTTATAGAAAAATTGACTTTGTTAAAAGAATGTCAATTGTTTATAAACAAATTGGACTTTTTTTATAGAGAAAGAAGATTCGCGCGTTATTCTACTTTTTTTCTGGAAAGAAATGAGAAAAGAAATACTAAGTAATTTCTATTATTTCACGGGACATTAATTTTCCAGTGCCATGTGCGAGCTTGTTGTGCCTCATTCTATTTAAAAGAATAGTCATTCTTTTCTTGAAAAACTCATTTGAATGCAGGCAATTTTTATATGAGTAGTATGATATGAAGAATGTGAGCACTTTAGAACAAAAGAGTACGATATTCAAGGAAATTGAACTAAAAATATGTCTACGTTGAGGATGTGAAGTAACTTGCAAAAAAATGTCTTTATTAACAATTTTTTTTCTAAATACAACGTTTCTATATTCAAAAGGGAAATTTCTCGAATTTACATTTTTAAATAAAAGTTTCAAAATAAGAATTGCCAAAATCTGTTTCGCCGTTAACGAGAAAAATATTCATCATATTGTAACAATAAATTTTCATTTTTAATAACTTTTGCAACAAAAATCTTTTTACGACCAAAAGGGTTATTTTAAATCACAAGAATAATTTATTTCACAGCGAAAAAAATCTTTTGATCTATGATGGCCTAATTGGAATAGTTTGACATAAAAAAATTCAAACTTTAATAGAAGAGAAAAAGGTAAGCATAAAATTGCAATCAATTCAGATTTTGACTATGTGTTATAAATTGAAAATTCAACTATTTGCTTCAAAATTTATGTAATTGGTTGGAAAACCCGTTCTCTGAAAATATAATTACTTCGTTGGAAATTTCTCTTTCTTGGTTTAAAATTAATTTGTTCACTCAAAACTGAACTTTTCATTTTGAAACTTCAACTGTTTTCTAAAAAATTCGTCTTTTTGCCTTGAAAATTCTACTATTTAGTTTAAAATGCAACCATTTTTAGTTGAAGTCTAATTTTTGTCTTTGTTGAAATTTCGAACATTTGGTAGAAAAGGCACCTTTGTATGTTGAAAATTCAGCTATTTGGTTAAAAATTCAACTTTTTTTTAGAAATTAGATTATTTTGTTGATAATATAATTATTTTGTTAGCGTCATATTTTTTTGTTGAAAATTAAAATTTTATTTTGTTTATGAAAATTCAACTATTATCTTCAAAATGTATTTTTTTCGGTTTGAAAATTTCACTTTTTATTCAGAAACTTAACTCCTTTGCTGAAAATTCTATTTTTTGGGTTGAAATCTCTAATATTCAAAATTTTTATTCAAAAAATTTCCCCTATTTTCGTGATTTTGAACTAAAAAAGATCAGTTTCCAACCAAAAAAGGAATAGTTAAATTTGAACTGAAATGATGAATGTTTAACTGGAATATATTAATTTTTTCACCAAAAATATATTTTTTCAAACAAGAAGATTAATTTTGTTATACAATGAATAATTTTCTATAAAAAAATATATTTTTTTCAAGAAAAGAAATGAATTTTAAACTAAAAAAGACAGACCTTCAACAAAATAGATGAATTTTCAGTTGAAAAAACAATTAATTTTTCACACAAAAATATTTCCCATAAAAAAAATAAACAAATTTTCAGTAAAAATGACGAATTTTCAAATAAAAAGATGTGTCTTTTACTGGAATAGATGAATTTTGAACCTGAATATATCAATTTTTAGGCAAATAGATAAATTTTTGACAAAAGCCTTTAACTTTCAACCAAGTAGTCGTATTTTTAACCAAAAAGATTAATTTTCAACTAAAAATGTGAATATTTAACTGGAATACTTGATTTTTTAACCGAAAAGGTGAATTTTCAAAGAACAAGATTAATTTCCATACAAAAAAATTAATACTTATAGTGAGGATTTTTGAAAAACAAACAATTATCATCCTAATAGTTGAATATTGGACTAAAAAACATCAATTTTCTACGAAAAATAGAATAGTTGAATTTTGAATTGAAAAAATTAATTTTCAAGCAAACTGATGAATTTTCGAATAGAATGATGAATCTTCAATTGGAATAGTTTAATTTTATACCAAAAAGATGAATTTGTAAATAAGAAGATTAATTTTTATACAAAAAGATGATTTTTCAACAAAATACATGAATTTTCAACGAAATATTTGAATTTAGAACTAAAAAAGATAACTTTTCGACTAAATAGTTGTATTTTTAACAAAAAATATGAGTTTTCAACAAAAAATTCTATTTTTAGTTTCAATTTTCAGTTAAAAAAATCAATGTTCAAGCAAGCTCATGAATTTTCAACTAAAATGATGAACCATGGACTGGAATAGTTGAATTTTAAACTAAAAATTGTAATTTTCCAACCTAAAATTGAATAGTTAATTTTTTTCTTATTGTTAAACTAAAGAGATAAATTTTTAACCCATATTAAACTGTAATAATTACATCTTCAATTTGAAAAATTAATTTTCTGTTAAAGAAAAAACGAATTTTCAACAAAACGCTCACTTTTCAACCACAGAGATAATTTTTTAATTAAAATGATGAATCTTGAAAAATATTAATTTTTAATAGAAGATTTCACTTTCAACTCAGTAATTAAATTTGTATGCCAAAAAAGATTAATTCTAAACGAAAAATGTAGTAGTAGATATTTCAACCAAAAAAATTAATTTCTAATCAGAAGCAGTTGAATTAAAAAAAAACTACTTTTAAACCTGAGTTGAATTTTCAACTTATAAAGATTTTTAAGTCAACAGAGAGAAAAAATTACAAACAAGCTGTTGATTTTTTTAGCAAAGAGATGAATATATGAATTTTCAGCTAAAAACGATCAATTTCCAAACAAAAATATAATATAGTTAAATTTTTATTTTAAAAAATTGACTTTAAACAACAACAAAAATCAATTTCCCGGAAAAAACGTGAAAACAGTAATATGGAGCTATTTTTAAGAATGAAGAATCATTGTTATTTAATTTTATATAGCTGTTGAGAAAAATTGAGCACGCTCTCAAAAATGTCCCTGACTTTGAAGAAAATTCCTGCACATTTCCAGGATCTTCCAGGTACAGAAAAATTCCCTTACAATTTCAGGTTTTCGAGATGGAGCAGATTCCCTGTGTATGCATACTTTACTCTCTTAATCCAAATTAGTAGAAATTTTACTAATTCAATTGGTAGCATTGTATCTGACTGTTAAATTAGTAATTTTATCACTTTCTACTAAATGAAATGGTAAGATTTATGTTACTAAATGAATTAGTAAGGGTATTCTACTAATCTGCTTAGTAGTAGCAACTTACTTATTCAATGAGTAGCAATGAATTGCTAAGGAAACATAATTTAATAACTTTCAAAATACATTCTGCTGTTTTTTGAGTTTTAATTAAGAAAGATTCATGTTTTGTCAATACACCGTATATTTTTTCAATGCAGCCAGAATGTGAACTCGTGAAATTAGGTGGAATAACAATAGCTATTTTTTGTTCCGAAATTTTTCCGAAGTTTGTGAATAAGTGGATTCACTGAAAAAACGATATTCTAATTTTAATAATTTCCCACTAAGTTTAAGAATATTTACAACTTAAATAGGCGCCAAGAATATATTCTTAATGTACGATGAAGGCCCTCTTCCCTTAAGAATATTTATTCTTGTCTAATTGTAAGAATTTCCCACTAAGTTTAAGAATATTTGCAACTTAAATAGGCGTCAATATATTCTTAATGTACAATAGAGGCCCTCTCACATTAAGAATATATATTCTTATCTATAAGATAATAAGGTACAGTTAATCTTAGACTATAGTAAGATTTGAATACTTTTTATTTCAAAAATATTTTTGTGGTAAATAATACAATACAAATTATTATTGAAATTATTACATTGCAATTTTACGTTATACACAACACACAAATGAAAATATATAATGTATATATAGTTATAGATCTATATATATTGTAGCAGTCTTATTCAATTTTATTTTATTTTTCTGTAAATAACAGAAAGTTTTAGTTAATTTTTAACTGTAGGTACTGTACAACTTATACGTGACAATTACAAGAAAAGCTTCGAGAACTTGATGTAAAAAATAGCAAAGAAAACTGATATCTTTACAGCCAATGCTTGAAAGTAATATAGGTATTGCCATCAGCTCCTGTACAAGGAAAACATGGATAGAATGACATTAAACTATACGACACTAAACAAACACTTCAAATTCGTCTAATTTCAAACTGAAATATATATTGCATTTTCAAAAAAATATTTGAATTTTCAACCAGAAAAGATTTTCTATCCAAAGAGATGAATTTTGAACACAAAAAGACGTATTTTCGAAAAAAATATAATAATAATTTTTAACCGAACGATTTCATTAACAATTAAATAGATGAACTTTCCAGTAAAACAGACGAGTATTCTCAAAAATAGGAAAAGATTCAACCAAATAGTAAAATTTTCAAGTCAAAAAGACGAATTATTTCAAAAACAGTTGAATTTTCAAAAAAAAGTTACTTTTCAATCAATAAAGATGAATTTTCAACCAAGAAGGATAACTTTTCTACCATAAAAGATGAATTTTTGAACGAAAATGATGAATTCAACGAAATAGTTGAATGTTTTAAAAATAATTCGATTTTTTACAAAATAGTTCAATTTTTTACAAAATAGTTCAATTTCTTAAAAAATAGTTGAATTTTCAGCAAACAAAGATTTAGTAAACAGTGGACTTGAAATCGGAAAAAATGATTTTTTAACAAAAAAGATAATTTTCAATCAAGAAAGATGAATTTTCAAGAAGATAGTAGAATTCTCAACGAAAAAGTTGAGCTTTCAACACACATTAATATATTTGTACCCAAAAAGATGACTTTTAAACAAACCATATACATTTTCTACCGAATGGTTGAATTTTTAACCAAAAGCTTGTATCTTGAACAAATAAGATTAATTTTCTAACAAAAAACACGACTTTCCAACAAAATACATGAATTTCCAAAAATTTTTTTTTCAATTTGAACGTCAAAAAGACGAATGATCTACAAAAATTTACACTTTCAACCCAAAAATATGATTTTTCAACCAAAAAGTTTAATTTTCAACCAAATAGCTCAACTGTCTACCAAACTGTTGAATTTTCAAGCTAAAAAGATGAATTTTCTACAAAACAGTAGAATTTTGAACATAAAAGTTAATTTAAAATCAAATAGTTGACTTTTCGAATATAAAAAATTATTTTTTTGTCAAAACAGTTCGTGTTTAAGTACAATAATGGACTTTTCAACCAAAAGAGATGAATTCTCAACGAAGCATGTAGCAGTTAATATTTCAACTAAACAATTATTGCTTTTTTCAACCAAAAAGGATACATTTTCCACCAAGAAGATTAAAATTCTAACAAGAAAGACGAATTTTGAACAAAATACATGAATTTTCAACCAAAAATTTGAACTCTGAACTAAAAAAGATAAAATTTTAACCAAATAGTTAAATTTTTAACTGAAAAAGATAAATTTTCACCAAAAATGGAATAATTTTACTATCAGTTGAAAACAGTTTATTTTCGACCAAACATGAAACGAATTTCCATGAATATAGTTAACTTTTCAACCAAAGAGATGAGCAACTTTAACTAAAAAAATAACTTGTTAACAAAATAGTTGAATTTTTGATAAAAAGATGACTTTTTTAACAACGCAGTTGCGTTTTCAACAAAATAATTACATTTTCCCAAGTAACAGAATTTTTAAACAAACAAACTGAATTCTGAAATAAAAACATAAAATAATGGCCACTTTTTCTTTTAGGACTACACCACTGGAAAAGAGATTAAACACACAAAAACAAAGAAAAAAATAACTTTAAAAGAAGTCAATCCACAAAATAACTTGTAAAAAAATCATTCTTAATACTTATATTCAAATAAGTGGACAAGCTCGCCAAGTTGGTGGTCTTCTAGCCACGTTTTCACTTCTTCCATTTTCATCTGAAATCTGTCGCAGTAATTGGATAATAAGTGACGAGCTCGAAGAAATGCATCCAATTCTGAGGATAAATCGCATGTGTACATCTCTAACTCTATCTCTATCTCTATCTCTTCGCAGAGAACGTTAATGTGAGAAAAGTTTGATGTCACATGTAAACAAATAAATAATGTAGAGAGGTTATGTCTCGGTGTGGTACGCCGGTATTCAACCTCAATGTGACATCAGACATTTCGTACTTTAACATTTTCTATAAAGAGAAGGAGATGGATGTGCACACGCGATATATCCTTACAATTTGTTGCGTTCCTTCACGCTTGTTAATAATTACGAATGCGAAAAACTGACCGCACAAAACTGATACGCACAAAACATTGAAAAAACTGATTGAACAGAGCAAGGCGCACTATTCTTTGCGCGTTTCTTCTTTCCCCACTCATATTCTCATTTTAAGAATATTTTTTCCCTTTGGCTAGAAGATATTCTTAAAGTAAGGATTTCGCTTACTTCATTAAGAATATTACTAAGAATATGCCTGTAAGAATATGACAATCTTAATATTAGAATATCGTTTTTTCGGTGTTCTGATGGCAAATAGTGGGTTATAACTGCAATTAATTGTAGGATAAATCATTTATCCTAGCCTCTCTAAAATAGGTAAGTTTTTGTTTACTAGTAGTGATTAGGTGAATGGTTTGAAGGGAACTGGTTAGGTTAGCTTTAGGTTAGGGTTAGGTTAACTAAAACTTATTTTCAGAAAAATAGAAGACCTTCGAGGAATACTGTGTGCAGCAATTTGTTAAATTCATAAAAACCGCTTAGATTTAGACACTGTGGTGAAAGTGGAAGATATGAAAAGCAAATATTCGCTCATTCATATATTTTTTTCTGAAATTTGCAAGTAAGTCAAAAAGCTAACCTTCAAAAGTGCACTGGAGTTGTCCAAATGTCCGAATGTAAATCATTATTACATATTCCATTTACATGAATGATATGACTGCTTGTCGTCTTTGTACAATGAGTTTTTTCGAAGTCAAAACGGCTTTTGAATTTTTCATAATAAAGAGAAAATTAATCAAGCCTCGGAGAATTCAGTCGGGAAATTCTAACTTTCTAAGTGCTGCCTTAAAAATGTTGCTTCAAGTAGGGTAAAAGTTAAATAATAGTCTTATTCAAAACAATTTTGTTATTCGTACCAACAAGTGAATGTAATTTTTTTTTTTTTATAAAGTTTCTAGTATCTATAGAAAATTGAAAATTATGTACTTTTTGCAAATAGTTAGAATTTTCCAGTCAACATGATTTTTTAAAACATAATATTGATAGCAGACTATGTTACATGAAAGTCAACATACCATATAGTAATTAACTAATAGTTTGATAAAGGTTTTATTTTTTGATCTCTAACTTGCAGAAAACTCACGAAACATAAATTAGAAGATATGTAGATGGTTAAAATTTAAAAAAAATTAATTTACAACTTCTAAGTCGAATTTATGGGTTACAATTTTCATTTCATTGTTGTTACGAATGAAGAGGTTGTTTTAAAGCAGATTTGAAAGTATTTTTTCATTTTCTAAACTTACACTTTTGAGGCAGCCCTTATAATCACCAGATCTAGTTTTACTAAGGCACAAAGATGATAATTTATCCTAAATTTCAAACAGAATCTTACACTCTTTTGTCTTCAAAAAAGCCTTTTTTGAACCATCTTTCTTTAAACTGCGGATACGTTAAAATCAACGTATCTAGATACTTCAAAGCGCGAACATTTTAATTTAGTTTTTTTTTCAATGAAAATTTAACTATTATACTTTTGTTTGAAAATTGATCGTTTTTAGTTTAAAATTCGTATATTAATCTTCTTCATGTAGAATTCAACAGCTTGTTTGTAATTTTTTCTCTCCCTTGACTGAAAAATCTTTTTAAGTTGAAAATTCAACTCATGTTGAAAAGCATTCTTTTGTCGAATTCAACTGTTTCTGATTAAAAATTAATTTTTTTTATGTCAACTACTATATTTTTCGTTCAGAATTCATCTTTTTTGAATTACGAATTTAATTACTGAGTTCAAAAATATTTTAATTCAAAATGTATTTCTTTGGTTGAAAAGTTAGCTTTTTTCTTGAAAATCGGTTTTTACTTTAACAGAAAATTAATTCGTTTCGAAACTGAAAATGTCATTATTCCAGTCGAATATTCCAACATTTTATTTAAAAATTCATCTCTTTAGTCTAACATAATACAAAATTAAAAATGTAACTATTCAATTTTAGGTTGAAAAATTATCATTTTTAGTTGAGAATTCAACTATTCCAGTCAATGGTTCACCATTTTAGTTGAAAATTCATCACTTTGGCTGAAAATTTGCTTTTTTCATTGGTGGAAAATGTAAGTATTCCAGTGAAGTATTCAAAATTTTATTTGAAATGTCATCTTTTTCATTAAAGATAAAAAAAACTCGGTTAAAAGTTACACTTTTGTTAAAAATTCATTTATTTTAGTAAAAGATTCATCATTTTGGTTCAAACAGTTTTTTTCTGGAAAATTAATTTATGTTCGCTTTTATTAATTAATTTATGGTCGAAAGCTGATCTTTTTCAGTTCAAAATTCAACTGTCAACTATCAAATAAACATTTGTTTGAATTATTATTCAAATTCATAGACTTTAAAGACAAATTCAAGAAATGATTGATTATGTTTTTAGTATTATTTGATTATTTAATTATTTAATGGTGCCAATATATTTGAGAATATCTTGTAATATGATTTGTTGAAGATTTCTGAATTAAAAATATTAATTAAATACCCAGAAACTGAAAAAAAATTATAATAAACTCGCGAAACTGTGGACTTATTCCGAGTCGATTTATAAAAAAAGAGAAATATTTGAATGGCTCCGTACCATAAAAAATTATACAAAAAAAAACTTGAGATATCTGGATAGAGCTTGAAATTGTCAGGGAATATTTTTTCAGGTATGATTTCTTCATTTAGCTATACTGTCATAATAATTAAACATGATATACTCATTAAAAGTAAGTAATATAAATGTTGTATTCTATGATTCTACACGGAGAGACTTTTGGTATTAATATTTCTTTTATCGCATATTCATAATTAAAATAAAATATACGAATTTAGGGATAATCGAGGTACGATTAGAAAAAGTCGAATAGTGACTATGAAAATGCAGACTAATATTTCTGATTCGAGTAAATCGTAAGAATACTAGACTCTTACACACACAAAATAACGAAAATTGGTATAGTGCTTTGAAAGAAACGAAACAAACGCTTTGCAATCTTTCCAAACCACTATACGAAAAATGGGGGTCACGTGATCTTGTATTTCACGCTGGCGCATGGCAAAAAGAAGGACGGGTGGAAGTGTATGAACGCAAACTACTTCATAGGCTACAAATACATTTTTATATATATTTGTGTATTCTTCGACGACGCTCGCTGGCTACAGTGTGGTTTGTTTACGAATCCTATATTAACACCTATACGCATACATAAAACTATCTTATATCTATAAATCGCACGCATTACGCTGAGACTTATGATTCTTTCTGCCCTTATATACTAACCAGTGAAACGTATCGCTACTTGTGAGAAACTAATAGTGCTGGGTCAAAAATTTTAGGTGCCCCGGACTTTATTATATATTTATATCGATAATTTATATGCTTATAAACTATAATTAAATAAATACACTATTAACGCGACTAACATTTGCATGAAAAATTTGGTTTCAGAAACTTAAGAACTGAATTGAAAGATTGCTTGAGAATTATTTCAAAATTTCAAACACAAAATTAAAAGCAGTAATAAGGAAGTGAATTCAGGCAGCGACTTTTTTTTGAAAATTTAAAAGTAATTATCAGCTCATTTGAGACAGTAGCATAGAAGTTTATACTATTATTAAGCATATTTTGTGAGTATTTTATATGCTGAAACATATCAATACAAATATTACAAAATATTATCTTTAGAATTATCTCAGGGCGTCTACTCAAATTCTATAAAAAATTTTTCTGACAATCCCAGTTTTTTCCAGGTATCTATAGATTTTTTCAAGGTATAATTTTCCAGAATAAGGAGCCACTCAAGTATTAACTATCGTAATTTTTATAGCAATTGTAATCCTACATCCCTTCAAAGCATTACATAATACCTAAAAAAAGCCCTATCGTTAAGCATATCTGTGGATGGTTAAATTGTAATTACTTGAGTTTATTAAAAGTTTTATTAGTTTTAGTTTAGTTTTATTAAAATTTTTATATATAAAATCAAATAATGATGTTCATTAATTTATGAAAGTAACTTTATAGAAGGACAAGAGCTTTCTTAATGGTACAAGATTTTAGAAAAATTATAATAACTACTAAAAAAAATCCAACTTTCAACGAAAAATGCCTTCGACATATTAGATATTTTTTTAAATAATTTTTTTAAAATTATTTTCATAGTAACTTGAAATTTAAAGCATTGTGAACTTATCACTTACGGCTTACGGGGTGACTGCTGGACCGAAAACCAAGAAATGACCAGGAATTTTTTGAAATCGGGAAAAACCGACAAATGATAGTGAATTTATTTTTTCACAGGGAATTTTACAAATCCTTAGAATAACCATTTATGAAATTACTTGGAATATCGCAAATACCATATCACATGATATAATTCAATTTAAAAAAAGTTCGATTTCAACTTTTTTTGAATATTAAGTTCAGTTGTTGTTAACTGTTTCAATTACTGCATCATTCAGTTTATAACGCTTAATTCTAAAATCTTTTACTTTACAATTTTTCCATTTTATGTCTTCATTTTTAAACGGAAATTTTTAATTGAAAGTATTTAAAAATTCAGTTTCGAAGGCTTTAAGAATAAAAAATTAAAAGCGTTAGAAAAAGAGGGAAATTAGTCGCTTTGTTTGTAGATTTCAAAGCAGCTTTTGACTCAGTGAATAGAAAAGTGCTATGGCAGGCAATGAAAGAGAGGGGAATAGAAGAAAGGCTGGTGGAGAGGATAAAGGAAATTTTTACTGAAACCAGGATTAGGGTAAAGATACGCGGGGAAAAAGGGGAGGTTTTCTGGACAGGAAGAGGTCTAAGGCAAGGGTGCCCGTTGAGTCCACTACTTTTTAATTTGCTGCTGGCAGACCTAGAGGAGAAGCTAAAGGAGAAAGGGAAAGGGGGGACGATCCTGGGTAATAGCAAACTATACTCCCTAGCATACGCGGACGACGTAGTTCTAATAGCAGACGATGAGAAGGGGCTGAACCTAATGATAAGAATTTTCGAAGAGTACGTGGGAAGAAAAGAACTGACGGTGAACGTAGGGAAGACCAAGGTGATGTGCTTCAGAAATAAAAAGACCAAAATAGGTTACGTTTGGAAGATGAACGGACAAACAGTGGAAATTGTGGAGGAGTTCTGTTACCTAGGTTTTTGGTTTGAGTCAGGAGGGGGAAACGATTTGCAGGTGAGGAAAAGAATCGAAAGTGCGAGTAAAGTAATGGGCCAAGTATGGGGTATAGGAAAGAGAAGGTTCAAGGACGATTGGAGAATGAGGGTTTGGTTGTTTGATGCGTTGGTTTGGGCGGTGTTGTGTTATGGAGTGGAGGTTTGGGGATGGAAGGAACATAGGAAAGTGGAAAGCATACATGAGAGATTTCTGAGATGGGTAATGGGAGTTAGTTGGAGTTGCCCAGGATACATGATAAGGGAAGAACTAGGAAGGGAAAAAATGGTAACTAGACAAATTAAGAGAGCCTGGAGGTTTGAAGAGAAGCTGAAAAGGGGAGAGGGGAGTAGAATAGCACAAGTATGCTTGGACGAAGTTCGGAACAAGGAGACGAGAGGCAATTTGGGAAATTCAAAATGGGAGGAAGAAAGGAAAAAAATGAGGAGTGTTTGTGATATACAGGAAGGGGTTGTGGATTGGCAGAACATTGAATTAGAGCTATTAGTAAGACAAGGAGAAGAGAGATGGAGAAAGATTATGGATTCGAAGTACAATAGATGGTATATGATGGTCAAAGGGGTGACGGAACCAGAATATTTGCAAAAGATGAAAAAGGAAGACAAATGGAATAGGGTGATACGGTTTAGAATGGGAGAAGGAGTGAGAGCTTGTAGATATTGGATGGATGAAGAGGACAATCTATGCAGAGTATGTGGGTACGAAGTGGAGTCATGGGCACATGTGTTAGAGAGGTGTACAGGAGAGGAAGATGGACAGTTGAGTGTGGATGAATGTGTGAGATGGATCTTGGATGGTAATGGGCAGGGAGTGATGTGGATGAAAAAACTGGAAGAAATAAGAGAAAGCAAGGGATCAGGGCAGAGCCAAACGGGTAATCCTGTTTAAAGGAATCTAACAAATAAAATTTTCAAATCGGTCTAAATGAATTTGATGGTAAGAGAAAACGGAAGCCCGGGAAGATCGCTCATTGTCTGTAGGTTAAGAAGAGTAGTACTAAGATTATTGTTGGTATATAAGGCGATGCATTAGAAAATAAGTAGCGAGTAAGTTAGACTAAGGATGAAATGTAAACATATGTACAGGGAGCGGAGGCCCTCGAACCCGTAAAAGGGAGAGTTCAAATATACAATACAATACAATACAAAATTAATTAATGATTTTTTGAATTGAACTGTAGTTCGAGTGTTGAAAATTGTACAATAATTATTTCACAATACGATTCTAAGTCTGTTCGAAATTAAAAAATTTGCAAATTTTAACGTTGAAAATTAAACTTCTTTTAAACGAAAGCCATAACAATTAGACAAATTGAAATGTCTGATTGAAACTTCATAAATTATTTTCAATGTGAAAACTTAAAATTAATATATTCATAATCACACACTTTTATTCAATTTAGAATCCTATCCAAATATTGTCTCAGTCTAAAATATTCCATTTTTAACCCATTCAGTTGGACAGTTTTCAATCACAAAAATTTCAAAAGGAGAAATTATAAATGAAATATTCAAAACTAAAGAATTTTAAACTGAATTGTTTGAAACAGGAAGCCTTGAGTGGTAAAAATTTAAATTTTTAACGTTATAATTTGTATTCTAATGTTAAATAACAATTCAAAATTATCAAATTGAAACGACCAAAATCAATATAAATAAATAAATTTTGTTATTTAGTTTTTTTCCCAATTGCAAGAGGAACTTTTTTTGTTTAAAATTTGTATTAAGTGGAAGAATGGGAAGTATTGTATTTTTAACATTTTTATCAAGCTTGAAATGAGATTTTAATTTTTGTTAAATTGGCAGTACATTATATATTTTCAAGGTTTTTATTGAGTTAGAAGGGATAATTAAAAAAATACAGTTTTATTGAGTATGAGGGGATGAAATTTGGATTTTAAATTTATTCTGGATTAAAAGAGGGACATTTTGTTATTTTTATGATTCTTAAAGAACTGGGAGGAAATTTGTGTTTTCAAGTTTTTCTAAATAGGAAGAGACACTTTTTGGTTTTGAACGTTTTTATTGAGGTAGGAGAGGGACATGTTTCATTTTTCAACATTTTAATTAATGAGGATTGAAATGGAGGATTAGTTTTAATTTAGAGCATTTAAAACGATAGCGTGCATTGATATTTTTTAACCAGAAATCTTTGAACTGTTCAATTTATAAAAGTGTAAAAAATTAAGTTTCGCAGTTTTTTATTGATAATTTCCGAATCAAAATTTGTTTAAGCTTCAATGCATACTACATTAGTTACAAACATTTTTGTACTACAAACGCGTATCATTGAAACTTTTGGCGGGATATCACAGGTCACGAGTACGGTGCAGTCGGTCTGCTGGCCTGGTCGTCGCGTACTCGGCTATAGACGGAACAGCTCGGAAACTTTCGGGCGTTTTTAGTATAGTCTTTTAGAATTCTTGCAAATCCCGGTTGCAGATATTACTAGCGGCTCTCAATTCAATACGCATTCATATTTAAGAATACTAGAATTTCGTACATTTCTTATAACTTATGTTACCTAAAATATTTACTATTGAAAATATTTTTTAGAAAACTTGTTATTGACCATTATGACTTTTTCACACTCACAATTCACAAACAGTAAATAAGACTTTTTCTAAACGTAAATACTAATTTTTGCTCGCTCAAGTTTATAATAATACATACAGAAATACCATCATCTCTTATTATAGTAGGAATCTTTATAACAGTACACCGATTATCCCCAAATTCTTACATTTTATTTTAATTATAGGTGCAGTATGTACCAAATATTGATATCGAAAGTCTCTATAGTAACGTGTCTAAGGAAGTAGAGGGTATCCAGAATCAGCCAAAGACAAGTGTAAAGCCGTACATTGTATGGTGTAAAGCTTACAAAGCTCTCCACCAAGCATTATATTATATTTTAATAGTTTTACCTGGCTAAAGGAAGAACAGTTACGACTTCAGAGTTGTTTTTGTCTTGTAAAACCTTTAAAGATTAATAATATCCTAGTTTTAATTATTACAATAACATGTTTTCCATTAGGATTGAACTAACTTGTTGTTTAATCGGACCTAATCCGTCTTTAATAATTTATTAATATATTTCAATAATATTCTCTTCGTTGAAAAAACAGTTTTTGAATTTACTTGAGACTATCCTTTGAAATAGTAACCAACAATACATTTACCAATTCATTTAGTAGTATCATTACCAATTCCTTTAGTAGATATAGTTACTAATTCATTTAGTCAGTTATTCTTACTCATTGAATTACTAGATTCTTACTTATTACCAGTAAACGAATCGGCGCTATTTGAATTAGTAGAAAACTACTACCAATTAGTAGTTTTCTACTAATTCAGATTTAGAGAGTAACTTTGAGGAAAGGATGTTACCATAGATTAAAGTTAAAGTTTTCTTAAGTCAATGAAACACTAAATTAAAGTTCGGGAAGTAAATTGATAAAAACTTCTTTTAAGTATATTTTTATGTAAGTATTGAATAAATTATTGAATTATGTTACTCTAGCAATTCATTGCTACTCATTGAATTAGTAAGTTGGTACTACTGAGTTGGTACCCTTACTAATTCATTTAGTAACCTAAATATTACCATTTCATTTACTAGAAAGTGATAAAATTACTAATTGAACAGTCAGATAATATGTGACTAATTGAATTAGTCAAATTTCTACTAATTCGGATTTAGAGAGTACATTAGTCTGTGGCAGCTTTGGAAATAACTACATAGAAACATAAAATAAAGAGGATAACAGAATGCAATCTTGCTATTCTGGTTTATCTGCCTGTTACACCCGATCTGTGTCACCACTAGAAGTGAATTTACCTGCTCTCAAGTTTTATATATTGTTTGTCTTTTATCTCTCGTGGCTTTAAGTACTTTACTTTAGTTGAATTTTCGTACAAAAACATGAATTTTCAACCAAGAAGATTAAGATTCTACCGCAAAATAGGAATTTTCAACCAAAAGTTAAAGTATCTATGAAAAAAAAATTCAATCAGGAATGGAACATTTTTAAATTTTATTTAAAAAAATGAATTTGCAATAAAATAGTTCAATTGTGAACCAAGGCCTCAATCAAAGAAGATCAATTTTTAACCAGTTGTATTTTCAACTGAGAAAAATTAAATTTTTTCCAAAGAAGACGTATTTCCCAAAAAAATTAATTATTCAACCCGAAAATACGAATTTTCCACAAAAAACCTAATTTTCAACAAAAAACGACAAATTTTTAAATAATATGATGAATTTTCAACCAAGAAGATTAATTTCCTGCCAAAAACACAATTTTTTTAACAAAATGCTTAAATTTCCAATCAAAGAAATGAATTCTCAACCAAAATAAATAAATTAGTTATAATATTTGATAATTGAACTGTAAAATATTTTTAATTTTAAATAAAAACGATTTTAATTCGTAAAAAAAACAAACAATTTTCAACCAAATAGTTGAATCCTCAGCCCAAAAAAATTTTAATTTTAAATCGAATATTTGCAATTTTAATTAAAAAAAAAGTAATTAAATTTCTACTGAAAAAGCTGAATTTTCAACAAAATTGTTTGAACTTTCAACCAAAAATGATTTTTTAGTCCAGAATAGAAATAAAATTCTGCAAATCATAATCTGAAGAAAAAAAAAGTCATACAAAATAAAAATTTCGAGTTACTACTTATTTTTTCATTTTCTTTGTTTATTTGCTTCATGGTTATATAAATATAATTTTCCTAGGTTTCTCGAGAAAATTCAAAAAGATTTTTGAAGATTTCAGATATATGGAAAAAGTATCTGTAAAATTTCTAAGATTTTTTATATTTTACAAGATTTCACAAATTTCTAGGAAAAGTTTGAGTAGTGTAAAAAATATTTCAAACTTTTTGAAGGTGGAAAAAATTAAATAATATTTTATAAACGTTTGGAAATTTTCCAAAGTTCTAAAACAGTTTCATTCTCTTCAAAATTCCAAATTTTCGAAATATCTTTTAACATGAATCGAATTATTCCTAAAATTGTTTTGAAATCTTCCGAATTCATTTCTTATAAGTATGAAAGTCGTTTGTAATGTCTTATAATCTTTTTAAATATTCTCATAAAATCAATTTTTGAAAATAAAAAATCTCTTCAAAGCTTCCCCATTTCTTAAGCAATTTCTTTTCATTATCTTGAAACTTTTTGGAATATTGAAAAACCTTCAGAATTTTAGTTTTAAAAATGCTGCGAAATCAAAAAGCTGCCTTAAAATCTTCCAGATTCTTTTCACCAATTTTGGGCATGTTTAGAGATGTTCAGAAATCTGTTTAAATATTATCTTAAACTGAATGTTGTAAAATAGAAAATCATTCAACATTTCCTGAGACATTTTAACGTAATTTTCTTTCTCTTGAAACATTTCAAAATTCCTAAAAAGTTTCTGAATTATTTGTTCGAAATCTCCAAAATTCTGCATTTTCTTTGAAATAAAATAATTTTGGTATCCTTTCAAAACTTCTAAATGTCTCTTAAACTTATTCGATTTTTTTGTAAAAATTTTCAATCCAGCCAAATTGAAAAATTTTCCTTTGAAATCTTCTTAATTTATTTCCAAAATTTTAGGAGATCATTTGAATTTCAGCAAAGCTTATAATTTTTTCATCAATTGCATGATTTAAAAAAAAGTTTTAATAAACAAATGCATTAATCAGACATTTGTCGACAGAAAAATTAGTTTTTTTCGAAATAAACTTTTTAAATTTAGGAACTTCATGATAATTTTAACAAAGTTTATAATTTTTTTATCAATTGCATAATTTTTTAAAACAAATTTAATAAACAAATGCATCAATCAGACATTTTTCGACTGAAGAATCCATTTTTTTCGATGTCAACTTTTTAAATTTAGGAACTTCATAATAATTTCAGCAAAATTCATAATTATTTGATCAATCTTATGGTTTTTTTAAAAATAAAAATAATAAGCGAATGCATCATTAGGGCATCTGTCGACGGAAAATTAAAAAAAAACTTAAACTGAAAGGACCGAGATTGAAAAAAAAACTTTTTAGTCGACGAATACCCAAATAATGCATATGTTTATTAAATTTGTTAAAAAAATCTAGAATTTATCAACTGAGTATGAGCGTTCATGAAATTATCATTAAGTTTCCAATTGAGAAGACTGACATTGAAAAAAAAAATTTCCATCGACAGATGCCCGAACAATGCATTTGTAAAAAAAAAATTCATCAACTAATTATGAATTTTGCTCAAATTACCAGGAAGTTACCAAGAAGTTACCATATTTGATGAAAATTTTTCCTTTTTGTTGTAAAATTTATCATTGTAGTTGAAAATTCATTTTTTCAATCGAAAATTCAACTATTTGTTGAAAATTTAATTATGTAATGAAAATTTAAGTATTTTGTTAAAAATTCATTGTTTTTAGTTGAAAATTGAACTGTTATGTTGAACGTTGGTCTACTCTGACACAAATTTCGTGCTTTTGGATTTGAAATTCATCTTTTTTTTTTTAGCTCAACTGCCTTCTGAGAAATTCTAATATTGGTTGAAAATTAAATTGAAAAATCTTCTTTTATTGTAGAAAAATCATATTTTTTAGTTGAAATAAATGAAAAGATTTGAAATTGATCAATTTGAATCTGCAATTGTTTTATTCCGTTTATAAAAGATTCTATGGTTACAAGATTAAATATTTTTGTCTTTAAATGTTAATGGTGAGGGAGAATGAAAAATTGGCCAGGGAAAAGTCAGAAAAAATTGACGGAATTTTGAAAATTAAGTTTTTTGGCCAGCCTGAAAGCGCTCTTCTTATTAGCATTTTTGTTGTACCTCGAAGATCTACTTTATAAGAAAAAACGATTTAAAAATAAAGGTGAAATTTTGCATTAAAGCCAAAATTTTGATTCAGGGATCACTGTATAATATATAATTAAAAAAAAAAATATGCACAAAAAAATGTTCGTGTGTAACACGCTTTAACACCCTAATGCTTTAAACGATATTTTGAGCTTCATGACAGTATTCCCCTTTCCGTCACGCAATGTGGAATCTTTTATGCAAATTTTATGAATGCTGTTATTTTCACATTTGAATATATTCTGATTTAGCACAATGTATAACGAAACTAATTTTTAATTACCAGTGGGATTTAAAAGTTGAATATTCAGAAGACAGAGATTTTAAAAATAATTTCAAAGTCTCTGCCCAACTTCTATTGGTAAATGGATGATAAATGCATTTTTTGTTTATTTCCATGATGTTCATCGGGAAAATTAGTTTCCAGCTTTTTATGAATAGCAAATGAATGTAATCTGAAAAGCAGATAACATTAATTAATAATTGCAATCCATTCCTCATTAAAACTCGACATGCGTTGAAAAAGCTTTCGCAGTAATTTAAAATGTAAAGGACTTTAATAATGAATGGTAAAAGTTTTTACACATAAACGTGAAATCTCATTTAATTCCAAAATTTTATATATAAGCGCCTCTCATCTTTTGAAAAATTGCATTTGTATTTTACCTTAGTATAAATACTCAGCTATCAAATTTACTATACTAGAAAGTTCATTTTCCAAAATTTGTTTGTAGATTTTACATAAAATCTGACATAACTTGAGAAAGTTGTATATGATTTACTGAAGTTTATTATAGCAAGAAAATTCTAGTAAATTCAAAATGAATGACACAATTTTTTTCATTCACCTACAATTCATAAGAATTAGCAGATTATTTTCCGCATGAACAAAATACGACTCGCAGTATGTGTTATAATCCGACACTGTCTTTTAAATATTTTTTTAAGATTCAAAAAATATAAAAAATACATTTTTAAGATATTGAATACCTCTTAGAAACAAAACCAGAAAAATCTTTAATTTACAGGATATTTATATCAGTTTATGCTCAAATGATCCTATCGATTTTTTGTTGATCCAAGGATTTTTCTCCTTATATAACAATTGGAATACATTTTCTAGATTTTCGATATTCGTGAGCAGCGACTGAAAAACTTTTTTTTGTTCAAAATTCAACTACACGGTTGAAAGTGGAACTACTTCGTTACAAATTAATTTTTTTATTAATAATTTATAATTTTAGTTGAAAATCCTTTTTTTCCAAAAGTTCACTATTTTGTTCACATTTGTTGTCATAAATTAATTTGTTTAACTTTAAATTTAACTATTCCATGTTTGAATGAACTTCTCTAAATCTTCTCTAGTTGAAAATTCACCTTTTTGGTTGAAAATTAATTTCTTTGGCTTAAAAGTTAGCTATTAGGTTAACAATTTCTTCAAAAATGCAAAATTTCGTTGAAAATTCATATGTTTTCTTATGAATTATTAATTTCGATAGAAAATTAAACTTTTTGGTCAAAAATTAATTTTTTTCTTAAAAGGTTAGTTTTTGTATTGAAAATTAATTTTATGACTGAAAATGTAACTATTCAATTTTTTTCAGATAACGTATCTTTTTTGATAGACGTTCAATCTTGTTAGTTTTTCATTGATTCATCTATTTTGTTGAAAATTTTTTTTTTTTTTTTGTTAAAAAATTCATCTGTCGGGTTGAAAATTCGACTTTTTGGTTCAAAATTAATCTTTTTGGTTGAATATTCATCATTTTAGTTGAAATTTTTTTTTTTAATTCCACTACATGGTTGAAAGTGGAACCACTTTTTTGAAAATTAATTTTTTTATTAATAATTTATCATTTCAGTTGTAAACCCTTTTTTCCAAAAGTTAACTATTTTGTTGCCATTTTTGTCGTAAATTAATTTCTCACATTGAAAATCAATGCTTAAATAAACATTTATCTTCTCTAGTTGAAAATTCACCTTTTTGGTTGAAAATGCATTCTCTTGGCTTAAAAGTTAACTACTACGTAAAAAGTTCTTTCAAAAATTCAAAATTTATCTCTTTGCTTAAAAATTTAACTATTTCATTCAAAATTAATCTATTTTGTTGAAAATTTCGTTTTTTTTTGCCGTTGAAAAATTTATCTGTGGGGTTGAAAATTCAACTATTTGGTTCAAAATTATTCGTTTTGCTTGAAGATTCATTTCAGTTCAAAATTCTTTTTTTTTAAATTAAACTACTTGGTTAAAAGTGAAACTACTCTGTTAAAAATTAATTTTTTTATTAATAATTAATTATTTCAGTTGAAAATTCTTTTTTTTTCCAAAAGTGAATTATTTTGTTGAAATTTGTGGTCGTAAATTAATTTGTTCAACTTGAAATTTAACTATTCCATGTTTGATTCAACATTTATCTTCTCTAGTTGAAAATTCACCATTTTGGTTGAAAATTAATTTCTTTGGCTTAAAAGTTAGCTATTAGGTTCAAAATTTAACTAATTAATTGAAAATTCACCTATTTTGTTGAAAATTTAGTTTTTGTTTTGTTTAAAAATTCATCTGTGGGGCTGAAAATTCGACTTTTTTGTTCAAAATTAATCTTTTTGGTTGAAGATTCATCATTTTAGTTGAAAAATTTTTTTTTTCAAAATTCAACTATTCCAAAAGTTAACTATTTTGTTGCCATTTTTTTCCTAAATTAATTTCTTTAACTGAAAATAATGTTTAAATCAACATTTATCTTCCCTAGTTGAAAATTTACCTTTTTGGTTAAAAATTCATTTCTATGTCTGAAAAGTTATCTATTAGGATAAATGTTCGTTCAAAAATTTAAAATTCTGTTGAAAATTTTTATGTTTTGTAAAAAAATAATATTTTTCGTAGAAAATCAAACTTTTTGGTTGAAAATTAATTTTTTTGACTGAAAATGTAACTATTCATTTTTTTGCAGAAAATGAATCTTTTTTGATAGAAGCTCAATCTTGTTGGTTGAAAATTTATCTTTCTGGTAAAAAATTTAACTATTTCATTGAAAATTCATGTATTTTCTTGGAAATTTCATGTTTTGTTTGTTACAAAATTCATCTGCAGGGTTGAAAATTCAACTATTTAGTTCAAAATTAATCTTTTTGGTTGAAGATCCATCATTTTAGTTGAAAACTCTTTTTTTTTCGTTCAAAATTCAAATACTTTGTTAAAAGTGAAACTACTTTTTTAAAAATTCATTTTTTTTATTAATAATTGAAATTTTGTTTGAAAAACTTCTTTTTCCAAATGTTAACTATTTTGTTGACATTTTCTGTCGTAAATTAATTTTTTCAACTTAAAATTCAACTATTGCGTGTTTGAATCAATAATTATCTTTTCTATTTGAAAATTCACCTTTTTGGTTGAAAATTCATTTCTTTGGCTTAAAAGCCAGCTATTGGGTTAAAAGTTCCTTCAAAAATTCAAAATTTGGTTGAAAATTCATATGTTTTGTTATAAATTCATATTTTTGGTAGAAAGTTAAACTTTCTGGTTGAGAATTAAGTTTTTTCTAAAAACGTTAGTTTTTCATTGAAAATTAATCTTATGACTGAAAATGTAACTATTCTCTTTAAAATTCATCTATTACGTTGAATTTTTTTTTGTGAAAAAATTCATCTGTGGGGTTGAAAATTCAACTATTTGGTTCAAAATTAAACTTTTTGCTTGGAAATTAATTTTTTTTTGGAAAGGTTAGTCTTTGTTATTGAAAGTTAATTTTATGACTGAAAATGTAACTATTCAATTTTTTGCAGAAAATGTATGTTTTTCGATAGACGTTCAATCTTGTTGGTTGAAAATTTATCTGTTTGGTTGAAAATTTAACTATTTATTTGAAAATTAATCTATTTCGTTGAAAATGCAGTATTTTTTTCATTGAAAAATTCATCCATGGGGTTGTATTTTTAACAAAAAAAGATAAATTTTCAATAAAATAGTGGAATTCTTAACCAAAACAGAATAATTTACAGACCAAAAGGACGAATTTTCAACTAAATAGTTCAATTTTTAACCAAAAAATATTTTTTTTTTAGAAGAAAGAAAAAAATTCACCCTAATTAAAATTTCAAGGATAAATCATTTTGAATAAAAAAAATGGAATAAATATTTCTTTTCAAGTTTAAATTGTCCATTTGTATTATGAGATATAAATTTTTAAGATTCGTAGAAATCTTTTGAATTGCTTCGATACCTTTTTAAATTTTCTTTGAAAGTTAATTTTTCAAAATAAAAAGCTTCGAAATTTTTTTTCGAAATCTTCAAAAAATTACATTTTGTTTCAAATTTTTGGAAATCTTGTCAAATTTCAATTTTCATCAAACATTTTAAAAACTTTTAAACCTTCTAAATATCTTTTAAAATTATTCGAATTTTCCAAAAATTTTTATAAAATTCTGAAAAATTAAAAAATTGCTTAAAAATCTCCCAGATCCTGTAATGACAATTTTTGAAATCTTTTGAAATCCTGTAAAATTTCTTTAAATATTCTACTGAAATCAATTCGTCAAAATAAAAAATCAGTTTAAATTCTTCTATGTATTTCAATAATTTTTTAAATTATTGTTAAAAAAATCAGTTCAGTAATGAAAAAAAAAATTCTACCCAAATTTTAATTTCAGGCTATAAATAATTTTGAATATAAAATAAAAATTTGGAATAATTAGTTCTCTGTTATGTAAATTTGTTCATTTGTTTCTAAGGTTTTATAAGTATATAATTTTCGCAAGATACTTGAGAGAATTCCAAAAATTTTCCAAAGATTTCAAATATGTCAAAAAAGTTGAATTTTTTTTTCAAAATGTTGCAAAATTTTAGGAAAAATTCCAGTCAGTTTAAAAGGTATTTAGGCCTTTTCAAAGATTAGAAGATACCTAAATATCTTTTAAGCTGACTCGAACTATTCCTGGCATTTTGAAAAATGTTTTTTAATTAAAAAAATGCCCGCAATCTGTCTTTAGAAATGAAGTTTTCAAACTAAAAAGTTATTAGAAATTTTCGAAAGTATCTCAAGATTTTTTAAAACCATTTCCAAAACTTTAAAACCTTATAAATATATTTTAAAATTAGTCTAATTTTTCAAAAATTTTTCTTAAAATTTGAAAAATTGAAAAAAATTGCCTTCAAATGTTCAGATTCTGCGATAGATTCTTTTATGATAATTTTTGAAACTTTCGAAATTTTTTAAAATCTTTTAAATTATTCTCTTAAAATTAATTTTTCGAAACAAAAAATCAATTCCAATTGTTGAAAAATATATACATTTTTTAAAACTTTTTTGAAATTTTTAAACTAATTTGGAATCTTTTTTAAACTTCTAAATTTACTCGATTTTTTTCTAAAACATCGTAATCTTGCTAATTGAACAATTTTTCTTTAAAATCGTCCACATTCTTTTTCGAAAATTTAGGATATAATTTAAAACTTTCTAAAATTTTCGCCAATTTTCTCTTAAAATTCATTTTTCAAAATAATATAACAGTTTTAATTTTTTCAAAATCTGTATGAAGCTTCAAAATTTTTATTTCCAAAAATTCAAAACTGTACGTTTCTTATAACTTTTTTGAAATGTTTCCAAGTTTAAATTAATTTTTAATCTTGCCAATAGGGATATTAGGCTTCAAAATCGTTCATATTCTTTTTCGATCTTTTGAGAAATAATTAAAAATGTTTTGAGATCTTGCTAATAGAAAAATTTGGCTTTAAAATCGTTCATATTCTTCTTCAAACTTTCTATAAATAATTAAAAATGTTTTGAAAACTTCGTCAATTTTGTCTTAAAATTTATTTTTTAAATCAAAAATCAGTTTAAAGTTTTCCAAGAAGTAGTTTCGAGGTAGTAGATAACTAAATTTATTATTTCGAGCTCCTCTTTATGTATATTAATTTAATCATTATTCGCTCTGAAACCCTGTCGAGAATCTTGGCATACATAATCGATCCAAAGGCAAGGTAGAATAATTTGCACTATATTGCATCTATTTCGAAATTTCTGAGGCATTTGTGCAATATTTGCACAAAGGAATATTTAATGACGCAGAGATTAAAAGGACCTGTTTCTAGAAACAAGGAATTTAATATTATTATTTAAAGCAGAGAAAAAAATAGATAAATTGAGGGTCTGGATCGAGAAACTCGCCTCGAGATCGAGTAAAAGTATTGTCCAAACGTCTGGGTGGACGGAAATGTCAAAAGTAAAAAACATCCAACGATAACTACGTGAGTAGAGTAGAACGGGGCGAGGCAGCCAAGAGGCCACATTTTGGCGTGCGGAGCACTTGTTCAAAATTATATCGAAAAGTGTATGGTGTCATTAGAAAACTTGATTCGTTGGCTACAAAATTGCCAAAATTGGCTGCCTCGCCCCACTGGCTACCCCGCCCCACTGCACACCTCGCCCCACCGTCTACCTCGCCCCACTGTCTACCTCACCCCACTGGCTTCCTTGTCCCGTTATACTCTACTGAGCATCATCAGGCAGCGGTAGCGTAGGGGGGGGGGGCTCCCTACTGTGAACACTATAAGTTTTCATAAATTGAAATTATTGATATTTTTATTATTTATGCCCCTAATTAATCATTATCCACTGTGGGGAGGTTTTTGTAAATTTAATTCTGAATCGTTAATATTAGGTGAATTGATTTAAAAATAAAAATTTCTTTTTACAGGTAGCTATAGAATACTAATCAATATTTATTTTTTCAATATCTCCCCTAAAACTCTGTTTTATAGGGCCCCAGAAAATCCCATAAGTGAAAAATTAGGTAATGGTTAAAAAAACTTATTATGATTTATAATAATATTCTTTCTTTCGAATATCTGATAAGAGTGAGGTGATAATTAAGTTCTGTCAACAATTATAATTGTTTAAACAAATAATTATTTTGAATATTATTCTTTCTGAATAAAGCTACAAAGTTGCGGTTTTTTTATGAAATTTCCAACTGTTTGTCCACTTTTCACTTGAAGTGTGGTAATAATTAATGTGATTTAACACACATAATAGCCTAAACAAAGTATTGTTGTTTATATCTATCTTTTCCTAGAGTAAAGCGAGATAGTTACGGTTTGTTATACATTTTTCACTTTTTGGTCATTTTTAACTTTGTGAGGTAATAAATAATGCAAGCCAGTTATAAAAAAATATTAACTAAACAATAATTAAATGTGTAAAATTCAACGAATTAGTACCTTGATCAAAGTTGAAAGTTGATAAAGAGTGGAAAATGTGGGACGGCTGCAAAATCCTCAATTGGAAAATTGCCGAATTATAAAATATCCGAACTAGAAAATTCCCAAATCCGAATAATTGAAAAACTTGTTTGTTGTTAAATATTATTAATTCATTTCAAAAAATCACTAATTATTTGTATCAAAGAAATTCTTCTTTCATGTTCAAGTGTTTTCGTGATCGGATAATTATTTTCAATAATAAGCCTAATAAACTAAAAAAATGTATTCACAATTTCAATTAGTTTTTAAGAAATAAATCGTCGAATCTTTCAATTTTTAATAAACTTTTAAATGTCTATTTTTTATTTTATTTTAAATGGAAAAACCCCGAATTAAAGTATTGCAGGTAATTCGAATCAAAGTTTAATATCTATTAGAAAATAAATCAATTCAAACAGTCTATTTCCAATCAAAGTTCCATTCCTTCATAGAAATTGCTTTGATTCTCTTCATCATTTCTTCGTCGCGTCTGAGAGGACCTTCAAAGGAAATTCAACATCTGAGAAGAATATCCGAGTTTTATATTTATTAAAGTAGTTTGGTTCTTTGATCACAGTAGGTATATATCAATAGAATTTATTTTTAGAAAAAGTTAAAGTGGAGGTGAATACAATTCAGTGGAATGCTTGTTAGAATGAAAAACCATAAAACTTTTTGGAAAAATAAAAGCAGTTTATGCTGTTAAGTACATTCTAAAAAAATAGCCAAGTTTGTCGTAAATAATTATTACAAAATTTAAAGGCTTCCGAACATTCCATAAACTAACTTAAAAATTCTAAAAAACGAGAAATCAGAAATCCGAAGATAAAAAGACGAATCAGTGGGATTCAAAAAGATCAAAAATAAGAACCGGAGATTTTCGTCATTTTTTTCTTCGTAATTATCAATAATAATTATTTATTAATACATGTAAGCCATTCGCAGACAGTTATACATTCAGATACATGTTTATAAATGGATTCCTTCTTGAAATATAAAATTCACATAATTCAGATAGCTTGAATTTTCCCGCGAAGTATGACGTCATAATCGGCTCCTCACGTCGCCAATCGATGCGCTTGGCGCGAAATGCTACCAGCGGGCCAAATATTCGAACTTTATTTATAAAAAAAAACATGTATATTATTCAATAAAAAAATTTGCCTTCCCGGAACGAAAAAAATGGTTTCTGATTTAAAATCCTATGTCCTGGTAGAAAATTTTCACATAGCTACATATTCTTAAAAAATTGTAATTTCTTTCAGAATCCATACCAATTTTTTTTCGAAAAAATCGTGCCTCACCTGAAATTGATGAAAAATTCGTTATCTTCTTTGAAATTCAACAATTTTTTACGAAAAGTACTAATTTCCGGTATATAACGCCAACGAAATAAAATTGTGAATGTAAATAGAATTTATTTATAGAAAAAGTTCAAGCGGCCGGTGATTTCATTTCAGAGGAATGCTTATTAGAATGAAAAGCCATACAACTTTTTTGGAAAAATGAAAGCAGTTTACGTTGTTAAGTACATTCTAAAAAACAGCCAAGTCTATAGAAAATAATCACTACAAAATTTGAAGGCTTCCACTGATTCCATAAACTAACATAAAAATTCTGAAGAACGAGAAATCGGAAATGCGAAAATGAAAAGCCGAATCAGCGGGATAAAAAAGATCAAAATAAGAGAACGTGTTTCGTGACAGGTGGTGAGAGGATTTTACGGAATTTGTGTGGAAGGTGTGAGTGGAGTGTGAGGGTGGAAGCTCAGGAGGGGAGTAGAGTTGTGTGGGGTGAATTGGGGAGATAAAAAGTGTTTTTTGGCGTGGGAGTGAGGTGGGATTTAGGTAGGTAGAGAAAGTGAGGTTAGGGTAGCAAGGAGTCCAGGGGGGTGCTTCCACTGTACTGCCCAATGTAAAAAATGTGTCATGAGAGTTGAAAACGGCCGTCGGCGGCGCCAGTAGTAACTTTGTTCTACAAAACCATGCAATACCATAGCAAAAAAGTATAAAAGTTACAAAATAAATATGAAAAACAATTCAAAATAATTTTTCCTTTATATAATATAGAGTCAAGTAGTAAATGAGACTTATGTACT
Source organism: Andricus quercusramuli (assembly GCA_932178445.1). NCBI lineage: Eukaryota > Metazoa > Arthropoda > Insecta > Hymenoptera > Cynipidae > Andricus > Andricus quercusramuli. The sequence continues at coordinate 92,930 of CAKNXH010000155.1, read as the reverse complement.
TACTTATTATTTCGTTTAATGTAGGAAAAGCGGCATAACTGACATAATTCAAACCAAAAAAATTGCATGGATATTCGGAACTTATAAAAAATAATTAAAAAATAAATAACGAATACAAAAATTTATGAAAAAGATTGTCGAAAATATACATTATCGGATTATGAAATTTCAAATATTTTAAATAACAACAAGATTCTTAATTGACAAAAAATAAAATCCCGAAAATAAAAATATCCGAAACTAAAATTGACCGACTTCGAGACCGAATTATAAAATTGCCGGATTGTACAATCAACGAATTATACAAATTGAATTAATAAATTATGAAATTATAAATAAAACAATTCAATTAATCATTAATTAATCAATTATTAATTATTTTCGGCAAATTTAAATTTCAGGAATTGAAATATTCATGGGAATTTCACAATTCATTTATTTTATGATTCCTTCAGTTTTATAATTCGTTAAGTTATATTTTCGGCATTTTCCTCGTTAATTTGCGGTTTTGTTATTTATTTTTTTGTTATTTTGTATTAGCCCCGGATATTCAAACACTTTTATTAAAATGTAGTGACGAAGATCTAATTTTTTTATATTGCTGTTTTACAATATAATGCGACTATATAATAAATATAATTATTATATATATATATATATATATATATATATTATAAACAAATAAGAAGATACATCATGAAATATTATTTTCTATTACAAATAACGAACTCTCAAATGTGATATGTTTGAAATCAAATAAACTTTGTAACGAAGCTAAAATATTCTAACATTTGTATAGTCACTCTTAAAGAAAGATATTGACGAATATTTTCATCTTTGGCAACGCTCAAATTAATTGAGAATTATTTGTCGAAGCCTTATAATAAATTGCGATTTAGAATCAGATTTTAGCTAATTTCGCCAATTTCTTTTTCTGCAATATTATCAGATATTTCAAATATATTTCAAATATTTCGCAAAGATTTCAATGATTTTCTAAGGAGTTCAAAGATTTCAAATATTTCGCAAAGATTTCGGATAGATTGAAAATATTTCATACAAAATTCAGATAGATTTCAAAGAGTGCACAAACATTTAAATGATTTCCCAAACAATTGGAAAAAATGTCAATAATTTTACCAATATTATCAGATATTTCAAATTTTTTTCAAAGATTTCCAAAGATTTCAATGATTTTC
>CAKNXH010000155.1:34566-85536 GCA_932178445.1 Andricus quercusramuli | reverse complement strand
TCTGATTCAAAAATCAACTGCTTTGTTAAAAATTCATGTTTTTTATCAAAAATATATCTCCTGGGCTGAAAATTCAACGATTTTGCTAAAAACACGTTTTTTTTGTTGAAAATTAATTGATGTATCTGAAAATTTAACTCTGCGGTTGAATATTCATGTGCATATTGTACATATTTGTTGAAAATTCTTATTTTTTGTGATGATTCAACTGTTTTTATTCAAAATTTAAATCTTTTTTTGGTTGAAATATTAAACTGTTATATTTTCCGTTCAGAACTTGAAATTTTTTGGTAAAAAAAATTCATCTTGTTTTGTGTCAAAAATAGTTTTGGTTGCAAATTTAACTACTTTGTTAGAAATGTTTTTTCATTGAATTTTGTGGTTTTAAATTAAAAATTAAAATATTGTTGTTTTACAATACCAACTGTTATATTTTTCGTTGTGAATTGGCCCTTTCTGGTTGAAAATTCACCTACTTTTTCGAAATTTTAACCACATTGTTGAAAATTCATTTTTTTGTTTCAGGTTTATCAGTTTGGCTGAAAATTTTACTGACAATTCTCTTATTTTGGTTTGGTTAAAAATCTAACTGCTTGGTTAAAAGTCGAAATATCTGTTTGAAAATTCTTATTTTTCTGGTAAAAATTAATCTCTGTTTGGAAATCTACATATTTTTTTGAAAATTCGTTTTGTTGCTTAAATTAAAGTTTTTTTTTATTGAAAATTAAAAGCTTATTGGTTTAAAATATCAAATATCATATTTCAGTTAATATTTCACCTTGTTCGGTTTCACATTTAACAACTCTGTTGAAAATTCAAATTTTCTTCGAAAATTCATCTCTTTGGCCGAAGATTTAACTATTTTGTTAAAAATTAGTTTTTTTGCTGAAGATTAATTTTTCCAATCGAAAATTCTACTGAAACTCCACTGAATTCCACTGTTTTTCTTTTAAAATTTAAATCTTTTTTGGTCGAAATATCAACTACCTATTATTTTTTTTATTAAGAATTCACATTTTTTTGTTGAAATTTACACCGCTTTTTAAATTGAAAAATCACATATTTGGTTGAAAAATCATGTATTTTGTTGAAAATTCGTCCTTTTGGTAGGACTCAATTGTTTTCTTATTTATAATTTAAATATTTTTTGTTTGATATATCAACTAATACATTTTTTGTTCGAAACTCATCATTTTTTTAATCAAAAATTTATCTTTTTTGTGGAAGTAATCTTTCTTGGTTGTAAGTCAATTTTTTATTGAATATTCAACTTTCGTTCTGAAAAATCGTCTTTATGTCTTGAAAATGTAACTATTTTCTTGAAAATTCAATTATTTGTTTAAAAATTCAACTTTTTTCTTGAAAATTTGTTTATTTTGCTTAAAAGTCAAACTAATTATTTAAATGGTAATTTTGTTTGTTAAATCAAACTGTTGGTATAGAAATTCATATTTCTTGGTCGAAAATTCAACTATTTTATTGAAAATGTAATATATTTTGATCGATTCGCAATCTTGAGAATTTAAAGCGTTCGATATATAATTTAATATGATACCTACACTAATTTTATATGAAAAAATTGTTGACCTGTTACAATTTTTTTTACTAACATTATTAAAATTAAAATTATTCTCTTATTTTCCTGAAAAATTTTGGACGTGATATAAGATCAGACTGCTCTTAGGGAAACTTTCGAATAGAAGGAATCCTCTGTCAGGTTGTTAAAATTTAGGAGCGACGATAAAGGCCTTCGAAGATTGCCGTATGAAAAAAATGCTGATAGCTTGGATTGTATGGAGGTGTTATCGAAGAGTGGTAAAATTTTTAGTAATACTGTAGAATCAACGATTTTCTCGATTTAGCGAATTTTTTTTCAAGATAAGTTTTTGTTTCTTTATTTTGTCACAAAAATAATAATTCATTGAGAGACAGAAGGAAATTCATCTGTTCATCCTTTGAATAATAAATTTATAAAAATATTTCCTCAGCGACCATTTTTAAAGTAAATAATTTTCAACTGATTAGTTTAATTCCTAACTAATACAGATAAATTTTCAACCAAAAATTAAATAATTAAATTCTCAGGTAAAAAAATTAATTTTCAATTATAAAATATGAATTTTTGAACATAGAAATGAATTTTTAAATAAGATAATGAATCTTCAACGACAGATATTAATTTTTAAGAGAATAGTTGAATTCTTAAAAAAATTAAATGTTCAACCGAGAAAGTTAATTTTCTACCAAAAAAATACGAGTTTTCAACTTAAAAATAATTTTTTTCTACAAAAATGGAATAGTTAAATTTTGATTTGAAAAAATTAATTTTTAATGAAGAAGAAACGAATTTTGCATCTAATAGTCGAATCATCAACCAAAACAGTTTAATTTTCAACAATATAGTTTTACTTTTAACAAAAAAAATTATCTTCCTGCCAAAAAGATGAATTCTCGAGATATTCTCATCTATTTTAAGAAAAGTGAATTTTCAACTAATAAAGATCAATTTTCAATAAAAAAATGGATTAGTTGAATTTTCAGTTGCAAAAATTAATTCTCAAACTAAAATATACGAATTTTCAAACATAGAACTAAATTTTCAAATAAAATGATGAATCTTCAACCAAAAATATGAATTTTTAATCAGAAAGTTGAATTCTCGTAAAAAGTGAATTTTCAACCACGAAAATTAATTTTTCACCAAAAAATACGGAATACCAACGAATTTCATGAATATTAAACTTAAAATATAATTTTTCAACCAAAAATGAAATAGTTGAATTTTGTGATAAAAAAATTATTTTTTAACAAAGAAGAAACGATCTTTTCAACAAAATAGTTAAATCCTCCACCAAAAGAAAATTTTTAACCAAATATTTGTACTTTTATCCAAAAAAAATTTCGAGGTATTTTCATTTTTTTAGATACATGAATTTTCAACTAATCAGATAAATTTGGAATCACAAATGCAATAATTAAATTTTCCGATGAAAAAAAATCATTTTTCAACTAAAGATGAAATAGTTAAATTTTGAATTGAGTACATTAATTTTTAAGAATAAAGAAACGAATTTTCAACAAAATAATTGAATCCTTAACCAAAACCGATTAATTTTCAATCGAGTTTCCGTAATATTTTCATCAATTTTAAATTACATGAATTTTCAACTAAATAGTTGAGTTTCCAACTAGTAAAACTACATTTTCAACCAAAAATGGAATAGTTACATTTTCAAGTCAAAAAATTATTTTAAACTCAGAAATAGGATCGTTTAACCAAATAGTTGAATTCTCAATTAAACAGTTGAATTTCCAACTAGAAAATATCAAATAAAAATATAAATTTTCAGTTAAAAAAATTAATTGTCAACCAAAGAAATTAATTTTTAACAAAAAAGAAACGAATTTTTGACAAAATTGTTGAACTCTCAAGCAAAGAAGATTAATTTTTAACCAAATATTTGTACTTTTAACAAACAAAAATTATATTTCCATCAAGAAGATTAATATTCTACCGAAATGATGCATTTTGAACATATTTTTATGTATTTTAAATACATGGATTTTCAAAAATTAAAGATAAATTTTCGACCAAAAATGGAATAGTTAAATTTTTTAGTTTTTCAACCACAGAGATGAATCTTTAATAAAAATATTAATTTTAGAGAAAATAATTCCACTTTCGACCATATAGCTTTTCAACCAAAAAATATGAATTTTTAACGAAAATTGTCGTAGTTAATTTGTCTCTGGAAAATATTGTCATTTGAAATCAAACACAGTCGAATTCAATAAAAAAATACGAATTTTTTAAATTGGGTCAATCCTAAACCAAAGCAGATTAATTTTCATTTTATTATTTTCCTTTTCAACCAAAAAAGATCAAATTTCTACAAAAAAGAGATCGAATTTCGAACCAAAAAAAGACAAGTAAGAATAATATTTTGTATAATAAATTAATATTTGTAATTTCTTTATAAATCTAATCAATTCCCTTCGAAAAATGCGTGCCTCACCTAAAATTGATAACAAATTTGCGTCTTGCTTGAAATCCAACGATTTTTGATTGAAAAGTACCAATTTCCGGTATAGAACGCCATCGTACAAAAATTATGAAACCTAAAAATCTAATGATTTTTCTTTAAAAATGTAAATTCCCAATCGAAAACGTCAACAAACCTGAGAGATATAAGTTGTAAAAATATTTTAAATGTATGAAATCTAATTATTTTCATTAAAAAAGTACCCATTTCCGGTATAAAATGCTAACTTAATATAAAAAATTAGGAAATTAGGAATCTTGATTATTTTTGTTTGAAAATGCTAATTTCTGGTGAAAATACTAACACAACATAAGATTTTTAGAAATTTTGAGTCTTCTTCGAAACTTTATGATTTTATATAAATTTTTTTCAAATAATTTCCAGTGAAAATGAAGAGCATTAAACATTTAGAATATTTTCAAATTTAATCCATAATAATTTATCATACTATAAAATGAGAGGATGTTTTGAAACGTTGAAGTACGCCCCTTTCCAAGTTCAAAACAACCCTTGGAAATGGGGTGAAACGTTCTCGAAATCACCCTCTTACCGGCTCCAATTATCTATGGATTATTTAATTCCGGAATTGTTTATCCTGTTAATTGGAATTTATTATTTTGGAAACATAAATCTAATCAATATTTGAAAGTTGTAAATAACAGTATAAAATAAATATTTATACCATTGAATTTATTTTATATATTTATTTTTTCAATCTAATTGAATTTTTTAATTTATTCAAATTCTACTCGTTCTGCAAAATTTACACTATTCATACCAAAATTTTGGTATAATACTTAATGAGCAACTAAAATTATCTGCCGACATATTAATTTAATAATCTCGACAAAAGAAAAAGTTTTTCGAAAGTTTAACCTCTAAAACTTAAACTTTTCAGTAAAATTTATATAAAAACAACAATTTTCTTCTTTTTCCCACTGTTTTTTGTTTTCAATGATAAATTGAAGTTATTTATATAAAGACTGCAAATAAAAGGATGAAAATGAGAAAAGCCGTGATTCTACAGTATTACCTCATTTTCTGTTTTAGAAAAAGTATTGGATGATATTTGAAAAAATAAGAATAAAAATGTGCAAGCAGTGTGAGGCAGTAAACGAGAGTCGTTAATTATTTAAAAAATGTGAGGCTGCGAAACTTTTATACCCTTTTTATGAAGTAATGAAATTTCCACATTTCTGCTCATCAAGTAGAACAAGACTGCCATGGTCAGACGGGTTATGTAAATTTCTGCTGTTATTAAATTCATGGATGATGATAAAAAAAAATTGTAATTTACCTACTTTTAAAGTGAAAAATACACATATTTTTTGATGCCTTAACATTTAAACAATTTCAAATTTAAGGCATTGGCTTCAAATGTTAAACTTTCTGATTAACAAAGTAAAAAATTGAAGCATTTAAAATTGAACAATTTTCAGATTAATAATTTTCAAGTTTGTACAGCTCACTCAAAATATAATGCATATCGGATTTGAAAATTCCAATTGGAAATCGTTTGCAATTACACTTAATTTGAACAAACTCATGATTTTTTATTATTTATATTATACTATATATTTTGTATGATTTTTTGAATAAAAACCATATTAATGATGATGTATCAAATAAAAAAGATTGTTGTTATTGACCAATTTTTTTAACTCACAAAAAACGTTTATTTTAACAATTACTTTTTCTTATTATCAATTTTTTAACAATTTTCAAAAAATGGTTAAATTTTAATAAATAATTGCTTATTTGTTTGCGGGAACCATTCTCTACAACTTTGCTGTTTCCAATGTTGAAAATAAATTTTTTATAGCTAGAATCGTTAAAATAGTTTTTGTAAGAAAACATTTTCCAAACAAAAAAATATATTTTAAAATGATTCAATTATTTCAAAAATCAGAAACTTTAGAGTTGTAGGGAGTTTTTAGGTAAAAGTTTTTTAAAAATTAAGAATTTGTTCATTCATTAAGAAAGCGCTACATGAATAAATAGGATTTTTCAACCACATAGATGATTTTTCAATTAAAATTATGAATTTTTAACCAAATATATGAATTTTCAACCCAATAGTTCAATTCTCAACGAAGCAAAAATTAATTTTCAACAAGAAAAAATTAGTTTTTTACCAAAAAACCGAGTTTTTAACGAATTTAATAAATTTTCAACTAAAAAATATCGCTTTTCAACCAAAAATGAAATTGTAAAATTTTCAATTAAAAAATTAATTTTTGACAAAAAGAAACGAATTTTCAACAAAATCATTGAGTCCACAACCAAAAAAAATTAATTCCCCACCAAATATTTGTACTTTTAAGCAAAAAATATTATATTTCTACCAAAGAGATTTATATTCTAACAAAAAAGATGAATTTTTTATGTATTTACATCTATTTTAAAATACATGAAAACTCAAATAAATAGTTGAATTTCCAACTAAATAGATAATTTTTCAACCAAAAACGGAATAATTAAATTTTCGGGGGAAAACATTATTTTCAAGTAAATAATAGGTATTTTCAACTTAATAATAGAAATTTTCAACGACAGAGATGATTTTTCAATTAAAGTGATGAATCCTTAACCAACGATATGAATTTTTAGCCAAATAGTTGAATTCTCAACAAAAATATGAACCCAAAATTGAATGAGTAAGTTTTTAGTAAAAAAATTGATTTTCAAAACAAAACAAAAAACAAATTTTCAACAAAATAGTTAAATATTTAACTAAAGAGATGAATAATAATGAACAAAAAATGAATTTTTAACAAAATAGTTTAACTTTCAGGCGTAGTTCATATTTCAACAAAAAAAATTTTTTATTCCAAATAAAAACAGGTGAATTCAACCAAAAAAGAGATTCAACAAAATATTTGAATCTTCAATCAAAACAGATTAATTTTCAAGCAAACTGGTACATTTTTAACTGCTTTTTAAGTTACTTTTTTCAAATCTTAAAAATTTGTTCATTCCTACATAAAGCGCTAGATAAATGAATTATAAAATTTTTATTTATTTTATTATGATTAATTTTATTGCACCTTTTTTCTTTTTTCCAAAAATGTAACTTTTTTCAAATGTAATTTTTCACGAATTAAACAAAAACTACGCGTCTTATCAGAAATTCATTGGTAACAAATTTGTCGATCTTTTCTTGTTGAAAAACTTTTGTTTATTCATTTTTTTTCGTGTCTTGTGCCGTTTTGCCAAAAATTTCCATTTTGTTGTTAATTTTATTTTTCAAGATTGAAACAAAAACTAGGCGTTTTGTTAAAAACTGATTGAAAATGAATTTGTTGATCTCTTTTGGATGAACAATTTTTATCTCGTCATTTTTCCTTATCCTGCACAATTTTACCGAAAAATGGAATTTTTTTATTTTTAATAGCATTTTTCATGATTAAAACGAAAAATATGTGTCCTTTCAAATAAATTAGTTGGAAAAAATGTGTACATCTTTTCAAGATGAATAATTTTGCTATGTAACATTTTTTCATATCTCATAGAACTTTCTTGGAAAATGGCATTTTTGATTTTTGAAAAAGCATTTTCGATGGATAAAACCAGACCTGTTGGTTAAAAATAGCTGGTTAACGAACTTGTTCTTTCTTGTCATGCTTTGAACAAATTTGACAAAGCTCAAGTTAATACGATGAGTTTTCCGAAAGTTATCGTGCCTACGTACTATAGACAGACACCTTCGAAAAATTTTTTTTTCTGACTCAGGGGTCTCAAGACTTGGAGATTTGATGAAAACCGACGAAGACAAATTTTACATAACCTTCTCATTGGGGCGAGAATGTAAAAAGAATTCATTTTTTTGATCAGATAGAGGAATTTATTCAATTATTTTATGCAGGAAAACAGTTTAGTTCAAATTAATGTGGGTGTTAGGAATGAATGTAGCAGGTCTCCATGGTGCTGGAAGCTTTCCGTAATCAGAGTTCTCATTTATATCTTCCGGCTTCTGGTATTATTACTCCAGGACACTAAAATCAATAGGAGCGTGACAGCCACGCGAGGAATAAAAATTAGAATAATAAAATAAAATGATAGAATCTTCAACCAAAACAGATTAATTTTCAAGCTAACAATTGCATTTTTAACTTGAATTTGAAACTTGTTTGGAAATAAAAATGAAGAATGCATTTCATCTCAGGATAAAAAAAACAAAGAATTTTTTTGATCAATTAGAGAAATTAATTCAATTATTTTATGCAAGAAAACAGCTTTTCTCAAGTTAATGAGGGTGTTAGGAATGCATGTAGCAGGTCCCCATGGTGCTGGAAGCTTTGCGTAAACAGAATTCTCACCTATATCTCCCGGCTTCTTGTATTATTACTCTAAGACACTAAAATCAATAGGAGCCTTATAGGAACGTTAGGAATGAAAATTATAACAATAAAAGTAAATTATAGAAGCTTTAAAGCAGATTAATTTTCAAGCTAATTGGTTGCATTTTTAACTTGAATTTGAAACTTGCTCGAAAATAAAAATGAAGGATTCATTTCATCTCAGGGTCAGAAAATAATGATTTTTTTTGATCAGATTGAGAAATTCATTGAATTATTTTATGCAAGGAAACCGCTTAGTTCAATTTAATGAGGGTGTTAGGAATGTATGTAGCAGGTCCCCATAAAGCTGGAAGCTTTGCGTAAAAAGAATTTTCACCAATATCTTCCGGCTTCTAGTATTATTACTCCAAGGCACTAAAATCAATAGGAGCTTTACAGCCACGTGAGCAATAAAATGTGTTTTTATTATAATAATATAGCTTATATTATGTTAATATTATATAATAATTCAACTTTACCTGAAACAAATTAACTTTCAACAAAAAACACCGATATTCAACAAAATAGTTGAATTTTCAACGAAAGTGATACATTTTTAAATAAAATGATGAATCTTCAACTGGGATAATTTAATTTCACACCAAACAGATAAATTTTCAACTGGAATGATGAATCTTTAACTAAAATGGTTGAATTTTCATCCAATAAGCTGCGTATTCAACCATGAAGATTAATTCTCATACATTTGCAACCAAGTTGTTCAATTAGCAACTGCAAATTATACATTTTTAACCAATAGTTGAATTTTACGATAAAAAAAAATACAGAAGAATTTTCAACAAAAAATAGAATAGTGAAATGTTAAGATAAACAAATAGATTTTTAACAAAAAGAGAAAAACGGATTTTCAATCAAATAGTTTAATTTTCAACCAATGTGATGAATTTTCAACTAAAATGATGAATCTTCAACTGGAATAGTTGAATTTTATACCCAAAAGGTACAACAAATTTTCACTAAATATTCCAATTTTTAAATAAAAAAGATTAATTACCAATCAGGCAGTTAAATTGTTGTCCAAAAAGATAAATTAATAACGAAAAATTGAGCAGTTACATTTTCTGTTTAAAATACTGATTTTCTAACAAAGGAACAAAAATTTTTCGACAAGGTCGTCAAATTTTCAATCAGAGATGAATTTTCAATAAAAATTATGAATCTTCAATGAAAAGAGTTAATTTTTAACAAAAGAGTTACAATTTTAACGGAGGAGTGAAATTTTCAACAAGCCTTAACAAGCTAGGCAGCGCGGTCTCAAATAGGAGTTTAGACGAATTGCGAAAAAAAGTGAGCGTGACCAGTAGTGAGGGGCAAAAAAAAGAGAGGAAGGGGACGATGAGTTAGAAATGGGCAAGGAAAGCAAGAAAGTTAGGACTAAACTCACTAAATGGAAAACACCAGATAGAGATAGGGGGGATGGAGGGATGCTTGAACAACTAGAGGCTCTTATAAAAGTGTTTAGAGAGGAAACAAGGAAAAGACTGGATGATATGAATAGGCAGGGAAATGATGTAAGGGGGGAAGTGAGGAAAGTAAGAGAAAAGTGGGAAGAGTAGGACAAACTCTGGAAAGAGGAGAAGGATAAGGTATGGCGAAAGCTAGAGAGCATAGAGAATAGACAGAAGAAGGATGACAAGAGGAGAAATAATGAGATAAAACAGTTGGAAGAACGGGTCAACAACTTAGGAATGAGGAATGAGCATATGGGGAAAGAAACAGAGGGTATGGAAATAGAAATAGGCAGTGATAAGAATGTGCAAAATGAGAATGAAAGATTGAAGAAGAGACTAAGTGACACTGAAAGGAGATTGGAAGGGGGCGAAAGGTATTATGGAGAACAAAAAGTTATTGAAAGGCAGAAGGGAAATAAGTGATGAGGATCTGACATGGAGGGAGAGAAAAAGGAGATGGCAAATAGAACAGAGGGCATGGATAGAGAGGAAAAAGGGGCGCATGGTATGGATAGTGAGAGACAGATTATGGATGAATGGGGAGGAATGGTTCTGGGACGAGGAATCAGAAGAAATAAGGAACAAAGGCAAAAGAGTTGAGAAAGGAAGAAAAAAAGAAGATGCAAAAGAGGATAGAGATCAAACAGAGGGGTTTCCAAAAAGCAAGACGGAAGAGAAGTGAGGTGGGTAGGTGAGGGAAGGGATGGGAAAAACGTGTAAATAGCTTTCTGGAATGTGTCAGGCTTGAAAAACAAGAATGAAGGTTTTTGGCGGGAGTTAGAAAAGTGGGATGTGATTATGATGAGTGAAACCTGGGCAGATGAGAAGGATTGGAAGGGGATGAAAAGAATGTTACCTTAAGGGTATGTGTGGACAATGCAAGAAGCAAGAAAGGAACACGTTAAAGGTAGAGGGGTGGGTGGCATGGTCTCAGGGGTGAGAAAAGAACTGGTAGTAAAAGGGGGAACAGAGGAGGACAGGGAGGAAAAGGATGGAACAGTGGTAAGAAGGATTATAATTGGAAAAGTCAAAATAGCGGTGGTTTGTGTATATAGAAGAAGAGTGGAAGAGGAAGGTTGGAGAGTAATAAGGAGGTGGATGGAGGAAAAGGAGGAAGAGTTGGTTTTGATAGGAGGGGACTTGAATGCCTGGACTGGCAAGCAAGGGGGAGGGACTTGGAATGAAGAAGAGGAGGCCTATATGAGGAGCTCCAAACATAGGGAGATAGACCAGGAGGGGAGGAGGTTACTAGACGTAATAGGAGAGACAGGATGGTTCATACGTAATGGCAATATGAACGGAGATGACAAGGGTGAGATCACATTTATATGTAAGCGAGAAACAGTAATAGACTACATCCTGGCGGAAGAAAGAATGAGGAATATGATATATGGGAGAGAAAGAAAGACGAAAATGGGAGTCTGGGGGGTAGATCAATTGAAACAGTTTTAAAAAAATAGAAAAGGAGAATGTTAGCGATGAAAATGAGGATGGAGTAGAGTCGATAATTGAAAGGTTGAAAGAGTCGATTGAGAAGGTAAGGGATGATATAGGTACAAAAGAAGGAAGAGAAGAGGCGAAGAGAGGATGATGGGACGAGGAATGCAGGGAAAGTTAAGAGAGAATGAAAGAGTCTGTAAGAAAATGGAGGAAATACGAAATAGAGAAGGCGGAGTACAATAGGAGAAAAAGAGAACATGAGAGGATGCTGGAAAGGAAAAAGCAAAGGGGAAAGGAGAAATAAAAGGAAGAAGTAGAAAAAGCGATCAAAGAAGGCAGGGTCTGGATGTGATAAATAGGGAAAGAGGAGGAGGGAAGGGTGTGAATGAAGAAATAGAAATGGGTGAGTGGACGGATTACTTTAAGGGTCTGTTAGGGGGAGAACAAAATAGGATCAAAGGAAGGAAATAGGAAAGGATCAAACGTTAAGTTAACAAATTAATTTTTAACAAAGAAAAAACAGATTTTCAATCAAACAGTTCAATTTTCACCTAATGTGATGAATTTTCAACTGAAATGATGAATCTTCAACTGGAATAGTTGAATTTTATACTAAAAAGGTACAACAAATTTTCGGAAAATATTTTAATTAAAAAAAAAGATCAATCAAACAGTTAAACTGTTGTCTAAAAAGATACTTTTTCAACCAAAAAAAGAATAGTTGAATTTTCTGTTCAAAAAACTAATTTCAAACAAGAAAAAAATATGAATTTTCAACCAAAGTGATCAATTTTCAAATGAAATGATGAATCTTTAACTGGAATAATTGAATCTTAAAACAAACAGATAAATTTTCAATTAAAACGATGAATCTTTCACTGAAATGGTTGAATTTTCAATCAAAAGGATGAATATTCAACCATGAAGATTAATTTTCTAAAAAAGAATACAAATTTTCAACACAATATATGAATTTGCAGCTAAGTTGTTGAATTTGCAACTTAAAATGATACATTTTTAACCAACAGTTGAATTTCACAAAAAAAAAAATAGATAAGAATTTTCCACAGAAAATAGAATAGTCAAACGTTAAGTTAACAAATTAATTTTTAACGAAGGAAAGAACGGATTTTCAATCAAACAGTTCAATTTTCGACAAATGTGATGAATTTTCAAGTAGAATGATGAATCTTCAACTGGGATAATTAGTTTAATACCAAAAAGGTACAAAAAATTTTCACCAAATATTCCCATTTTTAAATGAAAGAGATCAATTATCAATCGAACAGTTGAATTTTCGTCCAAAAAAGATACAATTTCAACCAAAGATGAAATAGTTAAATTTTCTGTTAAAAAAAACTAATTTCTAGCAAAAAAACGAATTTTCAACAATATAGTTACACTTTCGACTGGAATAATTAAAGTTTTAGTAAAAAAAAACTGATTTTCAACATGGTCGTTAAATTTGCAATCAGGGATGAATTCTCAATTAAAATGACGAATCTTCAACGAAAAGAATTAATTTTTAAAAAGATTTACACTTTTAACGAATGAGTTAAATTTTCAACTAAAAAAGATGAATTCTCAACAAACAATGTAATTTAATTTAAATTGCAACCAAAAAAGATTTCAATTTTTGAATAAAAAAACAGTCAAGTTCGACCAAACAAGACGAATTTTCAAGAAAAGTTGAGTTTTGAATTAAAAAATACTTTTCAGTCAACAGAGAAAACAAATCTAAAAAGAAATGTGGAATATTCAAGGAAAAATATGAATTTTCAACCAAGAACAATAATTTTTTACGAAATAGGACGAATAATCAATAAAACACAGGAAGTTATTATAGAGTACAATAGAAGAAAGAAAATGAAAAGGGTACTTAGGCTAATATTTGATTTACACTTTACTTTGACCAAGTTTCTCAAGTTTTGACTTCATCCAACATGGTTGTTTCTTCTTTTTCATTCACCTAAATAAAAACTCATTCCTTATAACCAAAATTTTTTAGAAAAAATAAAATATAATTCACTTCGTTCACGAAAACTACCTTTTGTAGGTTAGGTTTCTCAATTTTAATGAAAACTTGTATTCAATTCATTTATCTCTGTGAGCGATTGAAATAAAAGTTCATTGTTCTATTTAGTTCGATTTCATATAAAAAATAATACCAAATAAGCCATATTAACATTAAAAAAAACATTTCTTTGCTGTTCCATAATACGGTCACCCATTATGGAACACCAGTACAAGAGTCCAAAAGTTGTTTCATAATAGGTACATGAAGGTCGTTCCGTGTTTTCATAAATATAATAACTTTGCCTAAACACAATCAAACTTTTAATAGGTGTTTCGCATTCAGAAAAAATCAGCGCATTCATTGATATGAACATTTTGTAAATATATTCTACTATCGTTCAAAAATTAACGAAAATCTCAAAACCTCCTCAAAATTTGTCTCATGATAGGTACCTTTACCTTATATAAAGGTCGTTCCGCTTTTTCATAAATATAGTAACTTTTCTTAGAATAAATCAAACTTTTAATAGGCGTTTTGCATTCACAAAAGTTCAGCCCATTCATTAATATAAACGTTTTGAAAATGTATTCTACTATCGTTCCAAAATTAATGAAAATCTGAAGAACCCCTCAAAATTGGTCTCATGATAGGTAAATTTACCTTTTATTATATTTATGAAAAAGCGGAACGACCTTTATGTACCTACTATGAAACAACTTTTGGACTCTTGTACCGGTGTTCCATAATGGGTGTCCCTATTATGGAACAGCAAAGAAATGTGTCTTTTTTATATGAATATAGCTTATTTTACATTATTTTCTATATTGAATCGAACTAAATGGTATAATGAACTTTTATTTCAATCGTTCATAGAGACAAATAAAATGAGTACAAGTTTTCGTTAAAATTGAGAAACCTAACCTATAAAGGGTAGTTTTCATGAAAGAAGTAAAATCTATTTTATTTTTGCTGAAAAATGTTTGTTATAGGGAATGAGTTTTTATTGAGGTGATTGAAAAAGAAGAGACAACCGGAGTCGGATTAGGTCCTATTAAAAAATAAGTTTTTTTAATCCGAATCGAAAACATGTTATATTAGTAATTAAAACTAGAATATTAATAATCTTAAAAGGTTTTATAAGACAAAAACAACTGCGAAGACGCAACAGTTTTTCTTTTAGCTAGATAAAACTGTTAAAATATAATGCGATAAACGAAAGATACGCATATAAATATCAAACTTTAAAAATTATGCCAACAATAATTCAAATATCTCTAATTTTTTTTAATCGACTCGGAATGAGTCCACTGTTTCGTGAGTTTATTATAAAATTTTTTCAGTTCCTGAGGATTTAATAAATATTTATAATTTACGAATATTCAACGAATTATATTAAAGACATTCTTAAATATACTGGCACCATTAAATAATGAAATAATCAAATAATACTGAGAACATAATCAATCATTTGTTGAATTTATCTCTAAAGTCTATGAATTTGAATAATAATTCAAACAGATTTTCATCTGATAGTTGATAGTTAAATTTTGAACTAAAAAAAATTACTTTTCGACCAAAAATCGAATAGTTAAGTTTTCACTTAACAAATTAATTTTGCAGGAAACAACATTTTTGAACTAAAATGATGTATCTTTCACTGAAATAGATGAATTTTGAAAAAAAGATTAATTTCTAACAAAAGAGTAACTTTTAACCATGAATATCACATGAATCATTCCACAATTCAAATATTGAATTTATTTTTAAAAAACTCTATGTAATCATACAACAGAATTTATTCAAACACATATTAACAAGAAAATTAAAACAATTACGGATTATTTATCTAACCAAACTAATATAAATATAGTTAGGAATTTAAAAGACTAATAGCAGAAATGTTTTTTATGAATATAAGATTAATTTTTGAAATTAAAAATTTTTATCTAATCAAATGATTTTGTTATTTTAATCTTATCTAACTTTTAATGTATGAAAACCAAATTTAACCAAATTTGTGTATTTTAAAATTATAACAATATAGATAACTTATATTGCGAATAATTGATCTTCTAAATTTTTCAAATTGGTGATTTTGTACTTACATTCTTTATATTATTGTAATTTTTACTTACATTCAATTAATTATCAACAGCAGCACATAACACTTCAATTCTTTCATCATTATTAATAATTTTTCAATTTTCTAATTCTTTTTTAAAATTTTAGTTATTAGAGTTATTCAGAAATTTTCGTAACTTTTGATATAAATTGATGATACGGCATTGCTATTTCTGTCTATGTTAATGTTTCTCTTTTTCTCTTTGGAAAAATGGATCAAAACGTCCGTTTTGTTTCTGATCTTTACTCAACGTTTTTGAATAAATTATTAATTTTTTAATTATAATTTTCAAACTTTTTGAATAATTTTCCGAAGAGCAACATGAATTAAACCAGTTTTAAGTAAAAATGTAAGTGGAAAAGAAGATCTGAAAGGTAAATACAGCAATTACATTTCTCAACCTCACTTTTTCACTTTTGCGTTACACTTTTTTTTAAGAGTTGACCAAGGAACCGATTCTTTGAGAACGTCAATTTTCACACCAAGCAGAAAACCGTAAAGGAGAAAAAGAGTTATCCTTCTGCTGTTATGCCCTATATTCCATTGTGAAAGGGGAAAATTTGATTAATTTAAGAAATCTTATATAAAATCCATCATTCATTGTGACGTCACAAAGTAATAATGCGCAATTCTGAATTTATGTAACAACAGGTACAAAGTTATTTCTTATCTCAAGAATTTTTCGCGTAAATACTTTCAAGGTCATATTTTGCTTTGTCCTGTCAATTCCTACTGCATCATATAGTTATTGCAAGAAAAAAGGAAGATTTATTGCTTCCTTACAGATAAAATATTTATTTAGTGCGCGAAAAGGTCCAGGAGTACAGATGAAATTTGATACGGAGGGCTATGCATAACATCCTGTTTTGGCTATAAAATTGATTTATTGCTTCCTTATAGATAACATATTCAACTGAAAATTCCTCTCCTTATTTATTTAGTGCGCAAATAATTCGGGAAGAAAATTCTACTAGAACATTCTTGATGTCGTCATCAAGGAATGTTCTGGAACAGTCTCGATGTCAACCTCACACAGGGTTGTAACGCATTTTCCCAAGAACTCAAGTGCAGTGTAGATTGTAGTGTTAGTGTAACCTTTTTTTATATGTACACTCCTTCTTAGGCACGAGACAGTCAACGATTGTAAAAACCACATGTTTGACAAATTCCTCAGAACCTGGACTTTGACATATTTTCCAAATGTTGAAAAAGCAATTATCCCAGTGTCATTGTACTCAAAAAATCAATCTATTCAAGTGTTCTCATCTCTGAGTTGTGTTTGAGTTTTTCGTAATTTTTTCAGTTCTCCTGGAATATTTTGAATTTATTAATTGAAGATTAAAGACTTCTGAAATATCAAAGATAATTTATGCAACACCAAACATTTGTTTTTCAATTACATGCCGTGAAGATCACTGAAGAGTAAAGTTATAGATTTTTTTTTCTAATCAATAAAATTAAGTTTCTGATTAATTATTGATTAATATGAATAAGTAATACATCAACATCCCTCTGGCAACCTCACTTTTGGTGTGTACTAGGATGTCATAATATCACTTTTTATTGTGAAATGTCTTCAATCATAAGAAGTTAAATTTTCATTAAATTTTTGTAAGTGTACAAAATTGCACAACAAAAGCTTGTTAGATGAAAAAATATCTTCTTATAAATTAAATTTTATTTTATGATAATTGGTTTCAGAAAGAACAAATGTGGTAGGAAAAAACGATTACTGTGCCTGGATCAAAAATTTAAGAGTTGACCAAGAAACCGATCCTCTGAGAACGGCAATTGAATCCGAACTCAAGAGAAAAATTCGTCGAAATGTTATACACATAGAGAGAAAGCAATAATGCAATCAATTTTAAAAGAGAATTTTCGAGATATAATAAAGCCTTTGATAATTTCATCGAATTTTTATAGGAGACATTGGAAATTATTGTAATTTAATTTTCTGTTCATTGGCAAATAAAACAAGTACTAAAGTGCATAAAAGATATCCGAAAAATTAAGGATTGACACTTGAACCGAATTTGAACTTTTTGAATATGTTTTTTCAAAACAACTGATTTTTTGATTCGCAATGTTTCTGACCTTTTTTGTTCAAATAAATTTGTGCACAGATTGACTTCTTAATATTGTGTCTATAATTTTCTTCTTTAAAAACTTGTATTTAATTAAAAAGAATTCTTATACCGAATCTGTTACATAATTGTTTAAAGAAAAATGGAAAAGGAGAAAATGGAACTTTTTTAATTACGATGACGATGTTTATAAACTTCTTTACTCAATAACTTTTTCATCCTGATGAGGGAAACTACGTTTTCGAAACGTCGAGAAATGGAATAAAGGATCCAACAAACGAATTCTTTTGGTCTTAAATTTGTCATTTCACCATCTTTGAAATTATATTTTTATGAATTATATCACTCAGACAAACAACATCGCTTTCCAAACATATTTTCTAATCTGATCAGATAAAGAAATTCATTCAATTATTTTATGCAAGAAAACAGTTTCAATCAAATTAATGAGGGTGTTGGGAGTGCAAGTAGCAGGTCACCATGGTGTTAAAAGCTTTGCGTAAACGGAATTCTCACCTATATCTTCCGGCTTCTGGTATTATTACTCTAAGACACTAAAATCAATAGGAACTTTACAGCCACGCGCACGCGAGAGATAAAAATTATAGCGTACCCAGGAGAGGTAAACTGAACTCCCGGTAATACTTCTCTAGTTCTTCTCGCTCTAATAAAACCGGATGCAATTATCGTAATTCACCTGGAAAATGCAGTGCGAATCGTTTGCTCAGAATTATTGAGCTAAGAGGATCATAATAAATCACTAAAAATATTCCTCCATTATTTTTTCAATTTTATCTTTTACATAAAATAGTATCAGGTGAGGATTCTGCTAAAAAAATCATTTTTAACTTGAAAAGCCAATTGTCAAGAATTCAATGAAATTTTAATAAATTTCAACCTAAAGACAAATCTCTATAATAATAACTAAAATTACAAATCTTGAAATTTTCTTTTAAAATCTTTTAGAATGCACTAAAGTCTTAAACATTCTTTAATATCTTTAGAAAAAAATAAACACTTTGAAAATACCTTGAAATATTGAAAATCTCTTCACATATTCGAAATGCTTTAATCTCTTAATTTTTGTGAATAAATTCTTTGAAATTTCCTAAAAATCTTATAAAATCCCTTGAAATTTCGCGAAGTTACATAAAATCTGATGATATTTCTTGAAATTCTTCAAAATTTGTTAAATCTCTAGAAACCTCCTTGGAATCCTTCAAGTTACCATAAAATATGTGCAATCCTAAAAGCTTTCGAAATCCTTAACATTTTCTAAAGCTTTTGAAAATTCCTTAAAATATTATAAAATCTCTTGAAATCCCGCGAAGTCGCATGACAGTACTTGGCAATTCCTTGACATTTTTTAAATCCCCTGAAATTTGTTTAATCGTTTTAAATCTTTTAAAGCAGCTTAAAATTTTTTAAGGATCTTCAGAATTCCTTGGAATCTTTTAAGATACACGAAAATCTTCCAAATTCTCTGAAAATCATTTGAAATTCTTTGAAATATTTGAAAATCTCTGCAAATCTTTGAAAAATTCCAATTCTCATAAATGAATTCTCTAAAATTTTATTAAAATATGATGAATTTCCTTAAAATCCCGTAAAAACCATTGAAGTACCTAAAAACGTATAGATCCTATGAAAGCCTTCCAAATATTCCGAAATTCTTTAGAAGCTCATAAAATTTGTTTGAATCCCTTCAAATCATTCAAATCCTTGAAAATTTAATAAATCCTTTGAAATCTTTTAAAATAACTGTACATTTTTCGAACCTCTTGAAAATGTCTTGGAATCTTTTAAAATATTCTAAAATCGTTTAAATCCTTTTAAATCTCTCAAAATTCTATACATCTATTGGAATTCCTTGAAATATTTTTAAGTATCCTAAAATCTTTCAAATCCTTTGAAATCTATGGAAATGCCTTGAAATTTTTCAAAATCTATTCAAATCTTGAAAATCCTTTGAAATTCCTTGATATCCCGTAAATTTGGATACAGGAAATATGACGATATTCCTTCAATTCCTTTGAATTTTTTAATTACTATAAAATACTTTGAGGTTCTGGAAAACTCATTAAAATACTTTATTAACAGGCTTTAAAATCCTTTGAAGTCTTTTAAAATCACATGAAATTCGTTGAAATCTCTTGAAAATTCCTTGGAATTTTTCAAAATATCCTATAACTTTATAGATCCTATAAAATCCTTCAAATCCTTCCGAAATTATTTAAAAGGGCATGACATTTTTTTAATTCCTTCAAATCATCCAGATCCTTGAAAATTCCTTACATTTTTTTGAATCCTTTGAAATGTTTTGAAATCCCTTGCCATTTTTAAAGCTCTTGAAAATTCCTTGGTGTCTTTTAAAATATCCTAAAATCTTTAAAATTCCTTGTAATTGCTTCAAATTCTCTAAATTTATTAAAACTCCTTGGAATATTGAAAAATATCCTAAAATCTTTGAATTTTCTAATAATCCTTTGGAATACCTTGGAATGCTTGAAAATCTCTTCAAATCTTTAAAATTTTTGAAATCCCTTAATTCTTGCAAATAAAATTGTTTGGAATTGAATTGCAATATTATAAAATCCCATGAAGTTAAATACATGAAATCTAATGATACTCCTTTAAATTTTGGATTTCTATCAAACAATTTGAGATTTTGAGAAATGCATTACATCCCTTAATGAGAGCCTTTGAAAACCCCCAAATCCTCCCTCGAAACTGAGAAAATTTACCAAAAAGCTATAAAACTATAAACTATAAAACCCGTTCTTTTTTTATTTAATTTCGAAATGAGGTTTGCAATTTTTTTGACGACAATCAATCAATTTCATTTCTTTTCCAATTATTTTTGCATTTTCACTATTCAAATTGTGGTGCTAGACAGCCATTGAAATTTATAACCCAATATAGGAAAATTGAAATTTTACCTCTAAAAATAAAACTTCTGCAGTAGAATTTATATAAAAACAACAATTTCCTTCTTTGTTCCCACTGATTCTTGTTTTTAATGATAACTCGAAGGTATTCATATAAAAACGGCAAATAAAAAGATGAATTTGAGAAAAGCCGTGATTCTGTAGTATTACCTCGTAAAAGAGGGGCTTTAATTATTTAAAAAAATGTGAGTCTACGAAACTTTTATACCATTTTTATGAAGTAATGACATTACCACACTTCTGTTCGTCAAGTAGAACAAGACTGCCTTGGTCAGACGTGTTGTATAAATTTTTACTGTCATCAAATTCATGGATGATGTTAAAAATAAATAATTTTCAATTTACCTTCTTATTAATTGAAAAATACACATATTTATTCAATGCCTTGAAATTTAAACAATTTCAGGTTCAAGGCATTGGAGTTTTGGTTTCAAATGTTAAACGTTCTGATTGACAAAGTAAAAAATTGAAGCATTTAAAATTAAAAAAATGTTAGGTTCATGTTTTTCAAGTGTATACTGCTCATTTAAAATATAATGCATATCGGATTTAAAAATTTTAATCGGAAATCTTTTCAATTTTATTTATTATTAAAATACTTTATATTTTATTTTATAATTAATTTTAATTATATTTATTACACTTAAATTGAACGAACCGAAATTAATGATGTTTTATGATTTATATTATTATATATATATATATATATATATATATTTTCATGATTTTGTGAATCAGAATAATATTACTGTATCATATAAAAAATATTGTTGTTATTGACCAATTTTTTTAACTAACAAAAAACGTTTGTTTTAAAAATTATTTTTGCAAATTAATTTTTCTTATTACTTTTTCGCAATTTTTAAAAAATGGTTGAATTTTAATAAAGAATAGCTCATTTGTTCGAGTGAACCATTCTCTACAACTCTACTGTTTCCAATTTCAAAAATAAATTTTTTATGGCTGGAATCGTTAAAATAATTTTGTCAAGAAAACATTTTTTAAACAAGAAACTATATTCGAAAATTATTTACTTATTTTAAAAATCAGAAACTTTAGAGTTGCAGGTACTGTTTTCCGCGAAAAACTCAGGCATGATTTATTAAATTTCATACACTATAGAAGTATTGGTAAGAGACGTCAATAAAAAATAATCAAGGAAAGAATTTTTTTTTCCACAAGACATGACTGATGAAATATCATTTTAATTTAATTTAATTTATTAATTAAACCGCTTTAAATTCTTTAAATCTTCAAACATTCCTTGGAATCTTGAACAATATCTTAAATTTTTTTTTAATCCTTGGAAATACCTTGAAATGCATAAAAATCTCTTAAAATATTTAAAATTCTTTGAAATCCCTTAATACTTGTGAATAAATTCTTTGAAATTGAGTTGCAATATTTCATTCGGTTGAAATTCAACTGTTTTGTTGAAAATAAGTTTTTCTAAAAATTAAACTGTTTTTGGTTTATAATTAAAATTTGTTTTGAATGGAATATATAAAATATCACACATTTATTTGAGGGGTAATCTTTTTCGTTAAAAATTAATTTCTTTAATTGAAAATTTGTTTATGACATTTTTTGTTGAAAATGGATCTTTTGTAGCTGAAAATTCGCGTATTTTGTTAAAAATTTATTTCTTTGGTTTCAAATTGAACAATTTTGTTGAAAATTCGTCTTTTTGGTTGAAATTTCGTGTATTACATTCTTCATTCAGAATTCGTCTTTTCGAATAAAAATTTTATTATTTGATTGAAAATCAACTTTTTTGTTGAAAATTCGCCTTTTTGGCTTGAAACTTCAACAATCTGGTGGATTTTTTCTGTCTTCACTGCAAATTCAACTATTCTGTTGAAAAATTTTTTAATGTAATGGTTTTTAATTTATAATGAAGATATCTTCTGGTTGATGTATCAACCATTACATTTTTTGTTAAGAAAGCATTTTTTTCGTTTAAAATTATTTTTTCAATTGAAAAAAAATCGTTTATTTTGTTGAAAGTTCGTTTTCTTTTGGTAAAAAATTATCTTTTTTGTTGAAAATCCACTCTTCGGTTTCCAGTGTACCTATTTTGTTGCAAATTCGTATTTTTTGGTTGAGTTCAACTGTACCTGATCCAAAATGAAAATATTTTTGGTTGAAATTTCAACTATTGCATTTTGCATTGAGAATTTATCATTTCTTGTTGAAAGCTGAACAACTTTGCTAAGTTTTTTTGATTTTTTTTAATGATTCATTTTTTTTAATGAAAATTTAACCATTCAATTTTTGGTTTCAAATTTATATTGTGTAGTTAAAGATTCAACAATTTGTTTGGATATTTCTTTTTTTTATATTTTAAAATGCATTTATTTTGTTGAAGATATGTCTGTTTTGGTGGACAAGTTTTACTTTTTAGTTGAAAATTCAACGTCTACTAAAAAAAAAAGATATTTTTTAGTTAAAGATTCAAAAATTTGTTTGGATATTTCTTTTTTTTATATTTTAAAATGCATGTATTTTGTTGAAGATATGTCTGTTTTGGTTAAAAAATTTTACTCTTTAGTTGAAAATTCGACGTCTACTAACAAAAAAGATTTTGTCTAGTTAAAGATTCAACAATTTGTTTGGATATTTCTTTTTTTTTATATTTTAAAATGCATGTATTTTGTTGAAGATATGTCTTTTTTGGTTAAAATTTTTTACTTTTTGGTTGAAAATTCAACGTCTACTAACAAAAAAGATTTTGTCTAGTTAAAGATTCAACAATTAGTTTGGATATTTCTTTTCTTTTATTTTTAAATGCATATATTTTTTTGAAGATATGTCTGTTTTGGTTGACAATTTTTACTTTTTAGTTGAAAATTCAACGTCTACTAAAAAAAAGATATTGTTTAGTTAAAGATTCAACAATTTGTTTGTATATTTCTTTTTTTTATATATATATATATTAAAATGCATGTATTTTGTTGAAGATATGTCTGTTTTGGTTAAAAATTTTTACTTTTTATTTGAAAATTCAACGTCTACTAAAAAAAAAAGATATTGTTTAGTTAAAGATTCAACAATTAGTTTGGATATTTCTTTTATTTTTATTTTTAAATGCATATATTTTTTTGAAGATATGTCTGTTTTGGTTGAAAATTTTTTACTTTTTAGTTGCAAATTCAACGTCCACGAAAAAAATTTTTATTGGTCTTAGAATATTGTAAATTTTCTAAAAGTGTAAGTGGTGAATCTAAAGAAACACTTTCAGAAAGAAATAGTTCATTTTCAGCGCGAAATATTATGTCGGTCATGACTGATCTACGACTTCCATTAAAAAGTGTAACAAAGTGAATAAAGTTTTGTATAAATTAAATTTGGATATATATTTATAAAATACAAAAGTAACTCAAAAAGTAACAATAGTTACTTTTTTTGCATAATTCAGCTGAAAAAAAGTTATATTTTGAGCCGGTAGCTATAACGAATGAGAACATTATGGATAGCTCCTAGTAGGTATAATAAACTCTATTTTGAGATATTTCAAGAAATTTGTTGATTTTAACAAAAACTAACATCGTTCAGAAAATAGTTGTAGAACTTTCTAACAACTAATATTGGATCGTAAAAAAAATGTGTAGGTAGAAAATCCAGCTTATTTTTTCTTCCCGGAGCGATTAAATTTTCACAGCAGCACACTTGTTCCTGTCCCGGGTCTGCCACACCGATACTGTCGCTTTTCACTTAACTACGTATTAACAAAAAGTTACTCGCACAGCAAAAACTGCCCCAGTAATTAAGCGTTCTCCACGTTTATGAGACCAGTTGTCTCCTTGGAAAAAATTGCTGAAATAATTTGCCCAACAGGATATACTGCTGGGATTATTAAAAAATTTACATTTCTATGTAAAATATCTTAATAAAGTTAAAGTTGTTAATTCTAGTTGTCCATACACTATGTTACAAATTCTGGGCTATTTCTTACCACAGTGAGTGCAATTTTACACGAAAAAAGGAGACAAAAAAAATCGAAGTTGCGAACAAAATAATTAAATTTTGGCTGTATGTAGTCCTCCCAAAAAATTGAAAGAGATAAATTTTTAACAAAATAATTAAAGTTCTAACCAAGTATAGTTGATTTCTGAAGAAAAGATGAATTATCCCGAAAGATTTAAAATTTCGTATTTCAACCTAACAAAATTCAGATTTCGAATCAAAAAGAAAGAAAGATGAAGTTTGAACGAAATAGTTGAACTTTTGAGTAAAAAAGATAAGTTTACATCAAAAAATGGCATACTCACATTTTCAGTTTAAAAAAGTTAATTTTCAGCAAAATAAAACCAATTTTCTACCAGCTGAATTGAACCAAAAAAGACGATTCAAAAAAATAGTTGAATCAGCAGCCAAAAAGATAAATGTCCGAAAGAGATGATTAATTTTCTACCCAAAAAGTCGAATTCTCAACTGAACACATGAATTTTCCATAAACTAGTTGATGCTTCGACATAGAATTTTATCAAACAAATATAATTTTGAGTTTAGAACATGGAATTTCCGTAAAAAATGATAATTTTGACTTCAAAATAGGGAATTTCGTAAAAAATGATCACTTTGGCCAAAAGCAGTTCTTGACATGAAACGGGAAATTCTGGAAAATAATTTTCATTTTGATTGATAAAAAGTGAATTTATAAAAATAATCTCTGTTGCAAGATAGAATTCGTCAGGTTGTGAATATACAATAGAAAATTGTTGTATATAAATATAAATTCTGATTTGGAACAGGCAATTTGAGGAAATAACTGTAATTGTGACGTTGAACAGGAAATTTCCGCAAAGAATTATAATTTTGAGCTTGGGACAGAGAATTTTTGACATGGAATGAGAATTTTGGAAAATAATTCAAATTTTGAATTAGAAGCAGTAAATTACAAAAATTCCCATTCAAATTCAGAATTCCTTGCAAAAAATGTCTGCTCCAGATCAGAATTGCAATTTTTATGACAAGCAATTTTCTGATGTTCAAAAAAAAAAAATCTTGGAAAAGTCAGGGACTTTCTATAAGAAGCACATTGAATAACTGTCAAGGATAATGTTGTTGAGAATTAATGCTATTTTGTTAAGGATACGGTTTCAGCTATTTTGTTGAAAATTCGTTTTTCTTTTTGTTCAATTTCACTATTTTTGATTGAAATTTAACATTTTAGTTTAAAATTCATATTTTTGGTCAAAAATTAATGTTTTTGTTCCAAGCCTAATCTTTTTAATACGAAATTTAACTACTTTGTTGAAAATGGTTTTTTTGTTTTGTTAATTTTGTTAATTGTTAATCTTTGTAGCTCATGATTCATTTCTTGGTAGAAAACTAATCTTTTTAGTATAAAGTTTGTCTATTTTTTGAATAAAAATGCAACTGCTTGGTTGAAAATTAACTTTTTGTTAAAAAATCATTTTTTCAGGGTAAAAATTAAACTGTTTCACAGATAATTCATTTTTTTACTTGAAAGTTTAACAATTCGGATGACTTTTTTACTTTCTTTGCTTAAAAATCTTTATTTCTTGAAAATTCGTATGTTTCGCTGGGAAATCCATAATTTTATTTGAATATTCATCTCTCTTTTTTTAAATTAAGCTGATTTTATTGAAGTTTCAACCTATTCGTTAAAAAGCTTTTTTTTATTTGAAGAATCATTATTTGGGTTGAAATTTCATCTTCTATGTTCAAAATACTTTTTTTTTTTAATTAATTTTTCGACTGAAAGTTTAATTGAAAACTGGAATTCCTTAGGTAAAAGTCAAACTTCTTTTTTTATAATAAAATTAATTTTTTTGGTGCAAAGTTCACCTCTTTGGTAGAAAATTGAACTGATTTTTTGAAAATTCATTTATTTTTAAAGTTAATTTTTTTATCTGAAAGTGTAACTTTTCCATTTTTGATTAAAAATTGAACTTTCTTAGTTCAAAATCCGTCTTTTTGGTAGGAAACTAATCTTCTTTGTTTGAAATTTCCCTCTTTTTTCGTTAAAAATGCAAGTGTTTGGTTCGAAATTAACTTTTTTGTTAAAATATATTATTTTCGGATAGAAAATTAAACCGTTTTACAGGAAATTCGTCTCTTGGTTTGATAATTCAACGATTCTGATTAATTTTCTCTTTTTTTCTTGACTGAAAAGTCTTCATTTAGTAAAAAACTCATTCTTTAAGTTGAAATTCCGGCTTTTTTGGTAAATAATGAATTTTCTTGGTTGAAAATTTGTCGTTTTTGTATCGAAATTCATCTCTTTTGGTAGAAATTTATTCTTTTCTGAATAAAATAGCATCTTTTACATTTTTTGTCGAGAATTCACCTGTTTAGGTTGAAAATTCAACAATTCTTGATTGAAAATTAATTTTTTTTATTTTTAAAGTCACCTGTTTTCTGAAAAATTCGATTTTCAGCTCAAAAATTCAACATTGTGGTTGAAAAAGCAACTGATTATGTTTGAAGTTTGATATTTTTTGTTTGGAAGCTCGACTATTTGGTGGGAAATTTATCTTCGTAGACAGAAAATTAAACCACCCATTTTATCAGATTATTAAATAATTTTAAGGAAAATTCAAGAATTTGTTTAAAGTCATCTTTCTTGGTTAAAAATTCAACTGTTTTTCTGAGAATTCATACTTTTGGATTAAAAACCCATTTTTTATGGTAGAAAAGTAATCTATTTTTGTTAAAATAAATAGATAATTTTGAAAGTTTAATCTGAAATTTTTTTATTCCCTTTATAAAAGATTCAAGGTTCCAAATGTGAAAGATAAAAATACTGGTCTTTGAGTATATTAATGATCAGGGAAAATAAAAAATTCGTCAGGGAAAAATCAGGGAATTTTGAAAATGAAGTTTTTTGACCACCTTGCCTATGTAATTAATTAATAATAGGGAGATATTTCACAATGATAAAATTATGACATCCCCCAATCCGATATCACTTTTGAACCTACCGAAGCTCATTAAGCCAGACAACTTAATTATGCTGATCTTTAGTTTTCACCGCCTCTTGTTATTAGAGAGATTTATGACTCTTCAGATCGAATTAGCCTGAAAGAGAAGAGGCACAAAAAAGAAAAATAGAGGGCATTTTAAGGCCATCGTCAGTAAGGGGCCGTACTTAAATTACGTAACGGATTATAGGTCTTCTCCTGGACCCTCCAACCCCCCTGTAACGAACCGTAACAAAATATAATATGTTTTTCCTCCACTGAATTTTCGAATTACTATTTATTCCTTCAAATGTCTTGACGAATCAAATTCTTGATTTCATAACACAAGAAGCATTGAAGAATTATTTTCATCGAATCATTGAAATAATTTTTTCTTCATATTTCTCTGAAAATTTCAATTATTAATAACCCTTTAAAATTCCAGAGAAAATTAAAAACATATATGCACGTAATTTCGGAATGAAAATTCAGATACATTTAAAAAAAATTCACTATCATTTCTGAAAATTCAATGTATTAGTAACCTTCCATACTAATTTCACAAAAAACATATTCACATACAATTTTGAAAATTGAATGCAGACACTCGTTTCACTACATCAGCTTCATTTCAAAAATAATTTAATTAGGGGTATTTTAAATTTGAATAAACTTTTATTATGCAAATTATATCCAGTATTCAATTACATGATCTGAAAGTAAATGATCAATTTATGTTTCTGAATTCAAAACAATTTAAATTCAATCTTTATGTAATTCAATATTTTTCACCAAAACAATCAAGTTTTTTTTACTTTATACGCGTTCTCATCTATAGGATTCTAATTTTTTTATTTCAACTTTAATTTCTGAATATTTTGATTTATTATTAAGCTTTTGAAAAAAATCTAGAACATTTACATTCTAATAGAGTCAATAATTAATCAATCATTTAAAAACATAAAAAGCATTACACAAATATTTTCATTTAAATATTCAGTCAATTTTAAATTCATATTTTTTAAATTTTCAATTGCGTTACTTGAATTTAAATTATTGAAAACCTTTTATACAAATTTTATAAAAAATCCAAACATATCTACATACAATTTTGAAAATTGAACTTATAGAAATTATAGCCAACATTCAATTACATAACTTTGAAGTGAATGATCAATATATGTTGTCAAAATAAAATTAATTAAAATTCAATATTTATGTAATTCAATATTATTCAGAAAATAAGAAGCATGGAACTAGAACTTCCATTAAAAAATTCAATTAATTTTTACTTTATATTTTTGCAAGCTTTATAGTACATAGCGCCACGAACTGAGGCTATTTTGTAATTCATGTAATCTAATCGAGTAGACTATAGTACATACAATAATATCGGCCGAAATATAATGCGCATATCATGATAAAGAAGAACATCTGTGACTGGATTAGAAATGTTAAAAAATTACTAGAATACATTTTATTTTACGCCGTGTATTGAGAAAGTCAGTCATAACAACCAAAGATATAATATCTTTAATAACAACTTACATTGAAATTGATAGTAAAAATAAATAAATCGAAATAATTATCGGCGATCGATAAAATGAGAAATCTACTTTACTAACACGAAATCTTCCTCCATGAAATTACGCGTTTTCATCTATAGGATGGAACTTGAAACTAATGGAAATGTGTTGTTTTTAAAATAATGTATTGGGATGGTTCAAAAAAGCATTGGCAATTTTTTTTCTCGAATTCTTATGAATAAAGCCCGGAAGTTTGTTCGAATCCACACAAAAATAAATCATTTTTTAAAAATAATAACATGAAAAACCATGAAAAAATTTGAAAAAATAAAAATATAATATTGTATTATATTGTATTATATATTGTGATATTGTACCATATTCTATCCGACTGTACCATACTGTGCCATATTTTATCATCTTGTGTCGTATTGCATCATATTGTATGATACTGTATCATATTCCATCATATTATATGATATGGTATCATATTGTATGATATTTTATCATGTTTTATGAGAGAAAGAGAGGAGAGGGAGAGAACGAGAGAGAGAGAGAGAGAGAGAGAGAGAGAGAGACGAGAGGGAGAGATGTGGAGAGGGCGCGTTACCCGTGAAGCGTTACCCGTGAAGCGTTACCCGTGAAGCGTTACCCCTGAAGCGTTACCCGTGAAGTGTTACCCGCATTTTCCCTCAAATCCTGTTAGTTTTGCGAGTTAATGCCGTGTCAAAAGAAGTTATCAACTTCAAAAATGTCTGTGAATTAGGATGAATTCATAATTTGTTTTAATAATTATTTTTGCTAAATTGGATAAACCATCAACTCGCCCTACGCGAATAGTAGAAAAATAGTTGCATATTTTAGAAAAAACGTAACTTTATAGCATTATTGAAATTGAATATTATTAATAATATTAGAATGTTTAAAATAATAATTTCATCGAATTTAGTTAATTATTTAACTTACTCCAAGAGAAAAGTGAACAAAAACTTGAAAATTTTAGAAAAAACTGCAATTTTATAACATTTTTCTAAGAGAATATTGCTAACAATAATAATAAATTGTTCAAACAATTATAATTGTCAAAATTAACAAACTGCTACCTCTCTCTAATTGAAAATTAGACAAAAAGTCACATTTTTTTTTCGAAAACGATGACTTTTTATCTCCACCTCTGGATATCATTTTTATTTCAACAACAACAAAATGGATGTATTTTTGTGTGGATTCGAACAAATTTCTGGGCGTTATTCATAAAAATTCGGAAATTAAATTATTTTAAACAAAAATATGACGTTATTGCCATGAAAGATGATTTTTTAACAAAATACTT
Organism: Andricus quercusramuli; assembly: GCA_932178445.1. Lineage (NCBI taxonomy): Eukaryota > Metazoa > Arthropoda > Insecta > Hymenoptera > Cynipidae > Andricus > Andricus quercusramuli. The sequence continues at coordinate 55,282 of CAKNXH010000155.1, read as the reverse complement.
GAATTTTCAACAAAATGATTAAATTTTCAAGAAAATAATTGAACATTCAGCCTAAAAAGATAAATTCTCAACAAAAAGTGTGATAGTTGATGTTTCAACCAAAAAAGATGAAATTTCATTCTGAAAGATATTTTCGAAGCCAAAGAGACAAATTCTCATCAAATGAAGATTTTTCAATCATGAAAGAAAAAAGAAGTCCACCTCGCTTTTTGAAACTTCAAGCTAGAAGAAGAATTTTCTGTACAAAAATTGAATTCTCAGCAAAAAAATTAATTTTCAACAAAATAGCTGAACTTTCAACCAAAGAGATAAACCTTCATTTAATACAAAATTATAACAAAAAATTTTCAAACAAAAAAAGTTGAATCCTCAAGCAAAGAAGATTAATTTTCAACCAAAAGGTAGAATGTGTATCCGAGACAGATGAAATTTCTACTAAATCAGATGAATTTTCAAATCAAAGAGACAATTTTTTAGCAAAAAAATATTTGAATTTTCATTCAAAAAAGATTTTAGTTTGAATTTTCAACCTCAAAATATGAGTTTCAAACAAGAAGTAAATTGCTTGCGAAGATATTTCAATTTTCAACCCAAAAAGACGAATTTTCATCAAAACAGTTGAATTTTCAACTAAAAAATGAAAATATTTAATGAAATTCTTGAAATTTGTAACAAAAAGTTGCATTTTTACCCAAAAAAGATGCAAGTTGTACTAAAATAAAAAGATGAATTTTTAAATAAAAATGAAAAAATTTTCAAAAAATAGTTAAATTTTCATTCCAAAAAGGTTTCAGTTTGACTCTCCAACACTCAAATATGAATTTTGAACCACAAGGGAATTTTCCATCCAAAAAAGATTTTGGTTTCACTTATTAACGTCAAAATATTAGTTTCAAATAAGAAGTGAGTTTTTCTGCGAAGATACTTAAATTTTCAACCCAAAAAGACGAATTTTTTAAAATAAAAATGGGTAATCAATTAATTAATTTTCTGATGTGAAAGATTGTCGATTTACTGGCCAAATCATTTTCTGGTGAAACGAGAAAAAATCTGCCTCATCCCGGATTTGAACCGGGAACACCACCATCCATGAGTGGAGCGTTAATCAATTACACCACCGAGGCTGCAGCTTTTTTTTCTCGTTTCACCAGAAAATTATTTGGCCAGTAAATCGACAAAGTTCAACATCAGAAAATAACGAAATAACTACCCTGGTCGAAACAAGAAATTATCTGCTGCAGCCTCGGCGGCGTAATTGGTTAACGCTCCACTCATGGATAGTAGCTTTCCTGGTTCAAATCCGGGCTGAGGCAGATTTTTTCTCTTTCAATCAGAAAATTATTTGACCAGCAAATCGACAATGTTTAACATCAGAAAATTAATTAAGATGTAAGTTTTCCTTCAATAATAAAAATTGAAAAAATGTTTAAAAATTGAACTTATTTGTTAAAAATTAATTTCTTCGGTTAAAGATTCACCTATTTGATTAAAAATTCATTTCCTTGGTTGACAATGTAAATTATTTCTTTGCAAATTAATTTTCCTGGTAGAAAAATTATCTATTATGTTGAAAATTAACATAAAATAAACAATATTTTTTTTCGGGTTAAAACATTGAATTTCAGAAGTAAAAAATCTGTATTGTTTTGGAATATTTCGTCTATATGCTTAAAAATTAAATTAATTTTCAAAAAATTAGTTCTTTCGGTTAAAGATTCATGATTTCAGTTGAAAATTCATTTCTTTGGTTTACAATGTTATTATTCCTTTAAAATTTAATTTTCTTGGTAGAAAATTGATCTATTAGGTTCAAAATTAGGATAAAAAATATATTTTTTGGTTAAATAATTGATTTTCAGCAGTGAAAAGTCTGTTTTGTTTTGGAAAATTCATTTCTTTTAGTAGAAATTTCATTTATCTGTTCAAAAATTAAACTATTTCGTTAAAAATTAATTTCTTCGGTTGAAGATTCATAATTTCACTTAAAAATTCATTTCTTTGGTTGAAAATGCAAATTATTTCTATAAAAAATAATTTTATCGGTAGAAAATTAATATATTAGGGTGAAAATTAAGTTAAAAAATATAATTTTTTGGGTTCAACAATTGAATTTCATGAGTGAAAAACCTTTTTAGTTTTGGAAAATTAATCTCTTTTGTTAGAAATTTCGTAGGCTTAAAAATTGAGCTACTTTGTTAAAAATTAATGTTTTCGTTTGAAGATTCATCGTTTTAGTTGAAATTAATTTTTTAGGTAGAAAATTGATCTATTAGGTTGAAAATTCAGTTAAAAAAAATATTGTTTCGGGTTCAAAATTTTAATCTTAGGCGCAAAAAATCGGTTTTATTTTGGGAAATGAATCTCTTTTGGTAGAAATTTCATCTATCTCTTTAAAAATTAAAGTAATTCGTTGAAAATTCATTTTTTTAGTTAAAGATTCATAATTTTAGATGAAAATTCATTTCTTTTGTTGACAAGGTAAATGTTTTTTTTTTAAAGTAATTTTCTCTGTAGGAAATTGATCTATTAGGTTGATAATTAACTTAAAAAAAATATATTTTTGCGTTCAAATATTTAATTTCATGAGTGAAAAATCTGTTTTGTTTTGGAAAATTCATCTCTTTTGATAGAAATTTCATCTGTCCAAAAATTGAATTACTTTGTTGAAAATTCATCTTTCCGGTTGAAGATTCATCATTTTTGGTGAAAATTAATTTTCTTGGTAGAAAATTGATCTGTTAGGTTGAAAATATAGTTTAAAAAAAGTATATTTTTGGGTTAAAAAATTGAATTTCAGGAGTGAAAAATCTGTTTTCTTTTGGAAAATTATTATCTTCTGGTAGAAATTTGATCTGTTTACAAATTAAATTAATTTGTTATAAATTAATTTTCTTAAACATTCATAATTTAGTTGAAAATTCATTTCTTTGGTTGAAAATGCAAAATATTGGGGTTAAAAATAATTTTCTTCGGTAGAAAATTGATATATTAGGCTGAAAATTAACTTAAAAAATATAATTTTTTGAGTTCAACAATTGAATTTCATGAGTGAAAAACCTTTTTAGTTTTGGAAAATTAATCTCTTTTGTTAGAAATATCGTCGGTTCAAAAATTGAGCTACTTTGTTGAAAATTAATTTTTTCGTTTGAAGATTCATCGTTTAATTGAAAATTAATTTTTTCGGTAGAAAATTGATTTATTAGGTTGAAAATTGATCTATTAGGTTGAAAATTCATTTAAAAAAATATATATTTTCGGGTTAAAAAATTTAATTTTAGGCGCGAAAAATCTGTTTTGTTTTGGGAAATTAATCTCTTTTTGTAGAAATTTCATCTAGCTGTTTAAAAATTAAACAAATTTGTTAAAAAATAATTTTTTCGGTTAATGATTCATAATTTTAGATTAAAATTCATTTCTTTTGTTGACAAGGTAAATGTTTTTTTTTTTTTTTTTAATAATTTTCTTTGTAGAAAATTGATCTATTAGGTTGATAATTAACTTAAAAAATATATATTTTCGGGTTCAAATATTCAATTTCATGAGCGAAAAATCTGTTTTGTTTTGGAAAATTCATCTCTTCTGGTAGAAATTTTATCTGTTCAAAAATTGAGCTACTTTGTTAAAAATTAATGTTTTCTGTTCAAGATTCACCATTTTAGGTGAAAATTAATTTTCTTGGTAGAAAATTGTTCTATCAGGTTGAAAATTCAATTTAAAAAAAATATATTTTCGGGTTGTAAAATTGAATTTCAGGAGTGAAAAATCTGTTTTCTTTTGGAAAATTATTCTCTTCTGGTAGAAATTTTATCTGTTTAAAAATTAAAGTAATTTGTTATAAATTAATTTTTTCTTTCAAACATTTATAATTTTAGTTGAAAATTCATTTCTTTGGTTGAAAATGCAAATTATTTCTATGAAAAATAATTTTCTTAGTAGAAAATTGATATAGTTGGTTGAAAATTAACTTGAAAAATATAATTTTTTGGGTTCAAAAATTGAATTTCATGAGTTAAAACCCTGTTTAGTTTTGGAAAATTAATCTCTTTTGTTAGAAATTTCATCGGTTCAAAAATTGAGCTAATTTGTTGAAAATTAATTTTTTCGTTTGAAGATTCATCGTTTGAGTTGAAAATTAATTTTTTCGGTAGAAAATTGATCTATTAGGTTGAAAATTCAGTTTAAAAAGATATATTTTCGCGTTAAAAAATTTAATTTTATGCGTGAAAAATCTGTTTTGTTTAGGAAAATTAATGACTTTTGGTAGAAATTTCATCTATCTGTTTAAAAATTAAACTTATTTGTTAAAAATTAATTTTTTCGGTTAAAGATTCATAATTATAGATGAAAATTCATTTCTTTGGTTGACAATGTGATTATTTCTCTAAAATTTTTTGTTGTTGGTAGAAAATTGATCTATGAGGTTGATAATTAACTTAAAAAAATATAGATTTTCGGGTTCAAAAATTGAATTTCAGGAGTGAAAAATCTGTTTTCTTATGGAAAATTATTGTCTTCTGGTAGAAATTTTATCTGTTCGAAAATAAGAGTAATAAAATGTTTTCGGTTGAAGATTCACCATTTTTCTAATAATTGATAAACAAAGCATAGAAGTTCAAAGTCATCAGTAAAGTTTCTTAGCCAACTAAATTCTCGATCCAAAAACGTAATACATTCTAAAACAGAATTTTTCAAAAAATCCGATCCCGAAGACTTAAATTCTGGTCCTTCAAAGCGCGGGAGCTTATAGAATTTTATTTTAAAATATGAGTGAGAAGATGTTTCTTCAGGGTTCTTTTCCCATTCGACCAACTTCGGGGTTATCCATAAACTACGTTACCAATTTGAGGGGGAAGGGGGTCACCCCAAAAACAGTGGTTGGCAACAGGTTGGGGGGAGGGGGGGGGGGCTCCCGTGGAAGTAACGTTACAAATTTAGATAACGTTCAGCACGTTTCTCGATAATAAATTTTGAAAGTTTGCGACTTTTACAAAAGTTGTCCCAGCAACGGTAGAGTTAGATAATAACTTAATAAGTTTGAAAGTCAGTTTCATATTCCCCTAGCTCTTTTCCCCCTTGAATTTTTTATTTTTTTATTTTCTTTTCTCTAAAAGTTCTATTCGCTGTAAATAAAATAATTTGGCTGAAAATGCAACTATTTTGGTAAAAAAAGTCATATTTTTTGGTCAAAAATTCAATAATTTCGTTGAAAGTTGAACTATTTTGCTAAGAATTTATCTTTTTGGTTACAGATCACAATATTTTTTTTTAATTGAAAATTCAACAATTTGGTTAAAAATTTTCTTCTTTAGCTGAAAATTCACGTATTCTGTTGAAAATTTGTGGTTTTTGGTGGATACTTAATCTTCTTAGTTGCAAATTAATATTTTTCGTTGAAAATTCATCTCTTTGGTTCAAAACTCAACTGTTTTGTTGAAAATTTGTATTTTTTATTGCATGCAACTATTTTTGATTTAAATTGAAATCTTTTTTGATTGAAATATTATTAATTACACTTTTCGTTGAGAATTCATCTTTTTGCTTTGAAAATGTAACCATCTGGTTGGGAGTCAAACTACGTTGTTAAAAATCCATTTTTTTTGGAAGATTCATAATTATATTTGAAAATTCATATTTAGAGTGGAAATTTGAACCAGTTTTTTAAACTGTAAATATAACTATTCTATTTTTAGTTGAGAATTTATATTTTTCATTGAAAATTGTTCTTTTCTACTTGAAAAATCAACTATTAGGTTGAAAATTCATCTATTTTTTAAAAGTTCAATTATTTTGTAGAAAATACCTCTTTTTAGTTTGAAAATTTATCTCTTCCTAGATACCATCTTTTTTGGTGTAAAATGCAATTGTTTCGTTGAAAATTCCAATTTTTCGTTTAAAATTCAACTACTTTGGTAGAAAATTCAACTATTTATTCGAAAAATTAACTAATTCATAAAAAATTAACTTTTTTGTTGAACATTCAGTATCGGGTGCAAAATTGAACTGTTTTTTCGGAAATTCATGTATTTTATTGAAAATTCGTCTTTTTGGATGGAAAATTAGTATTTTTTTGTGAATTCATCATTCTGGTTGTGGATTTAACTATTTTGTTAAAAGCGTTTCTTTTTTGGTTCATGTTACCACGTAGAAAATTCGTTTTCTTTTTTGTTTAAAATCACTGTCTTAAAACTTAAACTAAAAATGCAACTATTCCATTTTTTGTTATAAACTCACCTTCTTTAGTTGAAAGGTCAACTATTTGATGTCAGGTGGAAAATTGAACTTTTTTGCGGAAAATTAATCTATTTTGTGGAAAATTAATCCATGCTGTTGAAAATTCGTCTTTTGGGTAGAAAGCTAATCTTTTTTGAAAATTCATTTCTTTGGCTGTAGATTCAAGTATTTTGTTGAAAATTCGTCTTTTTTTAATTGAAAGCCAATCTTCTTTTTCGAAAATTCCATATTTTTGGTTGTAGATTCAACTATTTTCTTAAAAATTCATCTTTTGTGGTTGAAAGCTAATCTTCTTTTTTGAAAATTTATCTTTTTGGTTGTAGATTCAACTATTTTGTTAAAAATGCATCTTTTTTGGTTGAAAGCAAATCTTCTTTTTCGAAAATGCATCCTTTTGCTTGTAGATTCAACTATTTTGTTGAAAATTCGTATTTTTTGGTTGGAAGCTAATCTTCTTTTTCGAAAATTCGTCTTTTTGCTTGAAAGCTAATCTACTTTTTTGGAAATTTATCCTTTTGGTTGTAGATTTAACTATTTCATTGAAAATTCATCTTTTTGGTTGAAAGCTAATCTTCTTTTTTTTAATTTTTCTTTTTTTGGTTGAAAGCTAATCTACTTTTTTGAAATTTTGTCTTTTTTGGTTGGAAGCTAATCTACTTTTTTTTAAATTTATCTTTTTGGTTGTAGATTTAACTATTTCATTGAAAATTCATTCTTTTGGTTGGAAGCTAATCTTCTTTTTTTTTAATCCATCTTTTTGGTTGTAGATTCAACTATTTTGATGAAAATTCGTCTTTTTGGATAGAAGGCTAATCTACTATTTTGAAAATTCGTCTTTTTTGGTTGAAAGCTAATCTATTTTATTGAAAATTCATCTTTTTTGGTTGAAAGCTAATCTACTGTTTTGAAAATTCGTCTTTTTTGGTTGAAAGCTAATCTACTTTTTGGAAAATTCGTCTTTTTTGGGTGAAAGCTAATCTACTTTTTTGGAAATTTATCTTTTTGGTTGTAGATTCAACTATTTCATTGAAAATTCATCTTTTTGGTTGAAAGCTAATCTTCTTTTTTTTTAATTCATCTTTTTGGTTTTAGATTTAATTATTTTGTTAAAAAGTCGTCTTTTTTTTTATTGCAAGCTAATCTAATTTTTTGAAAATTTATCTTTTTGGTTGTAGATATAACTATTTTATTGAAAATTCATTTTTTTGGTTGAAAGCTGATCTTTTTTTTTAAATTCATCTTTTTGGTTGTAGATTCAACTATTTTGTTGAAAATTCGTCTTTTTGGGTAGAAGGCTAGCTAATCTTCTTTTTTGAAAATTCGTCTATTTTGTGGAAAATTCATCTATACCGTTGAAAAATCGTCTTTTTTGGTTGAAAGCTAATCTTCTTTTTCGAAAATGCATATTTTTGCTTGTAGATTCAACTATTTTGTTAGAAATTCGTCTTTTTTGGTTGGAAGCTATTCTTTTTTTTGTTGTTGAAAATACATCTTTTTGCTTGTAGATTCAACTATTTTCTTGAAAATTCGTCTTTCTTTGTTGAATTCAACTAGCTGATAATTCGTTTTTTTTTGTTGAAATTTAATTTTCTAACTGGATAATTAGCTATTCCATTTTTGGCTGGAAACGTATCATTTTCAGTTGAAACTTCAATTATTTTGTGGAAAACTCATTTATTTCGGTAGAAAATTCAACTATTTGGTAAAAAATTGAACTATGTATTTAAAAAAGTAACTACTTGGTAGAAAATCAATTTTTTGTTAAAAATTCATAGTGTCGGGTGGAAACTTAATGTATTTTGTTCAAAATTTGTCTTTTTGGTTAGACAATTAATCTTATGGCTGCGGATTCAACTATTTTATTAAAATTCATCCTTCATGGTGTAAAAACCATCTTTCTTGTTCAAAAATTCATCTTTCTTTCATTCTTTTTAATTTGAAATTAAGCATATTTTTGGGTTGAAAATTCAATTGTTTTGAACATAATTCAAGTTTTTGGCTTCAAAATTCAATAGTTTGGTTGAAAATAAAAGAATTTTGTTGAAAACTTTTTTTTTTGTAAAAGATTATTCTTCTTGGTGGAAAATTAATCACTTTGGTTGATAAATAATTCGTCCTCTTGGCTTCAAAAATCAACAATTTTGTTGAAAATTAATGTATTTTGTTGAAAACTCGTGTTTTTGGTAGAACGTTAATATCCTAGCTGGAAAATTGACCTTTTTGTTGAAAATTTAACTATTTGGTTAAAAATTGATCTGTTTAGTTGAAAATGCAACTACAAGGGTAAAAGTTGAACTGGTTTATTAAAAATATATATTTTTCAAGATTCACCTCGTTGGCTTAAAAATTAACTTTATCGTTGAAAATTCTATTTTTTTTATAAAAAGAAATTTTTTATTTGAGAATTTCACTATTCCATTTTTGGTTCTATCCTTTATAACTTGCAAATTTTATAATTTATGTATTTTGTTGAAAATTCGTCTTTTTGTCTAGAAAATGGATCTAGAAATGCTCTAGAAATAGAAAATCGTTTCAATAGTGAAAACTTCAGGTCGACTGAATTACTAAAAATAGTGCATTCTTTATATTTTCTGAATCTACTAAATTTACTTTAAAAATAATAATTTACTTTGGCTTCAGAAATATTCAGAAATTCTCATTAAAATAGAAAAAGTTCAAGAATCTACTTTCAGCCCTCACCCTCACCCTCCTCCTAAAAACTTCAAACTCCATACACGTTAAATATGGACTGTGGCGGTCCTGGAATTTCCCATAAAAGAATCTAAAAACTCAACCCAAATTGTACAGGAGGGAAAATTGTGGCAAAATTAATTTCGAAAGCGGATAATATTTCTGAAAATTTAATCATACCAACTCTGGATTAGTTTCTCTAATGGATGATCTCTCGTCGAAACGAGGCTAGGAAGCTCTCTTATTACTGAAAATTCACATTAGACTTTCTTAATTTATTTTAATGGGTAGCTTCGTTAGAATTTGTTCATAGTAATAAATTAGAAAAGTACGAAGGGATACTTGAGAATGAACTAAATCCCTTTCTTCGCCAGTGAGAGAATATATAAAGCCACTTAACGTAGTTTGAGACAAATTGCGAGCCACGCTCCAACCTCCACGCTTTTATTAATTTCATTATATAAAGTCAGGTAATTAATTTCGAAACAGGAAAGTAGTATTTAGGAAGGGTTCCATCAAATTCCGATATCAGCATGTCTAGGAATTCCAGAGCAAAAATTAGCTTACGGACCATCCATAACGTGACACATCTTTTACCAATAGTTTACCCCTCCCCTGTCCCATGTAACAAGTAACAAAGTGGTTTGGACTCTCCCTTCCCATTCCCGGATACCCAAATTAACAAAAAATTAGAAGCTATTAACATGAACAGAAAGAAAATTAAAACAATATGCAACACATGAACTATGCACTCCTCGAAAATTAAAAAGTTCAAAAAGCTGCTTCATCTAGTAGGAAAGTATCCATCAAATTCATCAAAGTGGGTTCAAATGCATGTGGACCTGACTCGTAAAAATACATTTACATTTCGACGTGCCCAAATGAGAAGGTTCCATCTCGGAGAAACCAAATGAAAAGGTGCTAACTCGTGAATACCAAATGAAAAGGTGCTACCGAGCTGAGGAAGCTGATGATCCCAATACAATTTATATGAGATATTGAAGCTTTTATGGTTCGCCACGCGAGTTATCACCTTTTTATTTGGTTTCTTGGAGATGGAACCTTTTTATTTTGTCTCCACGAGTTTGCACCTTTTCATTCAGTTTCTCCCAGTTGAAACCTTTACAATCTTGTCTCCACGAGTTTGCACCTTTCCATTTCGTTTCTACCAGCTGGAACATTCACATTTTGTTTCCACGATTTAGCACCTTCACATTTGGCTTCTCTGAGATGGAACCTTTACATTTTGTTTCCACGAGTTAGCACCTTTCCATTCGGTTTCTCCGAGATAGAACTTCAACATTTTTTCTCTGAGTGTAAGTACCTTTTCGATTGGTTTCCACTAGACAGAACCTTTTTATTCTGTATCCATGAGTTAGCACCTTTTCATTTAGTTTATCCGAGATGGAAACTTTCCATATTGTCTCTATGAGATAGCACTTTTTCATTTGGTTTCTCTAGCTGAAACCTTTACATTTTGTCTCCGCGACTGAGCACCTTTTCATTTGGTTTCTTAGAGATAGAACCTTTACATTTTGTTTCCACGAGTGGTCACCTTTCCATTTATTTTCTTAGAGATAGAACCTTTACATTTTGTCTCTAAGTGTAAGCACCTTCTCATTTGGTTTCTCTCAGATAGAACCTTTTCATTTTGTCGCCACGAATTAGCCCCTTTTCATTTGGTTTATCCGAGATGGAAACTTTACATGTTGTCTCTACGATTTAGCATCTTCCTATTTGGTTTCTCTAGCTGAAACCTTTACATTTTTCTCTGCGAGTAAGCAGCTTTTCATTTAATTTCCCTGCGTTGGAACCTTGCCATGTTGTCTCCACGAGTTTGCACTTTTTTATTTGGTTTCTTTGAGCTGAAACCTTTACATTTTGTTCCCACGAGTTAAAACCTTTTCATTTTGTCTCCACGAGTTAGCACCTTCTCATTTGGTTTACCCGACATGGATAATTTTCATGTTGTCTCTACGAGTTAGCACCATTTCATTTTGTTTATCTAGCTAAGACCTTTACATTTTGTCTCAGGGAGTAAGCACCTTCTCATTTGATTTCTCTGAGCTGGAACCTTGTCATGTTGTCTCCACGCGTTTCCACCTTTTCATTTGGTTCATCCGAGATAGAAAGTTTTCATGTTGTCTCTAAGTGTAAGCACCTTATCATTTGGTTGCTTCCCGATAAAACCTTTTCATGTTGTCTCTGTGAGATAACACCTTTTCGTTGAATTTTTCCAAAACATAAGCTTTACATTTTGTCTCTGAGTGCTAGCACCTTTTCATTTGGTTTATCCGAGTTGGAAACTTTTCATGCTGTCTCTGTGAGTTAGCACCTTCTCATTTGGTTTCTCTAGCTGAAACCTTTACATTTTGTCTCCACAAGTAAGCACCTTTTCATTTGATTTCACTGAGCTGGAACCTTGTCATGTTGTCTCCACGAGTTAGCACCTTTTTATTCGATTTCTCCCAGATGGAACCTTTTTATTTGGACACCTTGACTTTTAAAATAACGCTGATTTCCAATCGTCACGTGTAGATCTCATCCCCGCCCGACTCTAGCATTTTCAAAGAAAGTAAATTAATTTACCCAAAGAGAATTGACTTAATTCCGTCCCCCTACCTACTTTCAAGTAGTAATTTTTAGCAATGATTAAATAATGATTGGGATATATGCAAACGAAGAATCAGATCTTTGTCTCGAGCAGAATACGAATTTTCATTTGTACTCTGCTTGCCACTTTTGTGATATTTCTGAATTCAGTTGCTGAGTAAAATATATGACATTAATCATTCATTGAGATTTCTTACATCAAGATAATCAACTATATTTAAAACTTTATTTTTCCTGAAGACTATATGTATATTCAATTTGAATTCGTAATTTACTTTGAAAAAGTTGAAACAAATGTTATAACTATTGTATGTTTTTTATCCTGCTGCGCCATTGTGTATTTATCGCTTCAATTTTAGATACAGAGACGGAAAGAAGCATATGCGAAGTGAAATTTGTGGAACATAAGTTGACAACAATCTTAGTTCATGCTGTGATAAAAATTATTTTTTAAATATTACTTATAACGCAAATTGTTTGCGTCCACTGGTATTTGAAAAATAATTTTCTAATTTTCGTAATACCTCGTCCGGACAAATGACGGACCCATCTCTTCCCTTTCCATCATGACCGTTTTACAAAACTTCACGTCAAGTCTTTTCGGACCAAAAACTACAGGGTTTTTCAAATAATCTGTAAATTAAAAACCACTTTTTTTTTCTTACAGAATCAAATGAAGTACTGCTATATTCACGGTCCTTGCCATAAGATCGTCGATATATGGATGGTGATGTAGCGTACCATGATGGGCGTCCTTATGAATGTGCCTTGAGTGGAAGGTTTTATCAATTACACGCAGAACATCTTCAAGGACCGGTAATTTAAAAACTAAAATACAACTGCAACAAATATTAGAGAATTCTGCCTAAGGCGTCTAGTTTTTTTATCCTAAACTAGTAGTCTTGCGCGCGCCAGGGCCCGCGCCTACTAATTTTTTTATGAGAAAGAATAAACCAAATACTTATTTTTTCTATACTATTCATATTTGATTATTGTTGAAAAATATTTGTACAAAATAATGATTAGAAGGCACGAAACTCACTACAGGATGATGTATGTAGCCTCCAATGAGGAGCTCCTTTTAATTTTTGTTCTTTGTTAAAGCTAAAGGATGAACAGGTTTCTCATCATTTATTTTTTGGTAAATTCTGCTATCGTTATCATCTTGAAAGAATTGTGAATATAATTATAATCCAATTTATTATAATTGGCTCTTAAATTTGTCTAACACTTAACTTATTTGTAAATTATACCGCCGTAATACATTCTTTATTTTATAAATTAAAAGAAATGTTATTTCTAAAATAAATTGTGAATAATTCGTTATAACATGTACATGAGCATATAAATTTCAAATCGTTGAATACTACTTTATAATATTAATTTTCATGGTTATATAAGTTTTACAAAGTTTAAGAAAAATAAATGATACACAGAATAATGGCAGTAACTAACAATCTTTCAATTTTTAAGGAATATGATAACAAATTTTTAAGTTGTCTATTTGCTCGGCAATTATTGCTTTCATACTCTATAGTAATCCATTCACCACTAATATTTTATTATGCATTGAGAGATGTTGTGAACTTTTTCTAAGAAAAATTAATTTTCTAATTTTTATTGTAAATGATGCACGTTATTACGAAAAAGTAAAATGTATTTTAGTGTAACTTTTTTATGCATGAACAGTTTTATCGTATCTGTTGTTCACGTAAAAATGATAAAATTCTTCTATTATAAGAAGAAAATTATCCTGTCGAAAGAAATTTGCAGGCCTTTATAAAAGTTACAGTATTTTTCTTATTAAATGCTTAATTAAACTAAAGCTTTTCAAAAATATATATGTTGTTTCCTTTTGCGAAAATCTGTTTTCAATTTTTTTTAGAATAATTTTTTGTAACGTTTCGCATAATTTACTTTAAAAAAATATTTCTCCTTGATATATTCTGCGACTGTACTTGTAGGACATGTATAATTTTACACGGATTCTTTCTATAAAAAAAATGTATGTAAAATATTTCTCATAAAATGATTGAAAGTATAAAGTATAAATTTTATTTTTTAAATCCACATATGTTAGATATGTAATAATACAGAAACGTTTCTCAAAGCATTTGGTTTACATCGCCGGACTTACGTTTTTATATCTATTTTTAGTAAGCATTGTTTTCATCTCACAGTTTAATTTCTTATAAAATTCTTCCTCGTTATCATTGTTTAATTCTCGTTTTGAAATATAGATAATATCTTCCATGTGTAAAAATATTAATGTGTAAAATTGAACTGCTCCATTTGTGGTTTAAAATTGACCTTTCTGGTTCTAAATTCAAATATTTATGCAAAAAAATTCGAAGCAAAAAAAAATATAAACCACAAATTAATCAAATCAAATTTGAACTAACATCACATCCATTGTTCAAAGTACTCAGATGGAGATTTATGTCATTTCTCAAAAATTCTTATTTTTTGATAGAAAATTAATTTTTCTAGTTGAAAATTCAAATATTTGGTTTAAAATTTATGTACATATTTTACTCAAAATTCTTCCTCTCTGATAGATAATCAATCTTCTTGATTGTAAATTCATCTTTTTGAGTAAAAATTTAAATATTTTGTCGAACCTTCAACAGTTTTGTTGAAATTTTATGTTTTTGGCTTGGAATTAAACATTTTTCATGACATTTTTGTTATTGTTAGAAAATCCATCTTGGTTGATGAATTCGTGTTTTTGATTTGAAAATAATGTCTTTAGTATATTTTTTGCAAAATAATAGCAAAACAGCGTCATCGCTTAGAAAAATTGAAAACTGAGAATTGAAAGAATTGAACATTTCAATTCATAAAACTTCAAACAATTGCAATTGGGATTTAAAAAATGGAAATAAATTGGAAAAATAATATTAAACTCCAAAAAATGTAATTTATTTGATTAATTTAAAAATGATTTTGGAAAAATACAAAGGAATTCGAAAGAATTTGAATAAATGTTGGAAAATTAAAAATGAGTTCAAAACATTTCAAGACGAGTTAAACACAAACTGAAAACTTAAAAAATATCTATCTAATAATGAATAAATAAATGAAAAATAAAATATAAATATCTATCTAATAATAACGACAAAAATATAATAAAATATCCATTAAACTTAATAGAATTATTGCCCTAATTTAAAAGAGTTCAGGTCAATTAACAAAATTCGAAAGAGATGATAAAATAATTCTGAATGAATTAGTAATAATTCAGAATGAATTCAAATTAATTTCAAAACATATTTGAAAATCTCTACAAATCTATGGAAACCTACAAAATGCCTCACTTCTTGTGAATGAATTCCTTGAAGTACATTGAAATATTATAAAATCCCGTGAAATTGTATGAAACTTTATAATATTTTTTTGCATCCTGGATTATGGAAATACCTTGAGAGCTTTTAAATCCCATAAAATTATTGAAATCTTCGGAAAGCCATAAAATTGATTTGAATATTCTAAAACGATTGAAACCTTGCAAGTCCTATGGAATAGTTTCATATATTCTGAAGTTTGAAAGAAAATCTCTAAACGCGCAGAAAAATTTGTTTATTTCTCCTAAAGACATTGAAATCCTTTAAAATTCCTTAAAAAATCAATAATATCTTGAAAGTGCATTAAATTCTTTAAAAATACTTTATAATAATTCAAATCCTATCAGGTTACCGAAATAAATGGAAAATTCCTTGGAATCTGTTGATACACCTTAAAACTTGACATACATTAGTCCTATTAAACACTCTCAAGTATTCCAAATCTTCTGAAACCAATTGAATATTCCTTAGAATCTTTTGAAATTCTCTTAAACTTTTCAAATCCAGGGTCTTTCAAACTACCCTGAGACATTCAAAATCATTCAGAATATTTTGGAATTCCTTGAATTTTTGTAAGCTCTTCAAAATCCCATGCAATTTTTAAAAGCACCCGAAAATATGTCCAATCTTTTGACATTCTTTTAAATTATTGACATCCTTTGATACTTTAAACATCACTTGAAACTTTTTTGAAATTCCTCAAAATTATTGAACTCTCTTGGAAATACTTCGGAGTCTTTTCAAATTCCTTAAATATTTATTTTAAGATTAATTGAAAGTTGAAACTTTTTGAAGCTTTCGAAAATGCCTTGAAATCTTCCAAAATACTCCCAAATATTTCCAATTCTCTGAAATCAATTATTAATATTATAATTATATATTATAATCAATATATTTTTTATATAATCTACAATCTATCATTTATAATCTTATAACTTTTATATAATATTTTTCATTACTCGCCTCAAAATATATTTCACGTATTTCTCCTGTTCAGACTTTACCGTGCAACGGTTGGCAACACTGAGCGGCGCATTACCAAATACGAAAAACCACGTGTCGTATCATCGAACTCGAACTACGATTCGATTCGATTCGATTACTATTTCCCACAGTGATCCCGAAAAGAACACCTTGACATGCGCATGCTTCGACTGAATAGCGCTTATTGGTTCTAGTTCGTGTCCTCATTGGGAATTAAAATACAGGCGCGTACTACAGCCAATCAACTATACTACAATCACATCATGCGCACATAAAGGCGACTCAATTAGCATTACTAATTCCAAATGCAGTGCCATGCACAGACACACACTACTGTTGAATATCAGCGGCCTACATCAAGCAAACGTTACCTCCACTGTTACTCTCGAAAATCGTCATAATCGAAACCGACAATATCGTTTAGAGATTTTATATAAAGGATATGGAGCGCGTCATGGGAGGATCCAATGTCCAGATTGGAATAATGATTCATAGGGTCTACTTACACCGTAGCACTTTTTTCCATGTTACAAAACCTTCCTCTCAATCAATACCTAGAGTGTTTTATGTCAAACAGTTTTTGCATTAATTAATAAACATATTTTTCTTATATCAGAAAAAGTGACGCCACAGCCACTCCTGTTTCGTAATGGTGATGCACTTTATCATATAAGCAATCCTATTGGAGAAGCCAAAAATCAAATATTTTTTAATAGGCCTCCATTTCAAAACGGTAATTTAAAAACTGAAATACAATTTAAAAACAATAGTACAGAATTCTATCTAAAATGTCGAGTTCTTTCATCCTCATTATGAGCGGATAACATGGGCGGATCCAGAGTGTTATAAAATAGATATAGTGCTACGCGGAGGAGGACCTGTTGCAAAGTATGAGCATGTGTTTCTCTTATTTCGGCACCCGACCCGGCGAGTTTATTGATTTGAATTATTATAAGATTTTTATTTGATTTTCGTTCGATTTCAGTTCAAGGCTATGTTTATTTTTTGTGTATCGAAATTCGATATTTGGTAATCGATTCTTTGTACTGCGGTACATTCTGCAAATATTGCTTTTGGTTTCAAATAAGAATCTTCATTTCAACATATTCAATTCATTTCAATCGGATATTTTTTTCTCGGGGTAGATTTTTTATTACTTTTTTTGTTTTTTAAAATATCAGTCACTACTCTTTTTCACAGGATAAAGTGAACACAAGGTAATCAAGCCTGTTACAGATGATTTTGGTGAAAATCAAAAAGTTGGAATCATTTCATTAACCATTTTGTCATAAGTATTTCAGAACATGATAAAACCTTTTTACCATTAAAATCAATTATAACAAAAGTAAAAATAATGAAAAGCGAAATGAAAAATCAGGTCTTTCTTTAAAATTGCAATTTTTTAAATTTCATGACAAATGTTTAAATTTAGTCATTAAAAATATTTTTTGTGTCGAAATAATGATTGGAACTGCTCTCAGAGCCTTTTCATACGTGATTTGAGTTTTTTTTTGTTTGAAATATATGCTATAAAATGAGTAACTTTACGGTACTGTAAAATTATTTTCAAATTGAAAAGAAGGGAAATATCGATTATTTTCCTTCTTACATCTTCACTTTATATAAATAAATTTTTTGTTACCGGATTATAGGGTTATCTATTACGAATTTATTATTTCACAGT
The DNA here is from genome assembly GCA_932178445.1 of Andricus quercusramuli. NCBI lineage: Eukaryota > Metazoa > Arthropoda > Insecta > Hymenoptera > Cynipidae > Andricus > Andricus quercusramuli. Next base: position 37,735 of record CAKNXH010000155.1, on the reverse strand, counting down.
ATATTTTCACGTTTTAAACTAAACTAGAATCTTTTAAATTCCTTCAAATTTTTAAAAATCTTTTGAAATAGCTTGAAATTTTTGAAAATCTCATCACATTTTTGAAGTTCTTGCAAATCCCTGAATTGCTGTGAATAAATCCTTTGGAATTTCATGGAATTTTTTGAAAATCTTTGACATTGTTGACATCTCTTGAAATTTCCTTGCAATACTTTGAGATACCCTGCAATATTTTCAATTCTTTGAAAGCTTTTGAAATTCCTTTATTTCTTGAATTTTTAAATCATTTGAAAAAAATCTTCAAATCCTTGAAATTTTTCAATTCTTGTGAACAATTCTTTCGAAATTTCATTAAAATGAATTCCAAAGTTCTTTAAAACCACATGAAAGTTTTTTAAATTCCTTAAAATCATTCAAATTCTTACAAATTCCTTGAAATTTGTACAATCATTAAAATCTTTGGAAATGGCTTAAAATTTTGTAAAGCTCTTGAAAATTCTTCGGAATGTTTTAAAATACCCGGAAATTTTTAGAATCTTTCTAAATCTATTGAAATTCCTGAGAATATTTTTAAAAATATTTTTAAATTCTGTGAAATATTTGAAAATCTCTTCAAATATTCGAAATTTCTCAATTTTTATGAGTAAATTCTTTGAAATTCCATCAAAATTTATGATAAAATCTATTTAAATCCCGTGAAATTATATAAAAGCTAATTATATTCTTTAAAATATCTGAAGTTCAATGAAAATCTTCGAGATCCTTAGTAATTCATTATAAAATAACTTTTTGAGAGCCCTTAAAATCTATTAAAATTATTGAAATTCCAGGAAATCTGATGAAATTCATTAAAATTTTCTTAAAACTCCCTTGGAATCTTTAAAAATATTTTAAAACCTTATAGATGCTTCAGGGTCTTTCTAAATTTTTCAAGATGCTTCAAAAAAACATGCAATTTTTTCGAATTCCTTCAAATCATTAACATTCTTGAAAATTCCTCGCAAGTTTTTTAATCCTTTTAAATCTGTTGAAATCCTTTGAAATCTCTTGAAATATTTCAAAATTTCTTTGATCCTTTTAAAGTATCCAAAAATCTTAAAAATACTTTGAAATGTTCAAAAAAATTAAAATCTTTGAAAATACCTCGAAATGTTTGAAAATCTCTTCAAATCTTAAAAATTCCTCAATTCTTGTGAAGAAATTCTTTAAAATTTCAATAAAGTATATGATAAAATCCATTGAAATTCTATGAGATTACATAACATCTAATTTTATCTATTGAAATCCCTTGGAATATTTGAAATCTTATGAAATCCTTTCAGATTCAAGAAAATTCATTATGAAATAACATTTTGAAATCCCTCGAAATCCCGTTAAATTACATAAATTGTCTGAAAACTGTCCATTAAAATTTCTATAAAATCCCTTCCAAATTTTTACAAATCTATTGACATTCCTGAGAATCTTTTAAAATATCCTCAAGTTTATCAATTCTTGGAAATCTTTACAAACGTTTAAAATCTTCGGAAATTCTTTGAAATATTGGAAGATCTCTTAAAATCTTCGAAATTTTTCAATTCTTGTCAATACATTCTTTGAAATTTCATTCAAATATAATGAAATTCCGTTAAATTGTCTAAAATCTTATGATATTCTTTGAAATCCCTTGAGATATTCGTTGGCCTATAAAATTTTTTGAGATCCTGAAAAATTCATTACAATACCTTATTCAGAGATTTTAAAATCCTTTGAAGTTCTTGTAAATCTGTGAAATCTTATAAAACCTCGTGAAAACCGTTGAAATTTCTTTAAAATTCTTAGAAAAACCTTGGAATTTTTTCTAATATTCTTAGCTCAACCCGATAAACTTACAAAATGTTAAATATTTTTTCGAGTACTAGTAATTTGAAAATTGTGAAAAAAAATTGTTATTCAGGGATATTTGTTTAAAGAATTATGGCAAAAATCAAAATAATAATATAATTATAACAATATGAATTCTTTATAACACTTTAACAATCGTTTATTGTAAAGTTACTAAACTTTAACATTATACACTACAATTTTCGATAAATAGATTTCCTGCAAGGCGGATTTGTTAAAAATATTACGTAAATAATCGAGCTCCCCAATTTAACAAATTGATACATTTTCCCGAACCCCCTCCTCCTGAAAAAATGTTACGTAATTTATGTATAGCCCCTTACTCTAAATAAATACGTTCATGCGTTTTTTCATAATATTTTAAATTTGAGTATATTAAAAGTTAGATAAGCTTACCTTATCGTTTTAGCGAGATCTTTCTCATCAACCATTTGCAAATCTTCAAGAGCGAAGTTATATTCTCCGAGAGCGATGAGGGTATCTGCCCGAGCGATGAGGGCTAAAGGCAGACTCAAGCCTTGATCCACAGTCTTGACTTTTCCTGATTTGATCAAATTAAAAGATATAATATATATATATATATATATATATATATATATATATATATTATTAAGATTTTATTATTGTTTTTTAGATTCATCTAGAATTTTCGTGTTATTTATTAAATCAACACGTTCGTTCTGCAACACTGCTCCGACCCAAGTTGCTGATCAATCTCACATTTATGATAACAGTTGCAAAATTATCTTTTAAAAACCGCAGTTTACTCTCACAAAACTAAATGAATGCCAGGCTGCAATATAATGGGATATAATATGTCGCGCCTAATTGTGGGATGGCCCGTCATTATGTCAACGTGTCGCGTTGCTCAGAGTTAAACACAAGTGGCAAGGGGCCTTCCCGTTTTCAAGCGAACGGTATTATACCCTCTGCTTATTGCAGCCAGGTGCCAATTATTTATAACACAAACACTAATACAAAATGAGCTTCTTTTTCACTCGAGAAATATCAACACCTGACCAGCGATCACAGGTTCACCAGCGATAATTCGAAATACTGATTCAACCAGTGACAATTTCACTGGTTCAGTTTAAGAGAGTGTATCCTCGGCAACTCCAACTAACTCTCATAACCCATCTCAGAAATCTCTTATGCATGCTTTCCATTTTCTTATGTTCCTTCCATCCCTAGGACTCCACTCCATAACACAACACCGCCCAAACCAACGCATCAAACAACCTCATCCTCATCCTCATCCTCATCCTCATCCTCATCCTCATCCTCA
>CAKNXH010000155.1:12376-34556 GCA_932178445.1 Andricus quercusramuli | reverse complement strand
TCCTCATCCTCATCCTCATCCTCATCCTCATCCTCATCCTCATCCTCCGAGCGTCATCCTCCAATCGTCATCCTCCAATCGTCATTGAACCTTCTCTTCCCTATACCCCATACTTGACCCATTACTTTACTCGCACATTCGATTCCTTTCCTCACCTGCACCTCGTTTCCCCCTCCTATCTCAAACCAAAAACCTAGGAAACAAAACTCCTCTACAATCTCCACTGTTTCATCGTTTATCTTCCCTACTTTCACCGTCAAGTCTTTTGCTCCCACATACTCTGCGAAAATTCTCATCATTAGGTTCATCCCCTTCTCATAATCTGCTAAAAGAACTACGTCGTCCCTGTATGCTAGAGAGTATAGTTTGCTATAACTCTATGTCTGCCAGCAGCATATTAATCTTATCATCTTCACCCTAATCCTGGTTCAGTAAAAATTTATTTTTTCCTCTCCATCAACTCTTCCCCTATTCTCCTCTCTTTCATTGTCTGCTATAGCACTTTTCCATTCATCAAGTCGAAAGCTGCTTCAAAATCTACGAACAAGGCGACCAATTTTCCTCTCTTCCTCTCTAAATTTCTGTTAAACAAGTAACTGGGTACGTAGATGTTCTTTATTGTCTCCATCTCTTTTCTAAATTCCGTCTGATTGTGTGGGATACTTTGTTTCTCTCATATCTGACTCTCTCACCTTTTTCTTAAAATTTCTGCATATATTTTATAACCCACTGGCGTGAGAGTGATCCCTCTGTACTCCTGTAGCTTTTTTCCCTCCCCTTTCTTGACAAGTGCTAACACTTGCCCTGTCACCCACTCCTCCGGCCACCCTTATCCTTTTCAGACCTTGTTGCAGATCTTCCATATCCCTTCCCTAACCCCTTCTCCTCCATACTTTATCGCTTTCTTCTCCATACCATCCTCTCCTGTAGCCTTATTCCTTTTAATTCTATTTACTGCCACATCCACTTCTTCTCTTGTTATTTCGTTATCATCCTCCATTTTTCCCTAGACCTCTTCAATTCTTTCCCTTCCCCCTCTCAATAATTTTTTCTCCTTCAGAACTTTCTTCTTCTCGTCCTCACTGCCTTCTTTCACTAGAAACATTCCTTATTTTCCTTCCTTCGTCCTTCCTATTCTCTTAACTCCTTCTACCCTTACCTGAACTCCAATATCTTTCAAAAGATTTTTGATCTCTGCTTTCCCTGTTTCACTCTCCACTTACAATCCCTTAAGTACTATGTTATTTTCTCTCTTCGCCCTTTCTTCCCCTTCCAATCTTCTTTCAATCTCACTCAGTCTTTTCTTCAATCTACATTCTCATTTTGCAAGTTATCACTCCCTTGTACCATTTCCGCACTCTCTGTTTCCTTCCCCACATGCTCATTCCTGATTTATAATTTGCTTATCCGTTCTTGCAACTGTTTTATCTCACTATTTCTCTTTTCGTCATCCTGTTTTTTTTCTAATCTCTATGCTCTCTAGTTTACCCCATACCTTGCCTATCTCCTCTTACCAGAGTTTATCCCACTTTTCCCTTACTTTTCTCACTTCGCCCCTTACATCATTCCCCTGCTTAGTCATATCCCTATTCAGGTCATCCAATCTCTTCCTTGTTTCCTCTCTAAACTTCCAGTTTTTCAAACATCCCTCCATCCCTCCTATCTCTTTCTGGTGTTTTTCGTTTAGTCCTAACTTTCTGGTTTTCCTTGTCCCTTTCTAGTTCATCGTCCACTTCCTCTCCTTTCCTTTTTTCTTCCCCTTCACTGCTGGTCGCGCTCACCTTTTCTCGCCATTCGTCCAAACTTCTTTTCGAGCCCGCGCTGCCTAGCTTGTTGAGGCGCTGTAAGATTGAGGGTCTCCCGCGTTTATGACCCGTGCCTGATTCCCTTTTCTCTGCCGTCCCCTCCCTGGTCAGCGTCTCTAACATCTCCTCACCGCTACTGTCATCTTCACCCTCTCCCCACTGACCGCGCTCCCAGCATCGTCATCTCTTATTTCGGCTGCCTGTTCTGTGCGATCATCCAGTGATTGCCGTCCTTTAGCGCCCGTTTGTGGACTTCGCAACATCGGCATCCTACCTTAACTATTGATCCGCGTCGTTTCCCGCTCTTTACTCACCTACCTTCTGTCCCGCCTTGCCTAGCAGCTATTTTTACAGCTCCTAACTTCAAAAATGTCGCACATTCGAATTTAACTTCAGTCACACTCCTGCATCTACACCTTCTGCGTCCCTTTCTAATTCATCGTCCCCTTCCTCTCTTTTTTATTCTCCCCCTTCACTGCTGGTCGCGCTCACCTTTTTTCGCCATTCGTCCAAACTCCTATTCGAGCCCGCGCTGCCTAGCTTCTTGAGTGGCTGTAAGTTTGAGTGCCTCTCGCGTTTATGGCTCGTGCCTGATTCCCTTCTCTCTGCCGTCCCCTCCCTGGTCGGCGTCGCTAACGTCTCCTCACCGCTACTGTCATCTTCACCCTCTTCCCACTAACCACGCTCTCAGCATCAACATTTCTTATTTCGGCTGCCTGTTCCGTGCGATCACCCAGTGATTGTCGTCCTTTAGCGCCCTTGCCTAGCAGCTATTTTTACAGCTCCCAACCAAAAAAATGTCGCACACTCCAATTTCCATTTCACACAACTTACTTTAACCTCTTACACCTTTGCCTTCATTCACTCTTCTTCCTTTAAACCTGAAATCTGCACTCACTGCCCTTTCTGCATCCACACATGCTCATTCCCTTCAACAAAGCCAAAAAAAATCAACACTTGACACAAAAGTGTTCTCCCACGATCGGTACCGGAAACGGAAGTCAAGAAAATAAAAAGTGCGTTTTTTCAGAAAGTCAAAAAAAATCCGAGAAGTTTTTGAAATTTCTTTGTTCAAAATATTCTTTTCAAAACTGCGTCTTATTACGAATAAAAAAAAATATCCCTCAATATAATTAAAATCACCAAAATTATGAAAGTTTAATAATAAGTGGGACCAAAGATTTCAGTTTTGAGTATCTGCTAAGTTTTTAAATTTTTTTTTTTTACATGGAATTGCTTATTTATATTTCGTATTAAAAAATAGAAGGGTCAGCTTCAGTGTCACATGACGTTTTGAGGGGAATTTCATTGAAATGTCACAAATTGTCACAAGAGGGAGGGGTGAGTCAAAAATCACTGCAAATAGTGTAACATAATATGTAGATTGTGGACGCTTCCTAACCCATTCTTCTCAGTGTAGGAAACGGAATTTCTGTACATGTGTTGCAATATTCAATTATGCAGAGTAATTCTCATCCTCACCTGTCACAGGGGCTCGAAGCACTGCTTGGCTCAGAAGCAAGAGAGCCTTCTCGTGTTCACCAACGCTTGCCAGTTTTAAACCTTCGAGTCTCTTGTTTCTCGAAATGGTTGCATCCTTGTCACGGTAAAGGTGCATTACTCTTTCCAATGTGCCAAGCACCACAGACTTCACCCTTGAGTCTGTGAAGACGGTTCTGATCCGATCATCGTCGTTCTCGAGTTTACCAAAGGTTTCCTCAATCCAGGAATCACCAGCTTGCTCTATCACAGTTTCACTGAACTCATGGAAGAATCCCTTTGCACTCGAGCGAAGCGTCTCCGAAGAGCATAGCGATCTGTAAAATGGATCCGGGTACTCCATCCTCTGGCTCTGGAATTATTATCACATGAACAAAAACGGATTTTCACACTTAACATCTATATATTTAGGGTTGACATCTATATATTTAGGGTTAACATCCTTTTGTGTCAAAAGGATCTTGAGACAACTGAAAGCTCCTCTTAAATTTAAGGATAAAAGGATTTTCATTCATCTCAAAGATAATCTGTTTGCAGCAAACTTCTAAACTAAATTTCACCTAATATGTCGTATGTTTAGAGCTGTGACGTCACACAGTGGGATCAAAAACGTCCCTAAAGAAATTGATTTTCAGAAGACAATTATTATCCGATTTCAACTTTTTTTTTTAATGAAAGCTAATAAAATTTCGCATCGAACTGTTATGGCCGATTTTCAAATCGTTAATTTTTTTGTCTTATTAAATAACAAAAATGGAAAATGAAGTTTGACTTTTGAAGTATACCGGTTTTTAAAAAAATGCTTTGCTTCACTCGAAAATTTCTAAAAAACTGAAAGCAACTATCTAGAAAAGATGTCCAATAGCAAAGCGAATGTTAGAAAATTCATTGAATTCGTTTATTGATAACATTTGAAAATTGTTTAAACAAACTTAATTAGAAAATGCATTATTGGGCTATTTTCAGCATTTAAACTTGTTTTTTTTTTGTATGTGATTTGTGTTTTCTGTGTTTGATTTCATAATAATATCCCCACCTGTGAAATACTTGTCAAAATCTTAGATTATATTCCGTGTTTGGCTACGTTAATTAAATTGTTATAAAAATTAATATAGTGGATCGTTATCGAACTATCAAGAAAAAAGTTGAAAAATGTTTCATTAAAAGTTGATGACACACAAAAAAACAAGTTTATATGCCAAGAAATAGCCAAATAATGCCTTTGCTAATTAAGTTTGGTTAAACAATTTTCAAATGTTATCGATTCATAGTAAAAAATCATTGCTAAATAACTGGCTATTAGTTCCGTGCAAAAAACGGTATTTTATTTATCAATACATAAAATGATAACAAATTGTTTAAACAATTCTTGTTCACCATAATATAATGTTTACTGTCATCAAAATGTTCTTAAAAATTTACAAGTTAGTTGTTTACAGTAAATTGTATCGAAAAAATCGATTCCATAAAAAGCTTCATTTATTCAACCAAAATATCTTATATGGATATTTGTTCATAAAAATTGCTTTTAAAATAACAAATGGTTTATTAACTTTCATTAATTCAACTAAAAAACTCCTTTGTCCATGAATTGCTCAAATTTATTCCCATATAGTGACCAATCGCCGCCAATCCTCACGAAACCATTTTCATTCACTTATTTGTTTATAAAAAATTCAATAAATTTTTGAACATTTGCGTGGCTATTAGAAATCTTTTTTGGATAGTTGCTTCCAGTTTTCTAGGTATTTTTGATTGAATCAAAGCATTATTGAAAAACAGGTATACTTCCAAAGCCAAAATTTTTTTTTTATATTCGTTATTAAATAAACAAGAAATTAAGCGAAAATTTATGTTTTATTGAAAATTTGTCTTTTTTCGTTGAAAATTAATCTTTTTGGTTGAGAGTTCATATTTTTAGTTGAAAAATGATTTCTTTGGTGGAAAATAAACCTACTTTTTGAAAATTCGTTTTTCTTCTGCTTGAAAATTCATCTTTTTGTGTGAAAATTCATTTTGTTTTTGTTGAAAATTCAACTAGTTCGTTGGAATTTTTTTTTTTTGGTTCAAAATTCAACTATACAAGTATATAATATATTATGGTTGTAAATCAATGTATTCTGTTAAAAATTCTTTTTTTTCGGAAATTAATTTTTTTTACTGAATAGTTAACTGAATGAGTTGAATTAGTTAAGTAAACTGAATAGTTATTATTATTACTTTTGTTATGATATGTTCGAAAATGTACCGATTTTGTTGAAAATTCTTCTTTTTTTGTTGTTGAAAATTCATTTTTTTCGTTCAAAATTGAACTACTTTATTGAAACTTATTTATTTGTCAATTTTTTTACTGATAATTAAACTATTTCATTTTTGGCTGAAAGTTTATTTTTCTAGTTGAAAATCCAACTATATAAATAAATATGTTTGAAAATTCACATATTCTGAAGAAAATTCGTCTTTTTTGGTGGAATATTATTCTTCTTGTTTGAAAATAGTGGAAAATTTACCGATTTTGTTGAGATTTTTGTTTGTTTGTTTAAAAATAAATTTTTCTCACTCAATACTTAACTATTGCATTTTTCTATAATTTTATTGTTTTCAGTTGAAAATTGATCTCTTTTGTTGAAAATTGATGTATTCTGTTGAAAATTCCTCATTTTTGGCAGAATATTATACTCCTTGTTTGAAAATGGTTGAAAATTTACCGAATTTCGTAAAAATTCTTTTTTGATGTTGACAATTAATTTTTCCAACTATACAATTTTTTGTTGCAAATCGAACTATTTTGTTGAACAATCGTTTTTTTTGTGGTAGGAAATTAATTTTTTTCAGTTCAAAATTCGTATTTTTGATAGAAAATTATTTGTTTGATAATTCATTTTTTTGTTGTTGAAAATTCATTTCATTGGTTGAAAATTTGAATATTTTGTTGAAACTTTGTTTTTATTTTGTTGAAAATTATGTTTATTCAGAAAATTTTACTATTCCAGGTTGAAAAAAAATCTTTTTTATTTGGAAATTCAGCTATGTGATTTAAAATTTATGTATTTTGTTGAAAATTCTTCTTTTTTGTAGAATATTATTATTGTTGTTCATAAATTCATTTGATTTGGTTGGAAATTCAAATATCTTGTTGAAAATTCGATTTTTTTTGCTTGAAAATTAATTTTTTTTTACCGAAAATTTAACTGTTCGATTTTTGTTCACAAATATATCTTTTTAGTTAAAAATTCATTTCTATAGTTGAAAATTTAACAATTTTGTTGAAAATTCCTTCCTTCTTGCTTGAAAAGTTACCTTTACAGTTGTAAATTCATTCTGTTCATTGAAAATTGAACTATTTTGTTGAAAATTCAATTTTTTGTCTGAAAATTTAACTATTTCATTTCCAGTTGAAAATTTATTTTTCAGTTGAAAATTCATTTCTATAGTTGCAAATTTTACAATTTTCATGAAAATTCGTTTTTTCGCGCTGGAAAATTTACCTTTTGAGTTGAAAATTAATTTCCTTCGTTGAAAATTGCACTATCCTGTTGAAAATTCAATTATTTTTTTTTAATATTTAACTATTTCATTTTTAGTTGAAAATTAATTTTTTTATTTAAAAATTTATTTCTATAGTTGAAAATTTAACATTTTTGTTGGAAGTTCGTTTTTCATATGCTTGAGTCAATTCATAGAATCGAACTCATTGAATGAAAATAATATTTCTTTTCACGACAAATCTTGATGCTAAGAAATAGGATTCAAGTTAATGCATTTTCTTGGTTCCAAAATTTATTTTTTTCACTGTAAAATATATGTTTTTCCGGTTGCTTTCGGGACATGAGTATAGTACCAATAGATTCAGTATAGTTCCTATTATCATCTCCATTTTAAAACCGAAAATAATAATTTTAACCCTGACTTAGGAAAACCCTTTTGATGCCCTTTTGATGCGGATGCCCGCATATATTCTCTGAATTTCGAGTATGTAAATCAATTTATTTCCTCATTCGAAAACGAACAAAATTTCTTCTGTCAATCAAGCAATGTATGCAAATCTCATTCCACTATTCCACTTTATCTGCCAATTTATCGTATTCATATGCTATAATTTCGTCATCAAATGTGTAAAAATAATTGCAATCCTTCAAAAGCTCTGCATGTGAATAGATACTTCAATAACGAGTCGGTAATTTGATATACAATTTACCTTTCGTTTGATAGAAAATTATCACGGTGGGTTTGGATGGAATTCAACCCAAAAGGGCTTGCACCACTCGTCATCCTTCTGAAATCATTTCAGTGATGCTTCATGATTATTTTGAGATCATAAAGAAAAAACTCGCTGAGGGGTGTTCAAATAAACTTAATTTTTGTTTTTTATTCTCAGGTTATTTTGTATATTTTCATAACAATATCTCTCTCTGTTATTTGGCATAGAAAAAAGTGTCAGGAACTGCAATTTTCCTCAGTTTTAGAAATATTCCCACACTTTAGAGCAGGCTAATTTAAATCCGTGTCAACAAAAATTGACGTGCATTAAATTTCCCGTAAACCTAGAAATTTTTTTTATCTGATATAGTTTAGGAGATACAGCCTTCGGAATTCATGTTTTCCTAAACAAGTTGTCATCCGATATTTTCTATTTATTTTTAAAACAAATTTTATAAACAAATGTCGGCTTTTATAACAAGAAGAAAGTTGTTTTTTCTCTTTTTTCCTCACATTATGCTGCCAGTGATGTTTAGCAACGAAAATTTGTCATCCGATATTATTTGTTGATTTCATAAACAAATTATATAAATAAATGCACAGTGTCGGAATTTATTGTTTTTAAATTATATTGCTAGTGATGTTTAGTGATGAAGTTTTATCATCTGATATTATATGTTGCATATCATACAAGTATGATACTTAAAAAGTGAATGCTCTGTATTATTGAACAAAGCTTCTATTTATTTATTTATCCCTATAAGTATTGTTTCATAACAAGAAGCTCAGGCTTCATTTGTTTTATATAAAAATGTATGAAACAAATGAATATTATATATAACACTTCACACTATATATAAACTATATATAATATTTCCGCCTGGGAGAAGAACAAATTGTATTTTTTTATTAGATTGAATTATAATAAATCATGAATAATTAGTATAATATTATTACTAAATAAATTAGTTCATGAAATTTGTTGATAACAATTAAGTTTTCTAGTCAACAAATTTTTTATCTTCCACACATCCACGTGCAAGAAATTTAAGCAACAAAAATAAAAAATTGGCTCTCTCGGAACTCTTTAAAATTTACTTTGCGTTGTGCTAAAGAAAAATTTGTTTAAATAATTGAGAATGACGTGAAAATACTATGATTTTCCAAATTTTTCAGTCTTTTCACATCCCTGTCGAAACTTGATAGAAAATAAGTTATTAACATTCGTATCGTAAAAAAAAGAGGTATAACAATATGTCTCGGAAATCTCGCAATCATTGTTCTTGAATTTTAATATAAAATCATAAAGTTTTCAGAAGACTTGTGATTTCTAAAAATTTTTAACTGCGGCAGTTTTTTAACTGGGAAATTAGCATTTTCAAACTAAAATCATCAAAATTCTTAATTTTCAAAAATTTATATAATGCTAGTATTTTATGTCGAAAATAGGTTTTGAAAAAAAATCCTTATAGTTCAAACAAGATTAGCAATTCTTGATTTTTACGTTATGTTTTTTAAATTTTTTTTAAATTATATTTTAAAGAACAATTATAGGTTGAGTTTGTGGGTTTCGCCGGAAGTATCGATGTAGATCTGAAAGGTTTACTATTTTGGAAGAATTGTAGGTTTTGTTAAAATTTTTTATCGGGAATAGAATATTTCAAAGAAAAAACATTAGATTTAGAAAAAGGCCAAATTTTTGTTAGCGTTTTTATTCTAAAATTGCTATTATTAATAAAAAATCATGAAATTTTGAAGTATATTTACAATATTTGAACAATAATGGGGTATCTTAGCGTTCTTCACTGGAAATCGGTTATTTTGAACAAAAATCTGACATCAAAAATTCAACTCACAAATTTAAAAAATTGGACTCGTCCTTCTTTCTATTAATTTAGATAATATACTTGATAATACAAAAAATTGCATGATAATATTAATTTAGAAGTTGAAAAGGGAAAATATGTCTTTCGAAAATATCTATAATTTGTATGTGCTAAACTTTCGTCTCAGATCAATATTTTTCGTGATTAAAAAAAAACTAATTTTGGAAAACAGTAAGAAATGTCAATTAATCTGCGATAAACATCCTCAGGGGCTTTTTGACACTATTTTCCCTATTTCCTTATTTTTGCCCTTTGTAAACAATTCTTTTTCTCCCATGTTTTCAAGAAACATCGAAAAATTAAAATTATCTCATTGAAATTTTTTGTCGTTGTGAAGATTCATCATTTTAGTTAAAAATTCGTCTCTTTGGTTGAAAATGTAAATATTTTCTTGAAAATTGTTTTTTTTTATAATTCATTATTCAACTAAAAATGTAAGTATTCCATTCTTGATTGAAAATTCATACTTTCAATTAAAAATTGATCTTTCCTATCTAGAAGATAATTAATCTTTTTGGTTTGAAAGTTTAACAATTTTGTTAGAAATTCATCCTTTTTGGAAGAAAATTATTCTTTTTGGGTTAAATTGTATCTTTTTGGTTATAAATTCAACTATTTCGTTGAAAATTTGTCCTTTCCAGTAGAAGATTATTCTTGTTGGTGGAAATTTCATCTTTTTGTTTAAAAATTCAATTATTCTATATTGTGAAAAATGGGAGCGTACGTGTGACCAGAGGTATGTCGGATCGCTCTGTTGTTTCCTTTGAAATTCTGTATAATTAATGAGCTCGTAAAATCTGAGAGGCATTTTTGGTATCTTTCAATCCCGGGATCAGTGAACTTATTTTTTTTCTTTTGGCATGGAATCTGCACCAAGTGTAAAACCAAGTGAAAATTCTGTCCGCAACATCAAGGATCTTGGCGCAAAATCAAGCGGGTATAGATACGCCATCTGTGGAAAAAGTACAATTTATCCATAAAAGATAGAGGATAGCGTAGACAAAAACACGAAAATGGAAAAAATGTCAGTTTCACAATTCGAAACAATCCTAGATTCTTGTAAAAATTGAATTCTAGAATGCATCGTGGATGAAGTTCAAGAAATTGTGAAACTGGAAGTAAGACCCATAAAAGATGAACTGGAGAAATATACGAGAGAGATTAAAGAATTTAGACATGAAAATAAAATTCGGAAATACCAACTCCACAAAATCCAGGATGTACAGCTTAAGAAGGAGAGCATAGCTGAAAGGTAGAACATGGTTTTCTTCGGATTGGATGCTCCTGCCCATCCCCACATGTTGGTCAACCACATGATCACTTACTTCTTAGGATTGAAAACACTTAAAAATTTAAAAAAGTGATATTATAATATCCTGGTACTTATCAAAAGTACACAGTAAAAACTAGGCATTCATTTTTATCTGGGATCCTTTCTTGGGCGTTCTCATATGATCTCACAAATTGTCTATTTTAGAACCAGTTTCTGTCTTGTTTAGTTTTCTAACTTCAGATTGATAAATGATCCGAGATAGCGAACTAAAGTTGTTCAGATGGTGCATTGTTTCAATTATTCCAAACTTCAATCTTACAAAAAACAAAAAATAGATGAAATTAAAAATTCGTAAAAATCAGTGTTGAACCGTCACACTCAGACGTCGCGAACTTCAACCCAATGGATTACCTTGGTTTCTAAACTTGACAGTTTAGAATTTGTTTTATCAGATTTAGTTATTGACAGATGATTCTAATTTCGAGCCTATTTCAATCCACAAATGGACCCTATTCTATTAGATTGGCGGAGCAAACTGAGGTGCAATTGTTTTGTTCCGTGAACTGTTTTAAAACCAAGTTAAGTTCTAAATCGAATCCTAGTTTTTACAGTGTAAGGTTGCCAGAGGGATGTTCAGATATTACTTATTCATATTTATCAAGACTTTCAATAAATGAAAGCATGAAATCCTTAACACCTGGAATAATGGTTGTCTAAGGAAGACTCAATAGAATACTTGAATAAGTTTCTTTGAATATGTATACTGACAAGGGGGGTTAGGTTGGTGTCCGACGCCGATTTTTTTGTAACTTTGCAGGTGACAAGAGGATCCCAGACTATGAAAAAAAAATTAATTTTTTGGGCAATCGTTCATATTTAGGGATGGAAATCACCCCTTCTATATTTTTGATACTTTTACTGTTTTTAAAGGTATCATTGTTTTTTCTTTCTTGTTTTTGCGCAAAATTGTTCTAATTGATTCTATATTATAATATTATCTTGAGTTTTAAAAATACTTACCCCCTAGAGTATCATAATTCAAAAAATCTACCCCTATAGGATGCTTCGCCATATGACACATAGTTTAAGATTTTGGACTTTGTTGTTGCAAACATCTAGTTTTGATAATTAATTATATTAAAAATTATCAGTCTTATTCGAAATAACCCCTAAATTATGTGCCATCCACCCCTTTAGCATTATCAATAAATAAAAAATGTAGTTAATAATATGAAATTTTTGTAAGTAATGGATTAAAATATTTAGTTTGGACAATCAATAATAATATAACTGATTATTTGTTAACGATGGCACATGTTCTTATAATAATAAACCCTTGTTATGTGAAAACTACCCCTCAAAAATTTTGTATGTTTTGTTTAGCAGGCGATTTTAATGACAATACATACATAACAGAACTGTTAAAAGAATTTTTATTTAGGTTCAGGGACGTACATATTTGCATCGAAAATTGTACACACATTACACATACCCTTTCGCATATCGTCCCTCTAACCCTTATTGCTCAAGGTTTTGGACTTACAATATATCTTCTACGAAATAAAAAATAAATGGAAAAAACAAACAAAATATTGCCTTCAGAATTTGTGTGAGACACAACTTATTATTTAGACCGTCAAATGAATAATTGTCAATTAGTCTGTTTTTACGTATGTCATACGGTCTCATTCAGATAATAATAACGACAATATTAAAATTGGATCATTTTCTAATAATAAGATAAATTGTCGTTATTATTATCCAAATGAGGCCATATGACATACGTAAAAATAACCTAATTGACAAAATATTGACTGTTTACAAGTTGGGTGTCTGATATGATAAAAATATTATCATTTTGGCAATTTTAATAAAACTGTACAAATATAAAATTATCAGGAATGTATATAAGCCATTATCAGGCATGTATATAAAGCGAAAGAAAAGAACATTTGTTCAGTCACATTTGCTTCTGTTTCTATTGTGCGAAGCGTTACTGATAAAATGAGAATCAATCCATTAAATATAATATCGTTATTGACAATAACGTCCAATAACGAAAAACTTGGAATTCAGCCTTCAGAAGTAACACCTGAGGAGGTACATCTACACGATGTAATAGAGGATATTATAATGAAAAGTGTGTTTGATTCCTCATTTATTATTGAAAATTCAGTTGACTTACAATTTGCTCATGAAGATAGTCAAATTGACATACAACCGATTGAAGATGAAGAACAAGAAGAAGAAAAGGATCATGGTGAAGTTCCTAGTTGTTTATATCAAGAGGAGAGAGTTAATTTCGACTATAAAAAAGAAGCTGTTGACTTTTGGAATTCTGGAAAGAAAAAACGGTTATCTTTTACAACCGTTCATCAAAGATTCAAGAAGCTTCGTTCAGAGCGACAATTAAGAAGATGGCAAGAACAAGTCAACAGTGGTGGTGACCGAGAAGATAAGCTATACAACGTTGCAAAATACACTTTCGATAATTTGAAGGAGGCTATTGATTCAAAGATGACAGTTCACGATATAGATCTTCGAAGATGGGCTTTACAAAAGAAGCATGAATTGGACATGCCATGGTTTAAAGCATCACGTTGGTGGGTATGGAAATTCAAGAAAATTCATAACGTTGTTTCGCGAAAAATCACAAAATTTATATCTGTATCATTTTTACATGAAACTAGAGATACAGAACAAGAATGTGATGTTTTTAAAAACAATGTAGAATCAGAAATTCTGAGATATGGGGAAAGCAAAATTTTCAATTCCGATCAAAGTGGCTTTAATTTAGAATTAGACAGTGGAAGAACTTTGAGCTTTAAAGAAACAAAAACTGTGGAAAATGTTGTTCAATCGGTTTCCTCCACCACGCATAGCTATACGATTCAGCCAACCATATTTGCCGATGGAAGATTACTTTCACCCCTTTTTGTAGTTTTAAAGGAACCATCCGGACAATTTGGACCAAGAGTAAGCCAAGGGCTTTTTGAGGCAAACAATATTTATTTGCAGGCCTCTAAATCCGGTAAACTTTCTTCAGAATTACTGCAAATGTGGCTTCAAGATGTATTTTTCCCTAACGTAGGAGAAAATTCTGTGTTATTGTTGGATTCATGGAGTGGCCAGTGTGAACAAACCGTGAAAACTGCTATACCGAAAGGTAAAACCCTTCTACTGAAAACTATTCCAAAAGGCACAACTGGGAAAATTCAGCCTTTGGATGTGTTTGGGTTTAGAATCTGGAAGAATTTCGTACGAAAAATCTCTGACTCTTCTATTCTTTTGAGGTCTAATATTAACTTGCATATTAGAAATAACATTATGAAATTACAGTCCCTCACACATAATCAATTGTCTTCACCTAGATTTATTAACGTATTCAACTATTCTTGGTATAAAAGCGGATATATAGAAAATAGACCTCCACATTTTGATAACCCTGTAGACTTTTGTTTCAAGGAAGATATTGCACCTTTTTGTGACATTTGCGGTGATGTTGCAGTAATAATATGTGCATGGTGCAAGGAGAGATTGTGCTTAAAACACTTCTTCGAAGAATATCATTACTGTGAAAACTTCGTGCCTTAAAAATCGAATAATATTGTTTTTTTTTTAACTAATCTTTCGTTATTTAAAACAATTTTAGATTGAAGTAAGAATTAGATTAGAATTTTATGCGCAATTTTGCAAATGGTCAAATTAACACACACTCATCATATCACACATCTATTTTTTATTTCGTAGAAGATATATTGTAAGTCGAAAGCCTTGAGCAATAAGGGTTAGAGGGACGATATGCGAAAGGGTACGTGCATGTGTGTACAATTTTCAATGGAAATATGTACGTGCCTGAACCTAAATAAAAATTCTTTACACAGTTCTGTTATACATGTATTGTCATTAAAATTGCCTGCTAAACAAAACATAAACAAATTTTGAGGGGTAGTTTTCACATAACAAGGGTTTATTAATATAAGAACATGTGCTATCGTTAACAAATAATTAGTTATATCATTATTGATTGTCCAAACTAAATATTTTAATCCATTACTTACAAAAATGTCATATTAATAACTAAATTTTTTATTTATTGATAATGCTAAAGGGGTGGATGGCACATAATTTAGGGGTTATTTCGAATAAGACTGATAATTTTTAATAGAATTAATTATCAAAACTAGATGTTTGCAACAACAAAGTCCAAAATCTGAAACTATGTGTCATATGGCGAAGCATCCTATAGGGGTAGATTTTTTGAATTATGATACTCTAGGGGGTAAGTATTTTTGAAACTCAAGATAATATTATAATATAGAATCAATTAGAACAATTTCATGAAAAAACAAGAAAGAAAAAACAATGATACCTCTTAAAACAGTAAAAGTATCAAAAATATAGAAGGGGTGATTTCCACCCCTAAATATGAACGATTGCCCAAAAAATTAATTTTTTTTGTATAGTCTGGGATCCTCTTTACACCTGCAAAGTTACAAAAAAATCGGCGTCGGACACCAACCTAACCCCCCTTGTGAGTTATACAAAAATGCAATGATATTATGCTTTTAATAATTAAAAATGAAGTAAATTTCGAAATTTCACTGTTTCTTATAGAGTAGAAATTTATTGACTAACTCTCACTTTATATTGTGAATTTTTTCATTAAGATCTTTTAATTTGAAGTAATTCTTACAAATAAGATTATAATTAATCAAAAACTCTATTTTATGGATTAATTTTATATATTATTAAATAAAGATAAAAATAAAATTTTTCTGTTACTCAACTCTTCAGTGAGCTTCACTGTGTGTAACTAAAAACAAAATGGTGTTGTATAAATTATCCTTGATATTTCAGAAATCTTTAATCTTTAATTAATAAATTCAAAATATTCAGAGAGAATCTACAAAATTCTAAAAATGCAAACGCGACTTAGAGATGAAAACATTTTAATAGATTGATTTATTGAGTACTAGGTCACTGGGATAATTGTGTTTTCAAAAATGGAAAAAAATGCCAAGAACCAGTTTTAGATGAATTTTTCCAACAAGTGTTTTTCACGACTGTTTTTTTCTCTTGTCTATAGGAAGGGGTGTACAGTTAAAGAGGTTGGACTACACTGTACTTGAGTTCTTGGGAAAATGCGTATAAACCAAAATCTGTCATTTTCAAGGGAGGTTTTTGTTCGTCTATTTTTTTCTTTTGTAAAATGATTTCAGTGCTCAGTGTGGCCCGGTTTGGTTCGGTCGCTCTAGACAAAATCTTGAAGAAAAAGAAAAAATTTTTTAAGAAGTGGTTGCAAAATGCAAAATTACAAAAAATTCCGTTAGATTGTCAAGCAAAGTTAAAGTGTAACTTAAAAATTGTACTAAGTGGTGGAGAAGAGAGAAAAAATGAATTTGGATAAACTTTTCTCAATTTTTTGAATAAAATTCCATTTAATTTACGAATTTTGAATTTAGAAATTTGTATTAATTTCAAATCAGTTATGTTTAAAATTCTATAAAAAATATATTTGAAAAATTTATATTATCCATTAACATTTTTATGGTGATTGTGACAATCAAAATTGTTGTTGTGCTTATGGATTTCATATAAGATTTATAAGTGAATTAATGTTTTCCTTTCACAATGGAATATAGGACAAAGAAATTGTTAATTCATGGAAATGTTATACATAATGAGAGTGGGCAATAATGCCATTAATTTTAAAAGAGACCTTTCGAGAGATAACGAAGCCTTTAATACGTTTATCGCATTTTTATAGGAAACATTGCAAATTATTGTAATTTAATTTTCTGTTAATTGGCAATTAAAATAAGTAATAAAGTGCAAAAAAGATTTGGAAATATTAAGGATTGACGCTTAAACCGAAGATTAAAAGTTAAATTTTTATCCAAAAATTAAAAAATCAAAAATAATGTAAATAACACTACGATAAGAAACTTCAGTCTCATATATACATACATTACCAATATAAAGCATATGATAGAAATATTTTTTCGCAGTATCCTATAAAATTATACCCTGATGAGGAGATCTAAAGTAATCTCGAAAGATGTTGGTCCCAAAATTAGTATAAAAAAGACGGAGAAAGAGAATGTTTGGAAAAATATTTGGAGGCCCTTCTATGCAATTTTTTTTGCATTCATTTTTGGATTCATAATGTTTCTGAGCTTTTTTGTTCAAAAACAGAATTTTTTGCACAGATTGACTTGATAATATTGTGTTTCTAAATTTCTTCTTAAAAAAAAACACTCGAAGTTAACATCACTATCTCTGATATAAAATACGCCAAGGTTTTAAAGGGAGAGTCAACGAATTCGAAACCACCTATTCTTCTTTCATTCACTTCACTTCTCAAGAAACAAGAAATTATGGGGGAAAAGCGCAAATTAAAAGGGACCAGCATTTTTATCTCAAATGATTATGGCAAGAACACACAGAAAAAAAGGAAGCCACTGGTACAACTCTTCAAGGAACTGAAAAAACTGGATATAGAGGCCCAACTCAGAGATAACTTCTTACTAATAGAAGGAAATCCTTGCGACGTTGACGAGGTTATCAGTTTTCTAGAGGCAGCAACGGCTTCAAAGGAGTGAGACAGAAGCAGCGATGACATTGCAGAGATTGGAAAGGAAGATACTATCAACAAACAAGAGATGAAGAATTGGAATACTATGAAAACAAAAAGGAATTACTAAAAAAGAAAAGACAACATGAGAAATAGTATGGACCAATTCATCTCTCAAAAATCGGTAGGAGATGAGGAAGTGCTTGATATGTTTCAAAGAAAAAGAAGAAACACTTCGAAAACGTCACTTCACAAGGATAAAAAAACAACCACTTAAACATAACTTTTGGAATATAAGTGGTCTCAAAAACGTGTACGACCTAGACAAAAATGAGCAAATACTCCTATTAATCTACGACATAATCGGAGACACAGTAACATGACTGTCATCAATATTGGAAGTGAATCCGGCATTCCTCAAGAACTATCAGACAATTCAGAGCCCAGGTGAAAGAGATCACAGTGTTGGAAGAGCTAGTGGATGTATAATTGTTTGTATTAACAAGTTAATGAGGATTTTAAATATTAGAGAAAGTGTCGAGACATTTTGTTACGATTTGAACACTGATCAGAACTCCTGGAACTCTCAAAATTTGTAATTTAAAAATTTGTTGGGTATGTGTAAAGTGTTGTCATTTTTTGGACTTTTTTGTAGTACCATTCAGGGGGCTACCAGAACACTGATTAGAACTCCTGGAACTCTCAAAATTTTGAATTTTGTTGGGTATGTGTAAAGTGTTGAAGGGTTTGGATTTTGAGTTTATCGGACAATTTTATTACACTTTTTGTTAGAACTATCCCAGGGGCTACCAAAAGTCTGATCAGAATTCTTGGAACTCTCAACATTTGTTGGGTATGTTTAAAGCGGTGTAGGTTTTTCGATTTTGAGTTAATCGAAAAAATGTTAACAAACTTTTCGTTAGAACTATTCCGGGGGCTGCCAGAACTCTGATCAGAACTCCTGAAACTCAAAAATTTTTAATTTCAAAATTTGTTGGGTATGTGTAAAGTGTTGTAGGTTTTTGGATTTTGAATTTACCGAAAGATGTTATTAGACTGTTTCGTAGTTCTATTCAGGTGGCTGCCAGAACTCTGAACAGAATTCCTAGAACTCTTTCGAAAAATTTCCCTGTAATTTTGGGATTTTCTAAATAGTGTAACTTTCGAGTTTTCAAGCTTTTCGAAATTATTTTGTTAGATAACTCTAGAACTCTTTCCGAAATACAGGCATATTGAAGAAAAATATGATTTTTTTTAAGTGGGGGGCTGGCTCTATTTTTTGAAAAATTTTTTTGGGTCTAATTTTTGGGAACTATTTTCAATAAGTATCAGGAAATCTATCACTATGCTAAATCTACTCAGAACTCTGAAAAAAATTCATTTTCCGAAAAGTGCGGAGGAACGTGAACTTAGCCCCCAATTTTGAAAAATTAATTTTTAGATTATTTATACGCCGGAACTATTTCTAAAAGTTATCAGGAACTGTAGAACTATTCAAAAGGATGTCAGAACTCTAAAAAAAAATTCGAAATTTTGAAAGTGGGGGGCTAAGTTCACACGCATGTAGGGGGAGGGGCTCCTTCATAATCCTGAAGATTATCTTTTTAGTTATAAATTTTATTATTTGGTTGAAAATTTAACAATTTTCTGAAAAAGTCATCATTTTTTTTTAAATTCAACTGTTTTGTTAAAAATGTGTCTTTTGGGTTAAAAATTCAACTCTTCTAGTACAATATTAACCCTTTTTTTAAAATTCATATTTTGTTGCTGATGAGTCAACTGAAATCTTTTTGGGATAACAAATATTTTTTCTGAAAATTTGTCTTTTTAATTTAAAAGTTCATTTTTTTAGTAGAAATATTGCATCTTTTTTGGAGAAAAATTCAACTGTTTCATTCAAAATTGAACTGTTCCTTAGAAAATTTGCATTTTATTTAAAGTTTGTATTTTCCTGTTGGAAAGTCTTTTTAAATCCTTTTTGATGAAAATACAACTCTTTTTTTGAAAATTTTTCTTCTTCATTGAAAAATTCACCTGTTTTAGTAGAATTTTCATTTTTCTTGGACAAAAATGCAACTGGTTGGTTGAAAATTTAACAATCTTGTTAAAAAGTCATATTTTTCATTAAAAAATCGGCTATTTTGCAGGAAATTGACTTATAGTTTACGATTCTTATTTTGGTGTTGAAAAGTGAACTGGAATCTTCTTTGGATGGAAATTCAAATATTTTTTTAAAGTTTTTTTTTTTAATTCATATGTTTTAGAAGAAGTAATTCATCTTTCTTGAATGAAAATGCAACTGTTTGGTTAAAAATTCACCTCTTTTTTTTAAATTTGTCTTTTTGATTCCAAAATTCAATTGCTTCATCCGAAATTACATCTTTCTTGGATAAAAATGCAACTGCTTCGTTGAAAACAAAACTATTTTGTTAAAAAGTCATACTTTTGGTAGAAAATTCTACTTTTTTGTTGAAATTTCAGTTATTTCATAGCAAATTTACTTTTTGTTTAAAATTTATATTTTGTTGTCAAGAAACGAAATGAAAGATTTTCTGGGTAAAAGGTCAACTTGAATAAAAAATCGTCCTTTTTATTAAAAATTCATCTGTTTTAGTACACATTTCATCTTTCTCGGATGATAATTCAACTATTTGGTAGAGAATTCAACTATTTCATTAAAAATTCATCTATTTTGGTTGAAAAAATTCGTCTTTTGGATGGAAAGTTCAATTTTTTTCGTAGAAACTTTTTTTTTTTTAATTTATATTTTGAGCTTGAAAAGTCAACTGGAATCTTTTTTGGATGAAAATTCAACTATTCTTTCAATCTTGTTTTCTTCATAAATAAAAATTCATCCGTTGTACAAAATAGCTCATCTTTTTTGGATAGAAATGCAATTATTCTGTAGCGAATTAAATAATTTTCTTAAGAGTTCATCCTTTTTGAATGAAAATTCGTCTTTTTGGATTAAAAAATCAATTTTTTTGTAGAAACTCATTTCTTGGTTGAAAATTCATATTTGATCGTCTAAAGTCAACTAAAATCTTTTTTAGAAAAGTTAACTATTTTTTTTCAATTTATCTTTTTGATTGATAAATCCATCCGCTTCGATAAAAATTTCTTTTTTTTTATGAAAATGGAACTTTTTGGTAAAAAATGATTCTTTTTTGCTTGATAAGAATAAGCTTTTAATTTTAATTATAATTGAATAAATATGATAATCATTTAATCAATTATCATTTAATAATAAAATTCAATTATGAATTTTCATAACTATTCTTCTTTGGTTGAATCAATTTGTCAAGAAATCAATTTTTTTTTAAATTATATTTTTAGTTGAAAACTCATCCCTTTGGTTGAAAGTTCAAATATTTGGTTGGAAATTAATAATTTTAAATTGAAAATTCAACTTCTTGGGTAACAGCTAAACTACATTGTTAAAAATTTATTTGTTAAAAATTTAACTCTTCAGTGGAAAAGTCTTTTTTTTTTGTTTAAAATTAATTTTTGACCTGAAAATGTAACTTCATTTTTTTAAGATTGATCTTTTTCAGTTGAAAATATTCCTTTTTCGTTGAAGGAAAATAATTTTCTCGGTTTAAAATTTCATTTTTGTTGGGTAAAAATGTATCATTTTCGTGGAAAAATAATTTCTTGCTGAAGTCATATTTTTTGTATGTAAATTCAATTTATAGAGAGAAAATTCATCTTTCGGCTTGAGGGTTCAACAAGTTAGGTAAAATTTTCTTTCTTTGGAAAAAAATCTTTATTTGTTGAAAATTCGTCTTTTCGGTTTCGACAAACTTTCTTTTTGTATAAATTTCATCATCTTCGATTGAAACATAAACTATGACTTTTTTTTGTTGGGAACTTATCTTTTCAGGTTGAAAATTCAATTATTTAATTAAAAAGGCATCTGTTATAGCAGAAAAGTCATTCTTTTCTTTAAAATAAATGAATAAATTTGAAAATTTTGAATTTTTTTCTGAAATACTGTTTAATTTTGTTTATAACAGATTCTATGTTAAAAGTATTCCAAGATTAAAATGCTGTTCTTTGAATATTGATGATCGAATAAGGAAAAATAAGGGAATTTTGAAAATGAAGTTCTCGGACACCCTGCCTCATTCTACTAGCAATAACCAGTAAAAAATTTTCGGAAACTAAAAATTACGTACAGAAAGATCATGGGGGGGGGGGGCGTTGAAATATTTTTTTACAGTTTGTTAAGTTAGCTAGGGGGATAACTCTTTTCCTGTTATAATTGGTGGGGACCCTATGACAGTAGATGGATCCCCACTATCAGGCGTTAGAACAAGTAGCGATTTTAAGGTAAATTATGGAGGTAGGCTGCTGACAAGCGTAATCGAATCTGAAAGCTTTGTAATGTTGAATGGAAGATCTCCCAGCGAGACGCCAGCGAAATTTAAATTTGTAAACCACCTGGGTAGGAGTACGATTGACTTGATTTTGGATAATGTAGCTTGTTTTCCTTACATAAGGGACTTATAGGATACTTATAGGTGGAAGAAAGAAAATTCGGAATCATATAGATTGCATCTAGAATCCACAAAAATTCAAAATAAAGAATCAACCATAGACGAACTGAGTTCAAGAGTAGAAATATCGATAAAAGTTCTTTGCGGAATACGAGCAAGACAAACTTAAACTTGGGGTATCAAATTGTTGCAACTATTTTGATCTAGAATTTCAACTCAATATGATTCGCTTCAGAGGATCAATGAAAATTAAGGAGAACAACTTCAAGGCGTATTAGCATCAGTATACAAAATAGAATGACAGTTGACGATGTTCACAAAACATTCCTTTCTGCCAAATTCAAGTTCTGCAAATCGATAATCGATCCTTGATCGAGATTTTCTGACATTTGTGAATAAACCTTCACAACCTCAGTAATCATAAATTTGAATGAACAGAG
>CAKNXH010000155.1:0-12366 GCA_932178445.1 Andricus quercusramuli | reverse complement strand
CATACAAGCAATATCTAAAGTGCCCTATCTCTATTCTAACATGGGAGGACTTTTACATAAAAATCTTTGCAATGGGTTATCAGGATCAATATAATTCATGGTATTTTGAAAGATCTGAAGCATTTTCAAGAGCTTTAAAATTTTTCTATTGATTTCCTAAGATTTTAAAGAATTTCAAAACATGAAGAGTATTTCGAAAGATTCTAAGTAATGTTCAATTGATTTCAGAGGATTTGGAATGTTCAGAGTATTTGAAAAGATTCCAAAGCTTTTTCAAGAGATTTGAAAAAATGTGCATGGGGTATTGTATTGTTACTTGCAAGGTTTCAATATATTTTAGAATATTTAAATGAATTTCATGAGATTTCCGAAGATTTTAATGATTTTATGGGATTTTAAAAGATCTTCAAGGTATTTCCATGAATTTTCCAGGATTCAAGAAAACATTATAAAATTTCATAGATTTGTAGGGATTTTCAAATATGTTTTGAAATTAATTTGTATTCACCCTGAATTATTACTAAATCATTCAGAATTCTTTTATCTTCTCTTTCGAATTTTGTTAATTTACCTGAATTCTTTTAAATTAGATCATTAATTCTATTCAGTTCAAAGGTTATTTTCTTAATTTTTTGATGTTATTACTAGATAGATATTTATTTTTTATTTTTTTATTTTTAATTCATTTATCTATTTATTATTAGATAGATATTTTTTCAAGTTTGCAGTTTGTGTTTAATTCGTCTTGAAGTGTTTTAAACTCATGTTTAATTTTTCAACATTTAATCAAATTCTTTTGAATTCACTTGTATTTTTCCAGAATAATTTTAAACTTACTAAAATCAATTACATTTTTTGGAATTCAAATTTTTTCCAATTTATTTCCATTTTTTAGAGTTTCACTGTAATTGTTTGAAGTTTTATAAATTGAATTTTTTGGAATTCTTTCAAATCCAGAAGAACATTAGTGTCGAACTAAAAATTTCTGCCTCGGGCTCAACACACTATTGATACTGTTTGACCATTTTTTCAAGCGATGACACTGTTTTGCTACTATTTTGAAAAAAATACACTAAAGACACCATTTTCACATCAAAAACACGAATTTATCAATCAAGATAGATTTTTAAACAATAAAAAATGTCACAAAACATGTTCAATTCCAAGCCAAAAACATAAACTTCCAACAAAACTGTTGAATGTTCGACAAGATATCTAAATTTGTATTCAAAAAGATAAATTTTCAAACAAGAAGAATAATTTTCTATCGGAGAGAAAGAATTTTCAATAAAATATGTACATACATTTTAAACCAAATATTTGAATTTTCAACTAAAAAAATTAATTTTCTATCAAAAAAGATGATTTTTTGACAAATGACATAAACTTCCATTTGAGTACTTTGAATAATGGATGTGATGTTAGTTCAAATTTGATTTGATTAATTTTTTATTAATCTATATAAAATTATACATGTTCTACAAGTACAGTCGCAGAATATATCACGGAGAAAATATTTTTTTAAAAGTAAATTATGCGAAACGCTAAAAAAAATTAAATAATTTGATGTTGATTGTTTTTTTTGTTCACTGGTAGACGAAAAAAGAACAATCAATATGAAATTATTTAATACAATTTATCTGGTCAAAACGGTAACATCGAAAATATATGTTAAAAAAAATTATTCTAAAAAAAATTGAAAACAGATTTTCGCAGAAGGAAAAAAAAAATTTTTTGAAAAGCTTTTGTTTAATTTAGCTTTTAATGAGAAACATTCTGTATCGTTTATAAAGGCCTGGAAATTTCTATCGACAGGATAATTTTCTTCTTATAATAAAAGAATTTCATCATTTTCACGTGAAAAACATATACGATCAAAATGTTCGCACAAAAATCTTCATGTATAAAAAAGTTATACTAAAATACATTTTACTTTTTCGTAATAAAGTGCATCATTTACGATAAAAATTAGAAAATTAATTTTACATGGAAAAAATTCACTGCATCTGTCAATGCATAATAACATATTAGTGGCGAATGGATTACTATAGAGTATAAGAGCAATAATTGCCAAGAAAATAGACAACTTAGAAATCCGTTATCATATTTCTTTAAAACTGAAAGATTGGTAATTACTGCCATTATTCTATGCATCATTCATTTTTTTAAACTTTGTAAAACTTATATAATAATGAAAATTAATATTATTCGTAGTATTTATCAATTTAAAATTTATATTCTCATGTACATGTGAATCGGTGAATGTTAAAGGGGCAGTTGTCCATTTTTATCGCTTTTCGTTTTTTTTTTCATTTTCGGGTTTTATATGAGTAGCCGCATCGTTTCATGCTATGAGGACCGTTGCTATAAGGACCGTTGATATAAGAACTCATGCTATAAGGACCGGAAATATTGGCAATTTGCCAATATTCTCGGAACGGGACAGTTATTTCGTTTTTCCAAAATTCAGCTTTGTTGGACTACTGCCCCTTTAAGATTCACCGATTCATGTTATAACGAATCATTCACAATTTATTTTTGAAATAACATTTCTTTTAATTTATGAAATAAAAAATGTATTACGGCCATATAATTTACAAATAAGTTAAGTGTTAGACTACTTTGAGAGCCAATTATAATAAATTGAATTATAATTATATTCACAATTTTTTCAAAATGATAACGATGGCAGAATTTACCAAAAAATAAATTATGAGAAATCTATTACTCCTTTAGCTTTAACAGAGAAAAAAATGAAAAGGAGCTACTTATTGGAGGCTACGTACATCGTCCTGTAGTGGCTTCTAATCATTATTTTGTACAAATATTTTGTAACATTAATTAAATATAAATAGTATACAATAAAAAGTTTTTGGTTTATTCTTTTTCATAAAAAAATTAATACGTGCGCGCAAGACTACTAGTATTTAATAACATCACTAAAATATTTACTCATATTCTATCAGAAAGGCTAAAAAAGTACGTAGAGAGTAGAAAAATAATTACGGAAGGGCAGGCTAGTTTTCGGAAGAGGTGAAACAAGAAAAATCATACTGCTACCTAGGGACAATTTTTCAAAGTGTGTAAAAACTCACTGTAAAAAAAAGTATCATTTCAAGACTAGTTTTTGGTATTGAAACAGTTCTCCGAAAATATAGTCTCGGGTGACTCTATTCTAATGCCACTTTATTTTAATGCCACTAAGCGACGTTTTAGTACAAATTTTTTGGATCAAAAATCAAAACAGGTCTGAATTGAGAATCAAATTTCAATGACGTAACGTAGCACATGGAAACGTTGAACGTTGAATATAGAATCTGGGTTGTATGGGTAATTGTCAAATTGTATGCAAATATTAGCACCTACAATAGCAACCACATTACTATTGGGAATTAAATATTTCATAACTGAAATTGATCTGATCACATCTAAAAATTTCAAATCCAAAAGGGGCAGTTATGAAAATGAGAAATGATAATGAAATTCGTACATGATTTACGGAAAGTATGCAGTCTTTCCAATGTATTAAAATCTATGTAGGAAAGTAGGTTCTTAGCGTAGGATTGTAGGATGGGTAATATCTAGTTAGCAAGTAGAATGAGATAGGCGTAAGTGCGAAATAAGTACGTAGAATAAGGAGATGCGTAGGAGAGGGGAGTCTGAGGGATGCGACCCCCCCCCCCCAGCAGACCCAGGGGACGGGCGTGGGTCAGTCTTCGTCCGGTCACGCTAGAGTAGCCACGTAATTATGTAATCGATATTTGAATTGTTTAGAATATATTTGTTAATTGGATCTCGGCATTTTATTATTTCACCCTCACTCCCACAAATTTTGGGGGCTCGTCCGGGATGAGAGACAAATAACGCGTCGCGATCAAGACGTCATTTCCGCGGAAATAGTGAAAGGACGCTATGAAACGACGCGACGCCGCGGAAGTGAGAACGATTTAGACGCTTTTTAGTGCTAAAGATGGTGAAAACGTGTAATTCCGAAGTGAGTGATAAACAGTGACTGTGTATGTGTGTAAGTGATGAACATGACGGATTTCAGTGAGTTTTCTGGTGAACAGAAAAATACCATATGTGATTGTGAAGTGACGCCAAGAAGAAGCGACGAAGTAGGAAAGACGCCTTGAACAACCAATGAAGTAGAACGAGCATTTCCAGCTACCACAAGAAGTTGCAAAGTAATGAAGCACGAAGTTACGACGAAGAATTAAGAAGCTCAGACGAATAAATTACGACGTCCAGAATACGAAGTGTGATTACGACGATTGTTGGCATGGTACATACTCGTTCCTCAACATTGAAGTCCAAGGGTGCCGAAGAGGCAACGGAGATTCAGACGCCAGAAGCAAGGACGGAAGACGTAAGCACAGGAGAAATAGAGAAGCCGCTGAGTGCGACAAAGAAAGAAGACGTGAGAGGAGAGGGAGCGAGCGCTTCGAGTATTTCAGAAGACTCGGGCCAGGACGAAGTTTCGAGAAGCAGCATTGGAGAGAGTAGTGGGGGTTACGTTGGGCCCTCCCCTATAGAGACCCTCCCTTCAATAGAAGAAGAAGACGGAAGCAACGAAGAGGACGAAGACGACCGTGACGTACTTGTCAACACGATTCGAGAAGCAGCCATGGCAACAGAACGGGAACGGGAGTGGCAACGGCGGATTGACGATCTGCAAGAACAGCTGAGAGTATCCACCAATACCACCTTCATAGTACGAGAAAACACCATTCAGCTGAGAGACGTTGAGGGGACGATAAATAAATTTGATAGTGAGAATCCAGCCTTCACCGTCAATCAATGGATCGTCCACCTGAATGAGTGCAAAGAAATGTACGGCTGGACAGATCTACAAATACTTGTATGTGCAAAGAAGTCCCTGACAGGTCTCGCGAAACTTTGGTTAGAAGGCCGAAGTACTATTACGAAATGGGCAGACTTGGAAGCCGGATTGAAAGACGAGTTCGGATCTGAGATGGACGGATGCGATCTCCACGAGGCAATGCAACGAAGGAAGAAGTTGCCTTCACAATCCTTCGAAGAATACCTCCTGCAAATGAGAGCTCTGGGTAGTCGAGGAAATCTTTCGGATCGGTCCATTATTAAATACGTAATTGCCGGCATTAACGATTCGGAAATTAACAAAGCGATGCTCTACGGCAAATGGACCATCGACGAGTTCAAGAGATCGCTCGAAGACTATCAACTGATGAAGGAAAGGACGAGCAAGGCTGACAAGAAGACACTACCGAAAGCAGAAGAGCTGTCAAAAGAGAGCAGTAAGGGGAAAGATGGAAGAACCTCAGCGAAACGTTGCTGTAACTGCGGCGGCCGGAGGCACGAAGCAAGAGACTGTAAGCATCTCGAGAAGGGAGTGAAGTGTTTTAAGTGCAATCAATTCGGCCACGTGGCGTCAAAGTGCAATCAAACAGAACGTGTATCTTCAGGATCTTCAGTTTAATTACACGCCGTTTGGCCTTAGTAACTCGCCACATGTTTTCCAGAGGTACATTACGTACATTTTTAAACATTTAATTCGCGAAGGCCTTATACTGGTATATCTAGACGATATTGTCATTCTTGCGCAGAATGAAATCGAAGCTATCCAAAATTTGAAAAGAGTTTTAAAAGTAGCGGCATCTTATTCATTAGAGATTAATTGGAAAAAGTGTCAATTCTTGAAAACATGTATAGAGTATTTAGGGCATGTAGTGCAAGATGGTACGATAAGACCATCCCCGGAGAAAGTTAAAGCTGTTTCCAATTTTCCCGAACCTAAAAATAAAAAGATGGTTCAAAGTTTTTTAGGTCTCGCGGGATATATGCGAAAATTTATCGAAGGTTTTACGTGGTTGGCAAAAGCATTAAGGGAATGCGCGAAAGAAGATACAAATTTTTACTTTAGGGAAGAACAGCGTAAGTCATTTGAAATGTTAAAACCGGCGTTATGTGAAGCGCCAGTTCTACGAATTTTCGATCCGCGTTTAGAAACCGAAGTACACACGGACGCATCAATCGAAGGTTACGGCGCCGTGTTGATGCAAAAATGTGAAGAAGATCAGATGATGCACCCGTGCCTGTATTTAAGTAAAAAAACCACCGATGCGGAGCGGAAATATTCCAGTTACCAGTTAGAAGTTTTAGCTGCAATTCATGCGTTACGGAAATTGAGAGTGTATCTGCTCGGAATACCATTTAAAGTTGTAACCGACTGCGCCGCGTTTAAACAAACTATGGACAAGAAGGATATCATTCCACGAATCGCTCGTTGGGCATTGGAGTTGCAGGAATTTGATTGTAAAATCGAGCACCGATCAGGGACACGAATGCGTCATGCCGATGCTTTAAGTCGACATCCGGTCGTACTTCAAATTCGCGATGTCTTTTTAGAACGCCTCCGACAAGCCCAGTCTGGAGATGAAAAAATCATGGCAATAAAAAAGATCCTCGAAACGGAAACCTACGGAGATTACGTTGCGGAAGGTGGCCTGCTGTACCGTGAGAAAGATGGAACGAGATTATTGGTAGTACCAAGAGGCATGCAGCGCGAGATTATCTCACAGGCCCACGAATAAGGTCATTTTGGGCCTAAGAAAACCTAGGAATTGATCCACCGGGAGTACTGGATTGACGGAATTCACTCGAAGATTGAAAGACACATTAAGAATAGCGTACCATGCATCCTGGGGCAAAAGAAGCAAGGAAAGGCGGAGGGTTTTCTACACCCCATCCCTAAAGGCGAAACTCCGTTAGACACGATGCACCTGGACCATGTGGGTCCACTACCATCTACACGTAAGTCGTACAACCACCTGCTAACGATGGTTGACGGGTTTACGAAATTCGTGTGGATTTTTCCAACGAAATCCACGGGAAGTAAGGAAGTTTTGGATAAACTGAGAACTCATCAACAGACCTTCGGAAATCCACGCAGAATCATCACAGACAGAGGTACTGCGTTCACTTCCCACGAGTTCCAGGACTACTGCAAAGCCGAGAACATCGAACATCACCTGATAACGACGGGTGTTCCTCGAGGAAATGGGCAAGTCGAGCGAATCCACCGAACGCTGGCACAAGTATTTCCGAAACTTGGAATCGATGAACAAATGAAGTGGTACAAACATGTGAGTAAAGTACAGCGTGCTTTGAACGCAACCTATCAGAGAGGCATCGCAGCCTCGCCCTTTGAAGTACTCGTTGGAACCACCATGCGAAATAAAGAAGATGTCCGTTTGCAAGAATTGATTCAAGAATCACTCAGGGAAGAATTCGACAGCGCCAGGGATGACATCAGAAAGCAAGCAAAAGAGCAGATAGCGAAAATCCAAGAAGAGAATCAGCACACCTACAACAAAAAGAGAAAGAAAGCAACCAAGTACCAGGTCGGTGACTTAGTTGCGATTGCGAGAACTCAACTGGGCCCTGGTTTGAAAGTAAAGATCGAGTCATTTGGCCCATACCGAATAGTTAAGGTCAAAGGAAAAGAGCGATACGATGTGCGGAAAATTAGTGGCGAAGGTCCGATAGAAACATCCAGTTCCGCCGAACTTATGAGGCCTTGGTCAGGCCTCAACGAGGAGTCATCGTCAGGCGACGATGCTGGTCAGGACGGCCGATTGTAGGAAAGTAGGTTCTTAGCGTAGGATTGTAGGATGGGTAATATCTAGTTAGCAAGTCAGTCTTCGTCCGGTCACGGTTAATTGGATCTCGGCATTTTATTATTTCACCCTCACTCCCACATCTATTTATTACATCGTGTCACATACTAAGTAACTCAGTAATAAATTATGCTTCCATTTTTATCAAAATTGAAATTGCAGAATATTTCGGGGACAAAATATGTTGTTCTTTAGAGAAAATTATTTTTCATAAATTCGGATTTGGACATTTTTTGCTGAAACAATTCATGTTACAAAATGAATGTCAAGACAAGACATTTTTTGACTGAAAAGTTCTCATATTCAATATATTTAAATATATTTCACATTTATCCAGGTATTTTTTAACAATGTATAAAAACATTATTTGAATCTCAGTTTGTTTCAGCAAAAAATTTCATAATTCAAATTTATGAAAAATAATTTTCTGATGATAAAAATTGTTCAGCCCACGTAAAACTAAAGTGGAGTTTTTCTCATATGAACGTAAATATATTTCTTAATATAGAACTAAAATGGTGGGTATTTCCATAAGCCAGGAACGAAGACAATTTTTTGTTTATGAAAATTGAATTTGTTCATTTTTCTCGGAAATGGTAAAAGATATCATAAATGCGTAAGAGAACTTTTTGTAGAACTTTCTTTAATGTGCAAACTATTTCCTCAACATTTTTTGTATCTATTGTTGTTTTCAAGAAAAATTCGAAAATTCGATTTTGTGAAAAAAAATTCTCCTGCCACAAATGTTATTTAGCCTGCATTAAACACATTTTGTAACTCAAATTGTTTCAGCAAAAAATTTCAAAATCCGAATTTATAAAAAATAATTTTCTCCTGATAAAAACTGTAAAAATTTTTTGTTTCACAAATCGCAAAAATAAGTATCACCTAATTTCCTCTAAAAACAACATATTTTGTCACCGAGAGATTCTGCAAGTTCAGTTGTAGAACCAGCCTGATTGGAAATGGATTCGGTCCATCACAGAAAAATCTGAGTGTTTATCTTCTGTTTTTTCTGTGATGAAATTATCTATTTCCCAAAATTTTTGATTTATGAATAAAAATTGAACAATTATGAATTTGTAAGGATCTAAAATTAAAATAATTTGACTTCTAATTTAAAAATGGTTCAGTTTAAAAAAGGTTAGTCTTTGCAGTTTTAATGTTTCTAACATGAAATTGCTTCAAACGATATAATTTGGAAAATCTCTGAATTTTTTGATTCATTCTTCAATTTAGATAATTCAAAATGATAGCGTAGATTTACATATTTTTTTGAGTCTTTGAATTGCACAGTTTATAAGAGTTTAACAATTGTTTATATATTGAGCGTTTAAATTTATAAAAATTCATTTTTATTGTATCATAATTCATCACTTTAGTTGATTTTTTTCAAAATACAACTATTTCGTTAACATTTTTTCAAATTACTTTTTCACTAAAAATTTATAACTATTTCATGTTTGATTGAACATTTATATTTTTTACCTGCAAGTTCAACTACTTGGTTAAAAATTCATATACTTTATTAAAAATTATTTTTTTATTGTAGGAAATTAATTTTTTTGGTTCAAATTAATTCTTTTCTATTGAAAATTAATTTTCAACTAAAAACTTAAGTATATCATGTTTGTTTAAACATTAATCTTCTTCCGTTCAAAATTGAACTACATATATGTTTAAAAATCTCTGTATATTGTTGAAACTTTTGTGTGTCTTTTGTGATAGAATATTAATCTTCTCGGTGACTAATGCACTTTTTTGGTTGATAATTCAACTATTAGTTGAAAATTGTATTAAAAATTAAAACATTTGTTAGGAAATTCATGTATTTTGTTAAAAATTATCCCTTTTTGGAGGAAAATTATTTCTTTAATTGAACATTAATTTTTCCTTGGTTAAAAATTATTGTTTTTATTGAAAATCAATTTTTAAACAAAAAATTTAATTTAATTTTTTGTTGAAATTTTTTTCAGACATTCAATCTGTTTGGTGGAAAATTCATTTGTTTGGTTGAAAATTCAATTATTTTCGCTGCAAATATATTTTATTTGTTTGAACATTAATTTCTTTAACTAAAAATTAAACTATTGTATTTTTTGTTAAAAAGTTGATCTTTTTTAATTGAAAATTCATTCATTTTGTTGAAAATGTTCCTTTTTTGGTAGAAAATTAACATTTTTGGTTAAACAATTCAGGTTGTTTCTTGAGAAGTCATCTTTTTTAGTTGAAAAATTAACTCCTTCGTTAAAAGTGTAACTCTTTTTAAAAAATTAATTCTTTTCGTTGAAGAATCATCATTTTAGTTGAAAATTCATCCCTGATTTTAAATTTAACGACCATGTTGAAAATCAGTTTTCAAAAAAAAAGTTTAATTATTCCAGTCGAAAATTTAACTATTTTGTTGAAAATTCGTTTTTTCTGTTAGAAATTAGTTTTTTTAAAGAAAATTTAACTATTTCATCTTTGGTTAAATTTTTTTTTTTTAATGAAAATTTAACTGTTTTATTGATAATTAATCTCTTTTATTTAAAAATTGAAATATTTGGTGAAAATTTGTTGTACCTTTCGTATTCGTATTCTTTTTTAGAAAATTAATCTTCATGGTTGAATATTCATAATTTTAGTTGAAAATTCATCACATAGGTTGAAAATGCAACTGCTTGATTGAAAATCCGTTTTGTTTTCGTTAAAAATTAATTTGTTCAACTTAACTTTTGACTATTCTATTTTTTGTTGAAAATTCTTCTCTATTCTTTTTTTTTGTAAAATTCAACTATTGGTTAAAAATTTATCATTTTCAGTTGAAATTTCAAGAACTTGGTCGCAAAATCATATATTGTGTTGAAAATTCGTATTCTTTTTTATAAAATTAATCTTCATGGTTGAATATTCATCTTTTCGGTTAAAAATTCAAATATTTCAGTTATAGATTCATCACTTTAATTAAAAATTTATTTGTTTGTTTTAAGATTCAATTATTCCAATTAAAGATTCATCATTTCATTTGAAAATTGATCACTTTGGTTGGAAATTCATATTTTTTGCTTGTTAGAAATTAGTTTTTTGAACAAAAAATTTAACTATTCTATTTTTGGTTGAAAATTTATCTTTTTTGGACAAATGTTTAACTTTTTGGTTGATAATTAATCTTTTTAATGAATTAAAATATTTGGTGAACATTTTTTCTACCTTTTTGGTATAAAATTCAACAATTCCAGTTGAAGATTCATCATTTCAGTTAAAAATTCAACACATTAGTTGCAAATTGAACTGTTTGATTGAAACAAGTTTTTTTTCATAAAAAATTAATTTGTTTAACTTAACGTTTAAGTATTGTATTTTTTGTTGAACATTCTTCTCTATTTGTTTTTGTAAAATTCAACTATTGGTTAAAAATTTATCATTCTCAGTTGCAAATTCAATAACATGGTTGCAAATTCATATATTGTGTCGAAAATTCGTATTTTTTTGTAGAAAATTAATCTCCAACTTAATCCAACTCTTTTTGGTTGAATTTTAATCTGAAGATTATCTTTTTAGTTATAAATTTTATTATTTGGTTGAAAATCGAACAAATTTCTTAAAAAGACATAATTTTTTTTTTGCAAATTCAATTATTTTGTTAGAAATTCGTCTTTTTGGGTTAAAAATTGCAGTCTTTTCGTATGATGTTAACATTTTGTTTAAAATGCATATTTGTCGCTGATCTGTTTTAAAAGAAACGTTTCATCTTTCTTGAATAAAAATGGCAACTGTTCGGTTGAAAGTTCAACTATTTTATGAAAATTTGTTTTTCTGATTTCAAACTTTACCTGCTTTCGAAAAAAATTGCATCCTTCTTATATGAAAATGCAACTGTTTTTTTTTAAATTCAACAATTTTGTTTGGTTACATTTAATATTTTGGTGTTGAAAAGAAAACTAAAGTCTTTTCTGGATGAAAATTCAACTTTTTTGTTGGATTTTTTATTTTTTTAATAAAAATTGATCTGTTTTATGGCAAATTTCAACTTTCTTGGATAAAAATGCAACTTTCTGGTTGGAAATAAAACTATTTTGTTAAGAAGTCAAACTTTTGGTTGAAAATTTTACAGTTTTGTTACAAATTTAACTATTTCGTAGAAAATTTACTTTTCGTTTGAAATCTATATTTTTGTGTTAAAAAATGAACTGAAAGCTTTTCTCGATGAAAGTTCGACTTAAAAAAAAGTAGTCCTTTTTTTTAAATTCATCTGTTTTAGTCAAATTTAATCTTTCTTGGATAAAAATTCAACTACTTGGTAGAGAATTAAACAATTTAGTTAAAAATTCAACCTTGTGGTTGCGAAAATTCGTCTTTTTGGATGAAAAATTCAATTTTGTTCATGAAAACTAACTTAATTAAAAAATTCAGATTTTCATCTTGAAAAGTCAACTGAAATATTTTCTGGATGAAAACTCAACTATTTTTTTTTAAATTTGTTTTATTTTTAAATAAAAATCCATCTGTTTGAAGAGAAATTTAATCCTTTTTGGATCAAAATGCAACCATTGGGCAGAGAATTCAACAATTTTATTAAAAAGTCATCCTTTTTGGGTAGAAATTCGTATTTTTAGATAAAAAATTCAATTTTGTTCGTAGAAACTAACTTTATTTAAAAATTCATATTTCGATCTTTAAAAATCAACTGGAATATTTTCTGGATGAAAATTCAACAACTTTT
>CAKNXH010000154.1:383021-497660 GCA_932178445.1 Andricus quercusramuli | reverse complement strand
ATTAATTTCCGTAACAGTGGTAAAAATTTGTTCACTTTCCAATATCTTGCCATGTCAGTTGAATAAAATCATCTATAAAGTCATTTAAATTAAAAATATAATATTTCAACCCCTATAAAAAATTGAATGGCACCAGAGTTACCGAATCCATGAACACCCCGACATGCCCCCCCGCTCAGTCGACACGGATACGTCCGAGTTACAAACTAGATGTGTTAACCGAGACTTTGTAATACCAGGTCGAATCCCTTAGTATG
The DNA here is from genome assembly GCA_932178445.1 of Andricus quercusramuli. NCBI lineage: Eukaryota > Metazoa > Arthropoda > Insecta > Hymenoptera > Cynipidae > Andricus > Andricus quercusramuli. The sequence goes on along the minus strand of CAKNXH010000154.1, from coordinate 497,403 downwards.
TAGACCCTCCACCTGCAAGCGGGTCTATGCAGAGGGTGCTCTTTATTTTCCTAGCTACTCGTGGTACCTAAAATCGTTGACAACCAATTTTTTGCTGCTAAAGAAAAGATTGCTGGGCTCTATGTAAAGAGGAAAAATCAAAGCGGTGCCGAGAAGCTAAGAGCCCGCACAGCGCGGATCTCGAACAACAGTCGAGACTCCTCATGGGGGCCTCAGATATTGCAGCATCATCTCCGGCTCGGCCTACGGGCAAGAGGAGAAGGACTCCAAGAGATGTCCCGAGGCAGTCTATTCATTAATGAGACAGTAGAGGAGCTTTCGCAGTATAGCCAAGCGTATGACACTGGTAAAGACAACCCGGGTTACATAGGAAAAGGATTAGCGGCTTAGGAGGGTGTGGCTTCAGATTTGAGGGGCCATGCAAATAAGCACCAACGGCATGCATAGCAGTCAACGGTGTGGATTGCAAAATTTTATATAAAGTTTCAAAGTTATTATAATTTCATATTTTAATTGAGGCAGAAGAATATATGTGCAACATAAGATCCCGGCAAAAGATCCAGACACTCTCCTAGGACTCATGAGGCTCGAAGATGGCGAGTTTGCAGAAGAAGAGGAAGAAACACTGAATCACCTGATGGAAGTCTACTACCCAGATTTTCAGCGAACTCAAACCGACCGAGAGAAGGCAAGGATTTTATCTTCTTCTCACTGACAAAACTATCTAGGGCAAGCGTTTCCCTTTAACACGTGCCATTGCATCGGCATGGAAGAACGGCAGAGTGGCCCTCATTCCTAAACGTGAGAAGGGGGCTACACTGCGCATAAAGATTTTCGGCCGAACAGTTTAACGCCCTTCATTTGGAAGACGCTTCTGTTGTAGCAAAATTCGATCAGCAGCTTGAACAAGGAGGGTACGCTATGGGGACCTTCTTGGACATAGAGGGTGCCTTGAGTAATACCCCTCTAGAAGTCATCTGTTGAGAGGTTTCTAAGTATGGCATGCCAGATCAGCTAGTCAGCTGGCTAGGAAGCATGCTGCAATAGAGGCGACTTAAAGCCAAATGGGGCGAGGGCCTAGTCAAGAGACGAGCGCTGCGGGGATGCTTGCAGGGAGTTTTCTGTCACCTCTCCTGTGGTGCGTTGTAATGGACGGCCTCCATCGTAGGCTAAATAAGAAAGAGGTATCTAGGGATACGTGAACGACTTTTTAATTCTAATGAGGGGGGGGGGGGGGCTCGTCTTAAAACGTTACTGGGTCTTGCAAGGTCAGCGCTGCGCATCGTAGAGCTGTGGTTTGACAGTTCAGGGCTCTCGGTAAATCCGGAAAAGAAGAACCCCTTCATTCCATGGTGAGAGGCTAATGATCTCATACTCAGTTAAATACCTGGTAGTAAAACTAGATAGAATACTGAATTGGGCGAAGCATGTTAAGACCGGTTGCAAGAAGTTTGTCATAACATTTTGGATGTACAGGAGAGCCTATGCTTTGACGTTGGGTCTAGTGCCTAATATGTTTTCAAGGCTCTATTCCACTCTCATTAAACCAAGACTCCTAAACGCATCCATTGTCTTGTAGCCACGAGTGAAACTCAAAAAAATTCAGGACAGACTGCGATGATTACAAACGCTAGCGTTTAGGGGCATGACGGGAGCAATGGAGAATTCGTCTGCAGCGGCGATAGAATGATGGGGTCTGTGAAAATCCCGTAAAAGTTGCGATAACTGCCGGGGCAAATAGATGGACTTAGCGGAATAAACACACTAGCTTTGCAAGTCACATCAGCCCACTGCCAATTCTAGAAATGAGCCAAGGCAGAACAACAAAACGCTTGAACTGCACCAACACTTTCCCCGTCTTGTTAACCCGCTCCTCCAAGGGAAATCTGTCACACAGATGGCTCCCAAATAAATGGGGGGGGGGGGGTGGTGCATGCCACCGTCTTTCAAGCGAAGGTCTTCTTCGCTGCGCTGAAAAATTAATAGAAGAAAACGCTCCTGGTGAGCAGATTACATCAAAGCTGGTTGGGTAATGTTAAGAGGCATTAAATCAACTTCCAAAAAAGACCAGAATGACTCTCATATGATTTCCTGATCACAAAAGGATCAAGGGAAGCGAAAAAGCGGACCAGATAGTGAAAAGAGGTCCGCGTGAATACATAGGTATGGAACCGAGGATGGATTTTGTGACCTTCTGTATCGGGATGGCCGTCAAAAACTAAATCCGGACGAAGCTCCGAGAATACTTACTTGTCTTACTTACTCACTTACCTTATTATTTACTTACCCTTAACTTGACTTCACGCTATTCGTCATAATGTGGGTTGATTATTCTGCTGTGTTACGCTACAAATTTATTCTCTCCGAAAATGGAATTACGTACGTTTTGGCTACCTAAAAGCCCTTCATCACAATTCGTAATTACCCGAAATGCCATTTAACCTAATTTTCATTTATTCGTATTCTAATTTGTCATAAGCTATAGGTAGCTTTTTATTAAAAAATGCACTATGAATTATAGATATCATTATATTTACCGCTTGCATTAGGGAGGACCATTAAGATGAAGCACAGAATATCAATCACTGTCCTCATTTTCTTGAAATGGAAATGACCCACTTCTGAATAATTTTGATGAGCACGTAACTAATTAACGTTCTTCAAAACGTTTCTCTCGCATATAAGTACGAATTAGTCACTATCTTATTTGTCACCCTAAATTACTTTCATTGCATTAGTCCGTTTCTCCCGCACTGAATTATCACCAAACACCTCAGATTTATTAATGAAAAATTCAATATAAAATCACTTACTTATTTTTTTTTAAATTACTGTCTAATAATATAATCACAAACTATACAAAGGAGAAACAAACGATCTCGACATAACGCTCTCACGTATAATACAGAAGAAACTAAATATTAAGTTAACATCGGTAACAGGTGAAAGATTCACACTATTAAATTCAAAAACAGGACATGATGAAAATGATACCGGTAAAAATGAGATCTCTAGATTTTACAGTGAATCGAAGATGAATGCCTATTTTTAACCCTGTCTCGATAATCTTTCGCCTCATAATGGCTCCAGTTTTATTCGAAATGTAGTGAAATGAGTGTGACTTTTCCGATGCTTGTGAAATGTAAAATCGATGTCTTCGCGCCATCATTGGACATTTCTTCGTCTAAACTGACAATAATCATGGATGACTGTAAAGATATTGATGAGAATGCTGTTTTGGGATTTGGTAATAGAAGAAATGTGAAATCAGGAAAATTGGACAACTTGGAGTACATTTTTCTTGAATGGCACTGAATAACAGTCACTATAAGACATCATCACTGAATCGATTTAGAGTAAGGATAAAGATGATTTTTTTTTTACGAGGGAAGGTGGAAAACATTCAAGAACGCAGCGTGAAGGGTCCGCACTTCTCGGTAGTGTGGGGATCTTAGTCGCAACACTACATTGACCCTGAAATATATAATATTCAATTATACATTGGATATAATTATAGAAAATCAACTTTGTCATTATAATAATATCACCAAGGGACCCACTAAAAACCAACAATTCTCGGTTCAGTGGATGCGGAGCTTCAGGTAGCCCGTCCGTCCGGCTGGAGAACGTACAAGTCGCCAAGTGACGAGAATCGCTCGTGCACTGGCTTATATTGGCGAGAGGCGCGAGAGCTCGAACGAAGAAGGGAGCGGCAGCTGACCTTGCTGGTTGGCTGAGACGCTCGAAACTGGGGTCGCAACGGAGCGTTGGGGACACCGTACTCCATGTTGCCTTGCGTTAATCTCGCGCACCTTGCGCCGTTTAAAACAATATTTAATAACTTTAATTCAAGATTAAAAATATTTCGGAATAAAAATCTTAAAATTAAATATAGTCTAAAATTTTCTATTAATCTAAACTTTAATCCTGTGAAAGCAAAATTAAACTAGCTAAAATAGATCTATAATTAGTAAAACTGGCCTACGAAGGATATTATTAACTATTTCTAATTTACATTGTTATTTAATAGACATTTAAAAATACGAATATCATCATAATAATTTTTATCCGTTACTAGAAGTCGTGTAAATGTACAAACCCTGAGGCAGAGTTCTCTCTAGAATATATCTACTTTAAATATGAAATAACAACTACAGTAAAAGGAATAAAAATAAATGTCACAATTCAAAATAAAAATGGGCGATAGAGGGAAAGAAAATTGGGGAATTGCGAAATAGTTGCAGAAACTTAACAGAGAATATTTAAGAAAAATATTCAATGTTACGGGAAGCGTCCGCGTTGAGATCCTCTGTGTCGGCGCGCACATGTTAGAAGGAGACAGCAAATAGCGCGGCCAGCGTACGTGACCGGCGGCTTGTTTACGTTCCCGGCGTACGTGACTAGAGACTTGTTTTCGTCCCCGGGGAAAATCCCGGCGGAACAGCTGTCTTCTTGACTTGTCGTTTAAAGGATCGTAACAATGCGATGGGATGTTTCGGTGAAAGCAAGCTCGTTTTAGTAAACAGAGTTGGAAAGTGATTTAGGCGGAAAATTTCCCACTCCATTTTCGCTTTGAAAATCGAGCTGAGCCTTTACGTGACTAAATCACTTCCAACAGTGGTTGTCAAATCTAGGACTATTAGCCTATAACATTGCGTTCGAAAAAAGTATTTTTTTCTGAGTTCCAAGAGAAAATTGTTATTTGGAAGGTTATTGTAAGGTTCCTTTTGTTGTTTTTATCACTGGTGTTGAGTTGGAAGAGACGAAATTTTGGTTATTTTATTATCTTTTTGGTTTTAATTAGAAAAGTCCATTTTTTTCGTTTTAACGTTTCTATTGGGTTTAAGGGAAGAGCTTTTTATTTTCAATTTTTCCTCAATTGGAAGAGGAACATTTACTTACTTTCAGAAATATTATCGAGTTGGGAGGGATGAAAATAAAAACGACAATTTAATAAAAGAGGGAAATTATGTTTTTTCTTCAGATTTTTACAGAGTAAAAAAGAGTTGAAATGACCGAGAATTTGAAATCATCTATTGAGTAGACACGCTGGTTTTACTGCGATATAATGTCTAGAGTGGAATTTTGGAAACAATTTTAGGAATTCAGAAGACTTTTGAGTCATACTAAAGGAGGCAAGGATCTGTTAAAGCTCACTCGGTTAACCGAGGCCAATAGATCGAAGCTGTGTCTCATTATAACTGACCATCTTCTAGGACAATCAATGAAGTTAGTATGTTTTTGTTTCCTTATAAGGAAAAACGTTCCTGGTAAATCTTCACTAAGTTTACTTAGTTCTATTTTTCTTACTTAACATAAATGTTGATTCAAAATACACAATTATAAATGAAATATTAAAAGCTGAAAATTTTTAACTAAATAACTAAGTGTCAAATTTTGAACAACTGAAGAATTATAAATTTTGAACTACTTAAAATAAAACTAATTCAACTTCTAATTTTAAAAGTGTTTAGTTTAGATAAAAATGTCAGTCGTTCAATTTTTAATCTTTCTAACTTAAAGTTTCTTAAAATTATTTGATTTTTAACCTTAACAAACATATTGATTTATTCTTCAATTCAGAACCTTGGATTTAAATTTTCTAACAATAAATCTTTGAACTACTATTTAGAAAAGTCTAAAATTTAAAAATTTACAGTTTGAATGCATTTAATCCACTTGGAGTGCTTAAATTTGCAATTCAGTTTTCGTTTCTTCAGATGAAAAAATTTGCGTTTTTAAAAGTTCAAATTTTCTAATTGCAATGACCACGAAAAAATTTTGCAAAGCGGAGAATGACCAAGAATTTTTCTTCTGCTTCAAAAGGGCCACCCTCATTTTTTATTTCGTATATTATTTTTCTTTATACATACATGCAAAACCCTCGATTGCCCACCGTTTACAGACATCCAAAATGGCCGATTCCGCACTGTGCGCGAAAGCAATGAGCAAAATCCCCAACACCGATGACCAAAACGCTGTCACCGGTTAGCAAAATGGTCTCCACGGTTACCAAAATACTTTGGCCACCGCTTGCCATCTAGCGTCGTAAACTGTTACTATGCGAACATCATTTTGGGTGAGGTTGGGTTTATTTCGTTCGTGACACTTTGTTTTCGTCACGAAGTAGTATACTACTTCGTGGTTTTCGTTCATTTTCGTTCAAGTAATTCGTTGCATGATGAGGTTAAAGAGTTTTCACAAGCTAAGGTGCAAACGGCAAAAAATCATAGAAATGGATTTCGCTGACGAAGACAGCATTGCAAGTTTCGATGACCTACAAAAAATGATAGAGGAGGCAGACAACATTGTGTTATTTTCAGGAAAGGATAAACATTTTGGGAGTTATTTTGTTTCCTGCGGGGGGCTCCGCCCCCGAACCCCCCGCTGGGGCTTCGCCCCAGACCCCTGCTCGCCAACTTTTCGTCCAGTCTGCATATCTCGGGTTTTGCATAGTATTCTTTAAAGAAAAATAGTGTTCGATACTCGAGTCAATACTCGAGCCTCTCGTATCGAAATATACTATTCTTACATTAAACGCAATTGAGTTTTAAAACAATGAAATAAGAATTAACAACAAAATTTACACGAATATCACTTCCTGAAGATGTCGAATACTCAGAAGCTCGAGATTCAAGAATCGATTCTATTATTTATGAAATTCACATACTTTATGAAATTACTGAAAACATAAAGTTTTTCAACATCATATATGGACATTCAAGCCTTCGAAGTTGGATCTATAAGCTTCTTGATATCTGACCAAGCGAGAAACTTTATACAGAATCTTGAGTCCAGAATTCGCATTTTGGACAGAAGAAATCAGAAATGTTTTTAGATATGAGCAGACCGAAGTATATTACAGCACCACGTGTGCTGAAATCAAGAAATATCGTGCGACTGAGAAGTTGTATTACAAATATACGAATCTAAAGAAAAATGTGAGTGGAGGATGACCCGATAATAGAGAGTGATATTGTAGCTGTAGAAAAACTAAAAACGGATAAGAAAAAATTAGAGAATTTGCGCATTATTACGCCTCAAAATAGTAAGCTTAAAAAACTTTTGGCCCAAAGATTTTACACCAGAGACAGAGGATCATCTATCTCTGAGTACTTTTCTATGTACCCGATTTTAAAAGCGCGAGTCGGCATATAATTGGTAAGTTTCAAATGTATAAACACAAATTTTTTATGCGTGTGCAATCCGCATTGTAACATAAAGGTACTTTATTCATTTTTCGTTTTCAGATTTTATACGATTTTGAGTTATCTGTATCGTCTTGTTCAGCATTTCCAGAAAAATGTTCCGTCGTTGCAAAACGCGTTCTGAATTACGCTAAAAAAAAGGAGATTTGCGATGATCTAATCTGTTGTTCTGCAGGTATTTATCAAGAATCTTTAGGATGAATCCGTGAAAATTACTAATTTAGAAAACAAGTTTTGGATAATGTAATCTAGTGTGTAGAGTATAGCTGTGGCTTCAATCGCGAAAATAGATGCAAATTTTTATAGTTTCCACATTCGTGTTAGTTGAGCATCTGGGCCGATTTTACTGTTGCTGTAAAAAAATGACGCTGCAAAAGATAGTAATTGTGAAAGTACATAAATTTCACTTTAACTTTATGTACTCGAGATGAGATTAATGAACACGATAATGAGAGGATACAGACATAACAAAATCGATTCGAGAGATATTGCCTGAATCATAATCAGCAATGCGACTTTCGACAAACTCACGCTTCTTTTTCGAATCCGAATTTTGAGTTTTTTTGGGGTTACCGATGCTGTTACATTTTATATCCGTCATATTTTGCATTTCGAGAAGAGAACGAACGAAATATGAGATTGGCGGATGTGGGTGATAAAAGTATCTCTTAAAATGAGAATGAAAAGACTCACAGGCATTCGTTGTCCTAGTTAATTCTGCCGTTTTTTCGGCCCAGATTTCTGGTGGGAACAACGCTTCATCAGTTAAATATGTTTTAGTTAAATATTCCGCGAATTCAATGATTCCATCGTCAAGTGGAGTGATCGGTAATAAATCAGAGGCAAGCGAATGCTTTGCTTCCGCGGGATCGAGAAATATTAGGCCGGAACAAACGCGTAACCATTGCCCAATTTTTGAATTTTTGTTTTTATATTCTACCGTTAGACCCAAGCTTTGGATTTTCCGATACCGCGACTGAGAAAGGTGGAATCTACATCCAATAATTCGAGCAGCGGGAAAAACTTTCTTTATGGCTTTGTGGATACCGAGTTCAAAATCCACTATCATTTCTTCGGGATTCAAAGGAAATCCTGTATCACGGTGAAAGCTGACTATATTAAATACATATTCTGCTTAAACCTACCGTTCCATTTTCGAAAACTGAATACAGATTATTTAATTATTTATAAGCACATGTGAAATTATTTTATATTGCTTGTAATAATAATAAGTTTAAATATAAAAGAAACTCAGAACATTTTCTACTTCAATTGCACCTCGTAAATGCTTTCTTTTAAAGAGGAGCTTAACATAATAATTTTAGGCAATAAAACAAACTTGCAGGGGCATAAGTATATAAAAAAAGCCTTTCTACACAAGTCTTGAAATCTGTTACGTGGAGTTCAGGAACTATAGACACATTTTAAGTATTTTTTATTATTATTTATTTGGGTACAAAATATATCATCATATCATTGCCGATGTCGGAAAGCAAGATTAATTTTTTCAATTTTTCGGCCATGGACAACGAAGAATTGATTGCAAAAAGGATCCGTACGTAAATTGCGTATTGTTTTTTTCTGCATGCTAATTTTGTGTACTTTAACCCATCCATAGTAATTATTACGTTCTGGTATAGGAGCCAGGAAAGGATACAAATAATCATCTTCGACATATCCGATGATGTAATCACCCTCTACTTCTACTTTATATAAGACCCCTTCTGGTAAAGCCCGACGGTGAAAATCCTTATCTTCGTAAAATTGAACAGCATTTAGTTCATATGTTTTTGGTTCTGGGCAAATTACGCCATCTTTATGTGGTTGAGCTAATTCTGCAACAAACAAGTTGGAAATTAATCTCTTTAGAATTGAAAAATATGAATTTCACTATTTCATTATGAATTTTCATTATTTCAATTTAAAAAAAGTGGGTCACTATGAAATAGTGAAATTCACTATTTCAACTAGTGGTTTTACAATTCCACTGATTCAATTAGAAGATTTCACTAATCCGAGAAGTGGATTCCACCAATCATTTTCCAGTCATTGAGTGCTAGTGAAAATTGCACTATGACAATAGTCAATTTGACTAATTGAAGTAGTGGAAGAAAGTGATTTCACTATTTTAATAGTGAAATAGCTTACGCTAATTCAAATAGTGAAATGTTGACTATTCCAGATTTAGAGGGGTTGCGATATCAATAGGGTCGTTTCAAAATAGTTATTTGTGTGGCAAGTGCGTAAAGGGCTGATTTCGTGAAGTGCGGATTTCGCTTTCTGATTCGTTGAAACGAAATGAGTCTGCACGAATTGAATGCATGTCAATGCGCCTTCATTCCTGGTCAAAGTGATTAAAAAAAAATAAAAATTTGCATTCTATAATGCGGCGATTCAATTGCTGAAAATTGGGAATCTTGATGATTTTTGTTTGAAAATGCTAATTTCCGGTGGAAAAAAAAAACAAACCCTAAAAGTAGGAATTTTAGGTCTTCAAAACTTCATGATTTTACATTAAAATTCTTGTTTGTTTCTAATACTAATTTCCAGCGAAAATCTCTCATTGAAGTATAAATAGATATAGAATAGAAGTAATGAAACGATAATCAGGTTTTCAATAACAATGATTGTGAGATTTTCAAAACATATCGTTATATCACTTTTTTTTAGATATGATTCACCTATTTTTAATTTTGGTTTGTCATAAAGTATATTTGCAATAATTGAATGTAAGGTAAACATTAAAATTCCGCACTTCTTATTGTAGTCCTCAAGGTTTTGAACAATTCACTTTACAACTCAGAAAAGTCATCAAAGTGAACAGTTACCAAGGTATCAAGCAAAGAAAATAATACGGGTTTATGATAAACTTTTAAAAGAAATCATTCATTTCCACCAATGAAAATTAAAACATTGCTTGAGCACGACAAAAATTCCCATCGGCGTTCGCAGGACAGTCCTTAGACTGCCAATGTGACAAAAGAATTCTCCTCGGCGTTCGCAGGACTGTTATCAGACCGCCAATGTGACAAAAAAATTCCCCTCGGCGTTCGCAGGACTGTCACCAGGCCGCCAATGTGACGAAAAAAAATTCCTCTTGGCGTTCGTACGACTGTTGTCAGACCGCCAATGTGACGAAAAAATATCGCGCCGGGGTTTGCACGACTGTCACCAGACCGCCCGACCTTGCGTCATCGAGTTTGGAACTGAACTGAGGGGATGAAGGGGGTCGGTTAATCTAACTTGTGCCGGAACTAGCGCTCGTATGTGAACTTGAAGAAGACTTGACCGTCCACGCAAATGGATGAAGGTTAAAGCAGAGGTGTCAAAAAGTACTATTTATTTTGCACTAAAGCGGATTTCATTTTTCTTCTATATTTGTAAAACATTTGGGTCTAATTGAAAGGGAAAAATTGTCATTGTGTGTTACCGGATTTCAATTCAATTTTTGTTGTATCTGAAAAAGTATTAAGGTTTTCGAAGAAATCTCCCTCTAAAGTTGTCCACCGTATTATTTATAGTGGTAGTATCTCGAAAAATAAATATTTTCAGGTTTAAAACTCAAATCTGTAATTTATTGTCATAAAAGAAAGCTTTCGAAAAAGTATAACAACTGCGACGTATAAAACAGGATATATATGTTATTATATTTACCAATATGGTTGAGAAAAACTGCTAAGATGGAGCCCATAAGAGCCAGGGTCCACATTTTTTTGAAATAAATATAACTTAAGCAGTATTTTGACAAGAATGAAACTAATGAATATTCTAGACAATTTTTCAGGGTTTATATACTAATCGCAATCTCATTTGTGATTCGAAAATATTTGTATTTCACAACTGTATCCGCCACACTGACGTCACTGTAATACTTCAGATTCGTGATGCTATTATGTACAAGGAAGATTAAATAAAATGACTCATTACGCATTTGAAAAATCAGTATTTCACAGAAAAACTCTGATGTTGAATTTGTTGCAGCTTAAATATCAATGGTCTCAAAATGAGAATTTTCATTCTCATAATTGCACCCTTGAACATAGGTGCACAACTGCACCTCTATGAAAAATTCATCATTGAATACACATTGAAGTCTAAATACACATCAAAGCATAAGTGTTCGAAGATATTCGGGAAGTCCATCAAGCTAGCACCTCCACATTCGAAATTCCCGGATTACTTTGTTTCAGAATTTTTTACTTCTCTTGGACTATTTTTTGGCTGTATTGCAGATTTTTGGTTTTCGCTACTTTTTTGAAAATCGTAACTCCGACTATGTAAAACTTCGGCCATGTAAAACTTCGAGTTAAAATTTTCAAGAAGCTCAAAAGTCAGAGAGTCGATAGACTTTATAAAATTCAGAAAAAAATTATTTCTTGGCAAAGGTATTGATGGCGTACAGAGGGGTTGGTTTTTGACGTTAAGCTTTGGAGCCCAAAAGTTTGTAGTTGATATTTTTGAAGAACCCAAAAATCAGAGACTCTATACACCCTACAATTTCTGAAAAAGATTATTTTTTGGCAAAGTCGTATTGATGGTGTACAGGAGGGTTGGTTTTGGCGTAAGGGGTTCGAGCCCAAAAATCAGAGACTCTATTCACCCTCTAAAATTATGAAAAAGTTTTAATTCTCGCAAAGTCGTACGGACGTTGTGCAGAGGGGTTGGTTTTGGCGTTGAGGTTTGAAACCCGAAAATCAAAGTCCGTATTTTTGAGGAGACCAAGAATCAGATACTCCATTCACCCTCTAAAATGTTGAAAATTTTTTTCTTTTCAAAGTCGTACCGATGGTGTACAAAGGGGTTGATTTTTGGCGTTAAAGGCTGAAACCCAAAAATCATACAGTTTATTGGCACTATGATGTCTAGGAAAAAATTATTTTCTGGAAAAGTCGTACTGGCATGTACAGAGGGGTGGTTTTTGGCGTCAAGGGTTGGAGCCCTGAAATTAAAGTTGCTGTTTTTGTGGAGCGCAAAAACCACGGCCTCTATTGACACTGTAAAATTTTAAGAAAGATTATTTGTTGTCAAAGTGACCTACGTGGTATGAAGAGGGTACTTTTTGGGTTAAGGGTGGAAGCCCAAAAACTGAAGTTGGTATTTTCGTGCAGTTGAAAAATCAGTGATTCTATTCACCCTGCAAATTTCGAGAAAGATTATTTTGTAGCAAAGTCTTCCTGACAGTGTACAGAGGAGATGGTTTTTGGGATTAAGGTAATTTTAGACGGTGAATAAAGTTATTAACGATTTTTGCAATCGATTTAATTTGAACACATTTGGGAAAAAAAGGATCTCTCTCTATCTATAAATGTACTCATTGTACCTCTTAAAAATGTAATGATAAAATTTTAATCTGGTGATCGGACTGACGATGAGAATTCTTTATGTGACAAATAAAGCGGCACATATTGGAGGCCCATACAACTTCAAGGGCCTTAATAGAGTCTTCAGAATTCCAAAAGAAAAAAACATACAACATGTAAAAAAACATTCCACAAATTCATGTTAAAACGTTTTTTACAACATGCTTTAATAATTGAACCTTCCTTCCCGAAACATTTTTTTATTTAAGGTGACATTCATGAGAATGTAAAAATGATCGATTTCTCTAATATGGCTAAATATGATTATTTTAATCATGGTAATAATGATACAATTCAGTAAATGAGGAGGAGGATATATTTTAAATAAATACCCGAAATTTGTCAATTAATTATTAGATAAAATTTTTTCTGTTAAGTAACTAAAATGAATTCGAGTGAAAAAATGAAGAAGTAGATATAAATTATGATAATTAGATGTATTGAAACACATAAGCTGATTTATTATGACAGAACAGTCATTCATGCTGCTTCCGAAATGAGAAAATATGACTCAATTAACTTTCATTAAATCATAATTAAAATTAAAGATTAATCATTCAGAAACACGCCATAGAATGACGACAGTTCATGTGTCATTGACGATAGTGGGTGCGCAAAAAAGAAAATTGTGCAATCTGTTACGCTTCCCTAGCCGGCACGTCCACGCTAGGTTTGGCACGTACGCCAGTTCATGCCTGTCCTTTTCCAACTAACGCGCGCGCTTTCTCCTTCCTTTCAGCACTCTCTATCTTCTTCTTCTCTACCTTCCTTCTCTCTCGGACTTGGAAAATAGCCGGCAATCTCAATCGGCAAGCTGAAAACACTTTGGAAATTTAAAGTTAAATTTCAAAAATGTTTAATTAATTAAACAGCGATAATAAAACCCAGGAACTAAAATAGCACAAAATCCCTCTAAGAAACCAATACTTAACAATAATTATATTGATTTTAATCCCTATGTGTATTATAATTTATTATAGAGTTTTGTTCTTATAGGACTAGTTTATGTGTTAATTTTATATTATTTTCAATTAGAAGATATAGCGGTTGTTCGGGGACTACCAGATATAGTAATAATTTTTCTATTGTTTTCCAATTCACTAATTAGTTACTAGCTTTTTGGCTCTTGCGGGAAAACAAAGCTAGTAGCATCCCTACTGCAAAAAGTCCTACATAATTTAAAATTTTTTAGGAAAATTTTTCTGTATCTGAAATCGTCGAAACACGTAGATTTTGAATTTCTAACTTTTGAATCTGTATACGCAAAATCTAAAATTTTTAATCCAGAATGGATTTTATGAACAATGGAAAAGCATGGGATCCATAAAATATGTTCCCGAGGGTTTTCTTAACATAATCCAGCTTCAAAAAGTTACAATTATTTACTAACAATAGCCAGTCTCCCCTCCCGGCAGCATGCAGACAATAGAAACAATGGGAACATCTGAGATGCATACAATATGTTTGCAACTTATATAAATTTGGTTTAGGTTAGACATTGGAGTAAACCGATCATAAAAGGGCGTCTCCGCGAAGAATTTGGTAAAAGTATTGTCCACCGGCAGAAAGCGGAAGAAAGAAAAAGGTGTCAAATTGAAAAATGAAAAACACCATTGAATTAACCTGTCAAGAGTCGAAATTTTCTGCTAATATAATTAATGAATCTGTTTATTAGTTTAGGTAATAATTAATAAAAATTGTATTTTTCATCGCGCCCAAATTCGATGTTTTTTAAAAACCAACTCGCCGATTCTAGCTCAATAACTAGTGAAAAGTTTTGAAATTTTTAAAGTGTATTCAGAATACATAGGTAACACCTCCAAAGTCGATAAATCTCATGAAAATTGAATATGTTCACTTATATTTAATAAAAAATGGCAGGGTACGGGTAACCGGGTTCCGGACACTTTGGCGGGAAAAAGTATGTTCCTTCTACATAATATAACAGCAAAGAGATACATTTATTTATTAATAATAGCGAGCATTTGCGGGAAGTGTTGATTTTCTTCTTACATTTGAAGAAAACGGCGGCTGAAACGTATGGAGAGCTAAAAAAAATTTACGGAGATGCTGCTGTGAGTGGAACAACGCGAAGAAGATGATTGATGTGGAGATTTTTTAAATTCATTTTTATTGTTTTTTTAATATATTTTTTTAAAGATGTTTCTTCTTGCCAAACGCAGAAAGAGCTTGCTTCAGTATAATGACTTACCCACCAAGCCATTTCCAAGCGATTGCATGCGTTGGGAATGATTCAAAAACAAGGAACTTGGGTTCCTTGTGATTTGAAGCTAAGCGACGCGACGTTGAGCGTCGTTTTTCGCCTGTGAACAGCTGCTTTAATGGCAAAAAATGAAGGGTTTTCTTCATCGCATCGTGACAGGTGATGAAGAATGGATTCATTACAGCACCCCAAAGAGAAGAAAGTCATGGGGACTGCCCGGTCTGCTTTTACGTCGTCGACTCGGCCGTATATTCACGCTGCAAGGGTTATGCTTTGTATTTGGTGAGACCAGGTCGGTGCTATTTATTACGAGCTGTTAAAGCCGAACGAAACCATCACTAGGGAATGGTATCGACTTCAACTGATGCGATTAAACAGAGCACTGCGCGAAAAACGGCCACAATACGAGCAGAGGCACGAAAAAAGTGATTCTGCAGCTTGGCAACGGTCGACCTCACGTTGCCAAACCCGTTGAAACCTACCTGTAAACGCTCAAATGGGAAGTTTTACCCCACCCGCCGTATTCACCAGATATTGTGCCAATACTTTGAATGATTCATTTGTAACTATTTTTTCACACTAAAGTTTCATTTTCATTTAAAAAAACAGCGAGAACTTATTTGCGCACCTAATAGAATTTTCCGCATCTAAAAAAATATTTTTACATGTATAAACGACCTCTGTAATAGAGGCAGGAATATTATAATTTATTGGAAAACAAATCTAAGGTGAAACATATAGAGAATATATTTCTTACATGTTAATTACAATAATTTTCTTACACGGTTTTTAGATTTTCAAAAAAAAAACGTCTTCAAAAGGAAAACTAGCCACAATCATGTGTGGTGCGTTTATTTTGTACAAGAATAGAATCCTGATTATGAAATTAAGGTATAATTGTTGATGCGATAGCTGTTTTTGATAGAATCACAATCAATCCTACATCGCACATTGTCAATCACCCACGATCTATTTTGTTGATTCTAACATTTGCTTTGTATCGAAGCATGATGCTAAGTCGGTAAACTTACAATCGACACTGAAGTATGATTGCATCATAACGCGTATGCGTTTCATATCTTCGCATGTATTCGTATTTTAAGTTAAAAAAGTTAAGTTGAAAAATACTCTGATGTTATTTCTATAAATATTTCCGAACGCTTTTAATTTTTTAATAATATTAAGGGTTGTGTATCAAACAGAAACGTTGATCTTCACAGAAATGTTTCAACATAAAGATTTTTGGCATCACGAGCATCTTATAATAGCAACATTGTTGCAACCAGGAATTCCAGAATAAGAATTATACAGGGCCTTATGGAATTTTATTCGGTTATGAATAACACCTGTTATGCAGGTATGTTCAAACTAATTAGGGTAGAAGGGATAATTACAGTTCGGGAATCGCTACCCCAAAACCAATAATTTCAATATCCCCACTTGCATATTTTCGGAGAATTTTCTACAGGTGAATCACTATCCATTTGAGCGCCAGTCTCTAAGAGTAATGAGTCTGTAACGAAACATGAACGCTGTAATAAAGGTCGTGTGCATATTCACGACAGATTTAGTGGTGTTTTAATTATACAATTCTGAGATTTTAAAATCAGTGGTGTAGAAATTAGTGATAGTCTGGTACTTGTGAACATTACAATGGATGAAAGGAAGCAAACAAGCATTGATCATTAGACAATGTTGCTGATTTTAGATAAAGTGCACCGCGGGACAGTGAAAAAAACTCGGATTGCAGGAAAGTTCAGCATTCCCAAATCAACCCTTTATGCAACCATCAAAAATGGAAATGAGATAAATTCAGCTGCTACATCCAGATTCTTCCATCATGAAGGAAAGCGTATGCGTACAGCTGAGTATGAAGACATTGAAATGCTTTTGTTAGATTGGTTCAATTATGTGCGGTCTGAGAATATGTCCACGAGTGGAGCGTTATTACAAGAAAAAGCATATTCAATCGCATCTGATTCAGAGATTGAAAATTTTAAATTCTCTGCTGGTTGGTTCTGGCGATTTCAGAAGCATCATCGGCTTGGTTGTGTAGCAGGTTGCAGTGAATCAAACAAAGTAAGTCAAATGGATGCGAATGACTGGATTTCTGACATTCAACGTTTTCGGAATAAGTACTTCCTGCGGAGTATTTACAGAATGGATGAAACCGGAATCTTTTACAACCTTTTGCCTGACAGGAGCCTAAGCGTAAAGAGTAAAATGTGCCATGAAGGTACCCAAGAAAAACAGAGGTTGACACTTGTGCTTATTGGTAACGCTGACGGAACCGAGAACCATCGCGCATGGGTAATAGGGAAAGCAAAAAATCCTTGTTTCTTCAAGCACATTGACCAGAGCAAACTGCAATGTGATTACACACATCACAAAAAAGCATGAATTAGACACCCTTTCTTTGCGTCAATGACTGTCGCGGTTTGATCGACGTATGGTTGCGCAAAACTGGCAAGTTTTACTTATACTGGATAAATGTTTATCCCACACCGTGGGTGAACTCCATCTGTCAAATGTGAATGTGCCTTACTTTCCCGCCGTCACAACTAGTCACCTCAGGCCTTTAGATTAAGACATTATCGCTCTCGTCCAGGTGCTTATCGCTCTCCTTTAGTACGAACTCTCATGTGTGTAATTGAAAAAGGCACGAAAACACCTGCCTGGAATGTTCTGGATGCTATCAGAACCATCGGTCAGCACGGGATTCTATCTCTGCAGAAGCCATCACGATGTGCTTTCAGAGCGCTTGGACACTTTTCAGCGATGAGGCTGATGATCAGCAGGATGATGCGAGTTTAAATGATGTACCTGAAGAGTGGGAACATCTATCTATAATCAATCACGGAGGTAAGATTTGTTGTAAAGTCATTATACCACTCTAGTTCTGTTTCACCAAGTTCTCAGGAGAGCCGATTGAAGATTTAAATACGCATACTCTGTTCAATGAGAGAACGAATTTCTGAAACGACGAAATTCCGTTCTCTGCATGCAGCTTGTCGAAGAAGGGGAATCGTAGGCATGAGTATTTGGCTGGAAAGTCCCTTAATATTTATGGCCTATTGTAACTATTACGTTCGATCCGCTCATCTGGTCCTCAGTGAGGCTACAAAAAATTTAGGAAAACACTTGGGTCAGTCTATTTGAAAAAACTGTGTCCTCCTTCAATAGAGATTAGCTGTCGACCGAACGAAAAGAAATTTGTGGGCGCCTTCTTTCACAACAACTTGCGCGAACAAATTCGTTCTCTCGGTGAACAGAGTATACCAAAATTCAGAAATTCGTATGCGAATTACCAAAATTTTTGTATTAAATTTCTCAGATTCTGATCTACAAATTTCCTTTACATTTTTGTCAAAATGCATGTTAGCAAATATGGAAAGGTTAATAATAAGGAGTGCTGTTTTCTTGAAATGTAAGTATTTTGATCATTGTTGAAAGAAATGATGAAAATACGACTTTTTCATTTGAAAGCATTAATAAATATTAAAGACAATATGAGGAGGTGAAAGCAGAAGCGCACATGTCACAACATGGAGAAAATTGTGTTAGATTTAGGTTTTGGATCTTTTCCATCAATTATATTGCTTGAAATAGCCAAAATCGAGGTAAACGTCATCCCAGGTCCCTCTTTGTGATGTTTAGCTCGATTTTGACTATTCCAAGCGATATGATTGATGGGAAAGATCTAAAATATAATTCTCACTCAATTTTCTCAATTTCGTGACTCGTGCGCTTTTGCTTTTTACCTTCTCATATCAACTGCAAATTATTTTTAGTGAAACCAAATTTTTAATAATTATGTTCAACATATACTTAAAAAAACTGGTTAACGTTTCAGATATAAATATTGTAATGAATAAATTGCATGATAGAAAATATAATAATATAATCTTAATAAGGGTTTGAAAAAATATATGGATGTAGACGTTACAAATATTTAGTACTTCTCAATAAATAATGTAAAAAAATAACGAACTCAGTCAAATTTATGGTTGAAAATTTGTAAAATAATTCATATATAAAAGTATGTGTTCTAAATAATATTTTTAGTTCTTCTTTTTTATAAGATATTTTTGTCGATAACATGATTCACATGTGTGCTATAAGATAACAAACTTTGTACAGTTCTCTCGAATATTAACACATAAATCTTAAAACGTGGAAATGATTTAATACATATAGAATTATTAAATTAGACATAAATATATAAATATATATAGTGTATCAAAGTATAAAAACACTTAGCATAGTAATAATTTCCAATTATATCTACTACGTGCGAAATCAGAAATCCTGAATAATTATTAGTTATTACAGAAGTAATATTAATCGGGTTCTATATATGATAAAAATAAAATTAACCTTTTAGGCACATGAACAACTATCTTATCATCCTTCCATTGTGTTCCGAAGTACCATGAATCTCAACCTACAAAATGGTCTGTTCTGTCAACAGTCAGCATTTACCGAACTGCTGCTATGCCCATACAATGACCCTTCTATCGTACCTTGAGTATGGAAGTTTCCAAGAAGGAATTAAACTTCCAGCAGCCGACTTAAATACTATTTGCGTCTTCGCAGAACTCTCAGATGACGAGCAACCACCATCATCTGAAGTTTAGACGTCACCGCACATCTAAACCGAATAATTACAGAAAGCTAAAATCTAGAGGGTCAACGCTACTATATTCATCAGCAAACAAAAATCTACCCTTCGGTACCTCTTTCAAGGGTGGGTGACGATGGGCCATTTTTGGTACACTTTTTTAATTTGGATTTTCCGAAAAAAGAGTTCGAAATGAAAAAAAAATATTATGATAGTCTCAAAGTAGGTGAAAAGAGCTTTCCAAAACACAATAATAAAATTTAAATTGGATAACCCCAAAAGAAGTTACACTAACTGAAGGTGAGAAAGCACCTGAAAAAGTAAAAACTTCAGGCCACTGTATATTGACAAGTGGCTGATAAATGGACCTATGGTTTGGTCCACTTGGACGATAATTTAGCCAAGTTCAAACCCAATAAAAAAGAAGCAATCATTTTTGGTGAAAACACTTAACGCATACTGCCTCACATATTCCTTTTATTCTTAGTGTGGGTTCTGACATTAAATGACAGAAAATAGTATAAACGCTACATTCTACAAAGTTGGGTCCATTGTAAAATTGTATCTATTAAACACGAGCATGAGCATGAACTAATGTTACTCTATGAAACTTAGGGGATTTCAAAAATTTCTCTGATATCGACGAGCACCGGGAACGTCCAATGGAAAAAATAGCAATTTTTTTCGTCATATTTGTGAAAAATTGTAAGCCGAATTGGAAAATCAGGCTCGACAGCTCTATTAGAAAACTTATCAGCCTTTTTTAAATATTGTTTTTTGTCTATGTCGGTCATTATTTTTGGACTGTACGTTATTTTGAGAGGGTTCATTTAAATGTAAGAAATAGTTAAAGAAGGTGAAGAATATTTTTATTATTTTATTATTTCATTACGTAGGTTAAATGGAGGAGGCCATACAATTAAGCAAGATAATTGTGGATATCGGGAGCAAAGATATCAAAACCAACCATGGAATGAAGAAGGGCCGCAGGTTGAGGATTATCAAGATGAACCCTCCTCATTATATCAAAACAAGGACCTCGAGAAGGGCAGAAAAACTTATCCCGGTCCGAATCAACTTCATCCTGAAATTAAAAAAATAACCGAGTGTACGACGAAGTACACCATTTTGGGTGCAATTGCTGGGACGAAACGTTTCAAAAAAGGCGACAGTCGCGGTCTTCATTTAACTGACATAGAAACTAGTCCCACGAATTGCACTCAAAATGAGATAATGAGGGCAGACAAGATAAGTCATGAGGAGGAAATGATCGATGGCCGGATTGGCGATCAGATCCACACGAGTAAGGGGGAATTCAAGAGTAAGATTTATTGAAGAAGAATGTGAATAAAAATAATGCTGCCGAGCAAGCGTGGTATAATTGCGAGGATGGATTTACCACCAACACAGTACTGTACATAGATAATTTTAATACTCTGTTGCAAAATACAGAGTTATTTACCAACGGCCTAGCGGATAGCTGGACCTGGTGCGGTCGCACCAAAAAAACCGAGGGTCTTCAAGCACGTACTAACATCGCGAAAATGATAAAGAGTAAATATGTTATTTTTTAACATATGCTATTTCGATTACGCCGGTCGATGAAAAGTAAGCTACGTACCTGTGCAATTATTCATTCCACAGATACCTAGGTGATTTTTGGTCAATTTCATTGAATATGAATTTAATTTTTCTAATTCTTTTCAGGTATAGTGAGGCACCAACACGGGACTGATGTAAGAGATAGTGACCTGCAGCCTCACGGGATTTAGTGGCTGAAAACGAGTGATGGAAAACTGCAATAAGACTCTATGCAGATACGGCGAGAAAATTCTCCGTCATTTTTTTTGTTATATGTAAAATAAATAATAAAATATTATTTTTTTGCAGCAAGGTGCATCGCTCAACTGAAGCAGAAAGTAGACGGAAACCTGCTGTCGATACGGATGAGGAGGAATTATTCGGAGAATGAATACCCCAGATGCCAAATTCAGTGGTCCGCCAGAGTTCACCACCAGGGCAGTACTGTTCACCGGTAGTTTGGCATGTTCAGCTACTGCGCTTGCCCGGCGCAGCGGCTCTCATTGGTCGCTGTTGGCGCGTGATTTAAGCCCAGTATAATTAACAATTATTAAAATTAAAGTAGATAATTATTACAAAGTGCACATTAACATCAGAAATTACTCAATTTGCGATGTGGGGTTAGAAAAAAATTACTAATGTGTATATTTAGTTAATAATAGCATATTTTCTTTGAATTCGAAGAATAAATTTATATTCCATTTAAAAAAGCTTTTGAATGAGAAAAATGTTTATTCAAAGATTTGAAAATACTTGTTCATAATATTTTTGAAATTTTCTATATATATTTTTCTAACTTTACTATATTTAGATGACCTATAAATGCATGTAGGAACTTGAATGTGTTGTAGTCTTTATTTGAGTCCTTGAAAGTAGATTTCGATAATAGTCGATTATCTAGTATTCTTGTTTTTTACTATGGAAATTTTTTACACGAAATTATGCAATAATTGATACATTTTTATGATATTAATTATACATTTTTATTTCACCAATTAACTTTTCAATAAACACATTTTAACGTTAAATATAATTATTTAACGTTAAAATGTGTTTATTGAAAAGTTAATTGGTGAAATAAAAGTTAGCCTTTGAAACTGAAGAAATAAACTATTAATTACGAAATATACGCATCATTATTTTTTTTCTCAACTTATTACAAATTACGTAATTTCTGATATTGATGTGCAATTTATATTAATTATCTAATTTAATTTCAATAATGGTTGATTATACCCGGTTTGAATTGCCTGCCAACAGCGACCTATGAGGGCCGCTGCGCCGGGCAAGCGCAGTAGCTCAACATGCCAAAGTTTGGATCACTGACCGGTACAGATAATCGCCAATTGGCCCAGTACTGGCAGACGGTTGGATCCACGATCAAAGTAGTGCTATGCCGACAGCCCGACAGTATGAATATTTAAAAAATGAAAAAAAATACGTTTAAAAATATGGTTCATGAGCTCTAAAAGTACGCATTGTACGCTTTTTGAATGTTTTTTGTCATAAGTAATCATTCATCGGGCATTTAAGAATGTCCAGCCATCTGCTAACTAATTTTCAATTGTTTGAACAGTTTTAATTGACTTCAACATTTTTATCCAAGTGATTCGCGAAATGAAGGTATTTCCTAAGCGTCATAAGTTCTTTATTCAATGATAACAATAAAATAATGTCCAAATAATTTTACGATTATTTAAATAAGGCTTGCTTGTTGAAGCATATAGTTTATCTAAAGGAAAAATCAGGGAAACATTTTATCTTAACAAATTTTTTATATTCTTAAGTACTCATTTGTTTTCCAAGAATGCCTGTAAATGTTGAAATAAGTTCAGATTGTTTAAAAAATTTGATTCAGTTTAAATATTAGATTTGTGTCATTTTTAGAAAGGTTGAAATGTTTTTAGGTACTACTTCAAAATGATTTTCATTGGTAGAGAGGACAAAATTAGCTTTTTTCAATTTTTCCACAGATTCAATTAGCATTACTTATTTATTTATTCAACATAAAATCCGCTAAACAAATTATTTTTCTATATATTGAAATCCCTCGAAAATTTGGCGAGATAAGATGTTTTTCCTGCTCATTTTAGGTAAACTATTTACTTTATCTAAGACACAAAATTAAATTAAAATTATTTAGAAATATGATATCGGCCATAAGCCAAGAAAATATATGCAGGCTGGAATTTTCCAGCCTTGAGAAACGACCTTTTCTTACTCGTCGGCTCTCCATCAATTTCCTAAATTCCGTGTTTATTTCCGACTTCTCTTTCTCTTTTCTACCAACACCTTTTATCTTCCCTCTCACTCCCTCCCCTTAACATTCCTATTCAACTCGGCCTGACAGAAATTCGCTTTTCCATCTTCAAACTCGGTTCGTCAGGCCCAAACCGGTTTTTACTCTTCTCAACTCTCCCCTCTCTCACGTCCGCCTCGGCACTCTACTCGCCTTCTTCGCTTTTCCTCAAGCCACCATCCCCTCGCCTCTCTTTCCCCTCACCTTGTTACTCTCTCAACTTGGTAAACTCGGCTTGGCTCAAGTTCGATTTTCCAACAGCCAACAACTCGACCGCCTGGCCCAAAAACCGGTTTCTACTCTTCTCAACTCTCCTCTCTATCTCTCTGACTCTCACGCTCGCTTTGATTGTCTTTTTAAATAAGAGGGCCCGCTTATTTTTAAATATAAATCAGAGAAGAAGGATATATACATATTCGAGTGTTGAGATATTTTTATTCAATCTGTAATTTCGAATCTATTGTAGCCAAATCCTTCCGTTTTCTAAGGGGTACCGAGAATAATGATATTAAAGTATTTTAAGGGATTTGAGTAGGATTATTGTTCTTTTATAATATAACTATTAAATCCAATTCATTAATTTTCATATGCCACATACTCAAACTCCTTAAAGTTACCAATTATTGAAATAATAATATGGGGACCTCGGATTAGCCGAATAACGTTAATAAATCACTGAATACTTTTATATATATATATATATATATATATATATATATATATATATATGTGAATATATATAGGTATATATATACTCGAAAATTCGTTCAACACATTTTAAAAATCCAATTTATCAAATTTTAGAAAATTTTCAACGCAAGTAGGAGCGCCTATTTGTAATTAAAATTTATCAATTTTTAGATTTTTAATAAAGTTAAAATTCGATTTTAAAGATCATTATAAATAATTAGAGTTAGAAAATAGGAATAGTTAAAATCAAGCCACGACGCGCGAACGGCAAGGTAGTGGACACGGGGGATTTTCCCACCACGCGATTCCCCTCTTATCGCACGGGCCCAGCCAATCAGAGGCTGGGACTACTCTTCTCGGACGAGTGGAGCGGCAGCGTAGCGACGGTCCGTGTACCGTGTAGTTAGTAGTCAACGAATTTCGAAACCAACAGGACGAGAAGCGCTCGCCTGTTTTTTTTGAACCCGGGACTAAGTGTGGCCATCGAGCCACGCATCGAATTAAGTGTATTCGCTGTTTAAAAATTCTCGTGAAATAAATCGGAGTTATCATCCAGTGTTATTTCAATCGAAATTCTTTTCTTTGGAGACGCCTACCTATTTCCTGGGCCTTTATAATTGTTTTTTTTCCTCTTCCAAGGAGACAACGAGCTACAGCGTCATTTCGAAGCCGAGCCACAGTCGCCGTCGTCACTACAAGGATAAGTTGTTCTCCTCTCGCTGTGTCTTTTCGCTGGTTTTCTTCTTCTCTTTGGAATTCTTTCCATTGTCTTTTTTTTTTTTTTTTTCAAGTGAAATTTGAATTTGTATATATATATATTTTTTGTCGGTATTTCTTTGCAGCACCTCACCGGTATCGTCTCCCAGCGTCCCTCATAGGGGCAGGGGTGGCGTTGATTTGGCCGGGGGGTTCATGCCAGGTTATACCGGCATAACAATATTTTATTGTGATTTTTTTTGTTGACACCCAACCCGGTATACGTTACTGTACAACGTCACTCAGCGTCCCGTTGTGGGCGGGAGATCAGACTTGGCCGTACGTAACCGAGGCTCTGCTGTCGTGTTCTTTGATTTTCTATATATGTGTCGCGTACCTCCTGAATTCAGTGTTATCTTGTGAGTCGCGCTTAGCTTTGTTCGTGAGATTATCGAAGTACGTTTTTCCTACTTTTCCTGGAGCATCGTTATTCATCGCGCATTTCGTACATCATCACCGGTTTTCAGTGTTTGTATCTAGGCTGCCTGGTTTAAGCTCGATTAAGATCGCCCTAATATATCTTCCGTCCGGGTGGTGAATAGGTTGCCCGGCCCGTACCCGGTTACGCCATCTTCGTTTCCTTACTTGTTTTTGAGGTTACTTTTACGGGTAAGTAGTACTCGTTCGCGAATGCCGAATGACCCTTGCGTGTCAAGCTCGTCTCCGCACCCCCGGAAAGATCCGGGCCAAGATAGATTTGGCGACCTAACAAGCACATAGGTTGTTGCCCGCGCCTCCGCTGGACACTCTCCAGCCGGGTCCGTCATCCGCTGCTGGACCCAAATATTATCGGAATCCGAACCGGGGCTTTCGAAAACGGGAAAAGAAGCGCAAACAGAAAGCGTTACTTGCCCAGGCGCTAGCTAGCGGATTGGCTCCCGCCCCTATCCAACCTTCTCTTCCCCTCGTAGTTCGCCCACTTGGGGTCTCCGTACCAGCGGAACTTCCGTTTATTCCTCTTTCTCTATCACAGAGACCCGTTCAATCGTTTGACATACCCGAATTATTCTTCTCCCCCTTGAAGGGGTTACTTTCCCCCGACGCACTCTTCGCTAGTCCGGACGCAGTTTTCGTCCCGACGTGTAGCTCCCCGGAGAAATTCTCCCCGATAAAATCCAGTCCCGTCGGTCGCGTAAAGCGGAACCTTTTCTCCTCTTAGGTTTGTCAGGTTACAGCCCTGGTACCGCCCAATCGGGATCGCCTTAGGTTGCCAGGTTATCGCCCGGATACCGCTCAATCGGGATCGCCTTAGGTTGCCTGTTTATCGCCCGGATACCGCCCAATCGGGATCGCCTTAGGTTTGCCAGGTTACAGCCCTGGTACCGCCCTATCAGGATCACTTTAGATTTGCCAGGTTACAGCCCTGGTACCACTCAGTTGGGATCTGGAAATCCTCTATTAAAGGGGACCCCCCCCCCCCCCTTATTTTTCGAGGGCCATACATTACCCCGGCATAGATATTCTATACTCACCCCCCCCCCTTTCTTTGAACTTTCCGTACCACTAGGCGGGAAGATAACAAATAATAATTTTTTAATTAATATGTCTTAGATAAAGTAAATGATTACAGTTCTACCCTCTGAGCTGGTCGGACGTGTTTCCCGGTCTCCCTATCACTCCTTTCTGAGAGCTTACGTAGCTTATTCGTATTGTGTGTTTCGAAGTGCAAAGTGAGAGTTAATGGGTAGTTATGACGACCAACGAAGAGCTGAAATCTCTCTTACTATCAGTACAACAAAATGTAAAATCCACAGGAACGAGTGTTCAACAATTGACTGAAGATATTAAAGTGCTAAAGAGCTCGGATGAAAACATCTTAGAAGAAATAAAAATCTACAAAACCAGATGCCACATTTTGGAAGAGAAGAACAAAAGATTCGAAGAAAAAATTAATTTTCTTGAGAAAATGCTTGAATTTTTAGATATAAAAGAAAGATCGAGGAATATTTTTCTCTACAATGTGAAGGATGATTCGACTAACAACCAGAAGCTTTTTGACAAGGTTGACAAGATTTTTAAGGAAACTGAAATTATTATTCCTATTAAGTGTTTTGAAAAGGTTATTGGAATTGAAAGAAAAGAGGGAACAAGACTTGTTCTAGTTACGTTTGCGAACTTGAGATATAAAGATGAAATTTTTAAGAATGCTAAAAATCTGCAGTCTTTGAATGTATCTTTCTCAAATGACTTCACTTATGAACAAAGAGAAATACGCAAGAAGCTTCGAGATTATCAACAAAAGCTGGATAGTCTTGGAAAGTCCTCAACAATTATTCAAGAAAAGTCCCTAGGGCTACATAGCCCTGTAAGGAACAGGATAATACAGGGTCATTAAAAAATTTGTGCAAGCACTGATCGGCAGAATACTTGATTAATCTTATAATCTAATGTATAAAATAAATTAATAGAGTCGACCTCTAAATACGTATTGAATTAGGTATGAGATTAATGCGTAGTGATTAACATTGAGTGGCTAAATGGTAGATCTTGTGCATGTTAAGGTTGAAATAAAGAAAGAAAAACCGTGTATAAAAGAAATACTTTGCCAAAGTTAATGAAAATAAAATAAAATTCGATGATGGAATGTTCAAAAACTAATTATGAGAATTTACCAGTGAGTAATTTCAAGAGTTGGGTTAGGAGTATCGTACAAATATTTGTAAAAGAGATTCTTGAAATGATACAGGGAAGGTGCATTTCTAATATCGTATGGTATTTTATTCCATAGTCGGGCACCCCTTACTGTAAATGATCTTTGAAGCTGACACGTTCTGTGAAAAGGAATCTTAAGGATTTTATGTCTTTTACGAAGCTTAGACTGTGCTAGAAGGTCTCTGTCTACAATTCGATCAAACCTTTTTTAAAGGAAACACCAGAAGGAGAAAACTCCAAATCGATCCCAAGTTCATAAACGATTCTCCAATAGTACCAGCATCTCGAATTATATTTTTGAATGCAAGAGGACAAGGGTACCAACGTCGATGTTCGTCTAAATCTGTTGGGCCGAGGATAATGTCATGGATTGGTATTAGTTAGAGAGGGAGGGACTGGAGATACATCAATATCCGATTAATTTTTCTCATATCCGAGACCTAGCTACTAGTTCGTGACTTTTTTGCGGATAAATTTTTTCCGTGTAGGCGCGTATAATAAAACTGCTGGATCACTTGGCCTCGAGTTCAATAGCAGGGGTAAGGCAAACGCATCAACATTATCTGTCTTAAGTACTCACTCTTGAAGGCCCTAATGAAGAAAGGAAGGAGAAAAACTTCTACCAACAGCTCCTCGAAAAGAGGATACATGCCATCTTTCAAAGAAATATGAAGGATCAATCGATTTTGGTCAGGCCAACGTGTGCTTACCTTAAATCTCCACATTTTGAGCCAAGACATTCCCGACGATAGTTGTAGATCCTGTCATAGACACCCCAAGTGCATCAGATACATACTATGTATTTGTCCAACCCCACCAGTCACTGCCACTCTTAGGCCATTGGTCCTGATACTTTCGTGATCACGTTTTCGGCACCACCCGACAAGAACATCACGGGCAAGGAGAATAAAAATAAAGAGAGGTATAAAGACCAGATAAAGAAGTTGTCAAGGTTGTACCTAGAATATTCTGTTAAGCTAGTCGTGCTGATCAGCGGTGCTTTCGGAGATGCCAAACTTTCATGTTCGTAACTTGGATTGCATCCCTGCGTATCAATGAAATGGCGAGACACTTGTGAAAAAATACATAAGGCAGACGTCCCTAAATCGCTCTATGTCTTAAGGGTGCATGGGACTTCAGCCGGACCGTATTGAGTCCAGGTTCCATTTTCTGAAATACAGGTCGCACCTGCTCCCGATGAAATACCGCGGTTGTACATCTCACTGTTAAACTTTTTTATTAACACATTTATAGTCGGATTAAAATAATTATAAAAAAGACAACAGTAGATATTGAACCCTCCGCACCAACATGACATTCATCGTGTAAAAAAAATATAAATTCTCATTTTATTACTTCAGAGGACACGTATGAACTAAATTTTATAGACACAGATATTTTTTATTTTACCTTGTGATTAACGAATACTAATCAATAACATAATCAGTTTTTTATGAACCTTGGACGCAGCGATTAAAAATAGCGCCGCTGCATTTAATCTTATAAAATATCCTAAAGCTTGAATTGGGCTCTTTTTTGCAGTTACAAACATAAAGAGTTCTGACTAATCTGTTGTATTATAGTTGTACGTTTATCAACACTTTGTCAGCAAGCATTAAAAGATGTCCCGTGGAATACCAGTACAAAAAACACATTTTTCCAGTAATTATTTTTCTCCAGCATGCATCATCAGGATATATAATATAATTTATAATAAACTAAACGGGGACAGCGTTGGAAATAGTTTCGTGTACAATTTTTCACAACGTAATGTACTCAAACAGTATTCATACGCTTAGATTTAACAAATGTATAATTATTTTAACCATAGAAAATGGTCCACACGCACATGGCGTCGGTCATAAATTGCGTCACGTTTTTTAGAAAAATTTTGCACGTCTCGCCACCTCTGTCATACCAAGTCACGCAACGCCAATCCCATTCCGCCTTTCAAATCACGTCACGTATCGACTGGACTCCCCCCCCCCTCCCGCTCTCAACTTTTTCTCATTTTATCTTATATAGTTTAAAAAAAAATTATTGCACATTGTGTCGGATAGCATAATGAATATTTTCGTCTGGTCGCGTGCCATCCTGGTCGAAAAATTGATCGTAAAAAGGATCCGTATGCAATAGTGGTACTCTCAACATCCCATCTATGCGTATTTTGACCATTCCAATGGCATGATGAAGATCAGCTCTAGGAGCCACTAATGGATACACAAATCCATCATGAACATATCCAACAATGTAACCATTAACTACTTCTACTCGGAAGATGGTGTCTATTGGTAACATACGAGGGAAAAGATAGTCAACAAGTTTGAAAGCCCGAGCGTAATACTGAACCTGATCTAATTCATATACAACGGTAGGTTCAGGGTGAATTGCCTGCTCTTTATGTGGATAACTCAGTTCTGCAAAAAGAAAATATAAGTCTGCAATTAATTGTTGCGTTAATTACTATATTATTAATTATGAATTATAAACATTGCTATATAATATTAACACACAACTTTTTTGTGTGACCAGGCTGGATTGATATTTTAGGATAAAACTCAAAAATGAATATTCATCATTATTATTTTTGCGTCATACTTTTTATACAACGTTTGGTAACGCCCCAGATTAATTTATGGTACTTTAAAATAAGGAGATATTTTAAAATCCTGAAGTCAAAGGTAATCGCAAAAATAGTCATTTTTCGTATATTCTGAAATATTTTTTTCTGTTTGGAATATATTTTTGAATTTCATGTCACGTGACGTTTAGCAACGGCCGAAATTTACATTCGTCACAAATAAATTATTTTATCGCTTAGTTTTTTATGTTTAGACTCTCTTCTGCTAATCTTTATTTAAATATATATTAGGCGGTTCAGAAATGTTTCGTTTTTGCAAATCACATTATCCAAGATAGTCTACTTTTTCACAATCACCCTTATATAGATATTTTTATATTTACCAATCGGATTAGGGAAAACCGCTAAGATGAAACACAGAGTACTAATTACCCTCCTCATTTTTCTTAAGTGGAAGGAATTGATGAAAATTTCAATAGGAGTGTGACTAATGAATATTCTTTAAAATATATTCGTATCATACTAACCGCTATCTTATTCATGCTTCTAATTAATTTGAGTTTGCAAAGCTGTTTCTTCCAGTCTGAAGTTTCCTCGAATGATTTACGTTTATCATATGATACACACTGTTTAATTGCTCATTACACAATATTTCTTGAACAATGCGACATAATTTTATCAGTAGAATTTAAGAATGTTGGATTAAGTTAACTAGATTGACTATCTCATCTGGAAATTATCGTGTGATAGCGAACAACGTCGACTTCCAGAGAGGCATCTTTCAAGGCAATTTTCATGAGCCCGCCGCTCTTTTGCATCACACTTCTGCCTTCCTTACCTGGAACATACGATTTTCACACAGTAGTCTCCATTACAACCTCGAGGCATGACATCATTCTTCAAGACTCCGAGAAATGAACTATATTAGTGATCTAATTCTCGGCTTCGGCCGACTAATATAACACTGCCAAAGAGAAGGAAAAGGAGGAGAGGAATCAATACCTTAAAAGGGAGCTGCAACGGCGATACCCAAAATATTCGGTCAAAGTAATTGTCCTTATGGTCGGTGCTCCCGAAGTTTCGAAACTATCTCTTGTTCGTAACCGTAAAGCAGTACCCGCGTGCCAAAAATATGCCAAGGTGCTTGCGAGATGGATGCAGAAAGCTGTCATCCTAGGGTCGCTTCTTGTCCTCAAGACAGACAAGGGGTTCTCTCATGGCCGTGAGACTTGGCCATAGGTATTATTTACCGCGGTTCTACTCAGAGCCGGTGTCATTTTTGGATGACATTTATTCCCAGTGGGACCGTGCAGCGGTTGTTTAACTGCTTTTTTTCAATTATATTCTATCGAAATAATCTCTCCAAACTTAATGTAGAGAAATTTCACTACTTAGAGTGAGAATATACTAATCAGAGTAGACAAAAGTGAGCCTCTAAAGATTAGCAGAAAATTACTAATTCGATTAGTCATAATATTTACTAACTCGACAGGGGAAGTACTAATTTCTTAGTGAACATATAAGAATTTATTTAAGGCTGTATAAGAACCCAATAAGTTTACATTTTTATGAAATATTATTTAGCAAATTATTCCCTTCATAAAGTAACTTTGAATAACAAAAAATTAAACGTGTTGTTTCTAAATAAATGTTATCTTGTAAAGAATATTGTAAAGAGCCTTTCAAGGAATAGAACGAGCTTCTGTGAATTGAAGTTGAATTAAAATTACGACTTTTGCCTGAAGCGGAAGAAAAAACACAAATATGCAAATAAATGTACCAGATTCGTGAAAATTTGCATATATCCGAGAAGCGTGCGTATACATTTAGATTTGATAAATGTATTTTTTCGCAACTTTAAAAAATGAAGTTTGTCATCATTTCGAAATTCGAGAGGAGTAGTCAAGTATTTTTCATAAGATTGGCTAGTAGATCAGCAATTTCGGGACAAACAGTTCAGCCCCTCTTCGAGCTTCGCCAATTTTTCGGGAAGACCACACGCAGCCTTGAAAAAATTGGCCAACCTATTATCCTACATCCTAGCATCATTCATACATGCTGTCACATTTCTTGGGGATTTTGTACTCCCCCCTCTGCCTGTGTCGACCCAAGTTACGCAAAGCAACCCTTTTCCCCCTCACAGTTTTCCATTCTATCTGCGAATATTTAGTTTCAAATAAATGATCTTTAGATCAAACTTTCTTCTGGGCGAAAAAAAACAAATTGTAACCAATTTTTTTTTATAACGCGTTATTGTGGAGTTATCACATTTCAGAATCAAGGAATACAATGCGCAAGGCATTGCGCATTTAGATAAATGTCATGCAGGCAGTTATTGCAATCATTTATAAATGACGCGTAAGTTGTATTTTATGGAGGATGCATAGGATATGGGATAAATATAAATATATTAGGTATCCCTAAAAAAAATTAATAACTTAGAAGTCAAACGCATTAGTAAAATATTCAGTATGAAGGTCCAAGTAGCAAAGGTTTCTGCCGAATATGGTTATAATACTGAATGGCACCTGGCTGAGGTGTCTTATAATGGTGACTCTAGCATACCGGGCGAACCGCTGCAACGATACGCTGCAGATGAAAAAGAGGAAGCGATATTAAGACCAAAAGAAAAAAATACGAAATACTAACATCCAGGTTCTACCTCGGCTCGTGAAATCGCTGAAATGGAAGCTGCCCTTCGTGAGGATCTGTCGGAGAATTCCAACCTCTGAAAAAATAATTATTGAGTTTATTGTGCGGCGATAGCTTTGACCGGTTCAAATCAAAGGGCAAAATCGATGTTGGCTCAAAAGAGTAGCAGGCATGTTTAGTGTGTATTTATCTACTACCTCTTCAGCGATCTTCTTTCTGGCGAAAATGCGTTCAAGCCCGAGGAAATAGAGACATTTTTTAGCGACATTTTCGAAGGTCAACACCTATTGACGGAAGACACTGAGAATATCATCCGCTTCAAGGAACTTGGGGAGCTCATATCCTCTGAGAAGGAATTTCCACCAATCACTGCCCAACATGTGATACAAGCACTGAGGGACACAAAGAACTTCTCTGCTGCAGGGCCAGATGGTATCGAGAACTTCTGTTGGAAGAATTTCACTTCCACACATCAACTTACCGAGGAAAGGCGAATTGATCCACCAAAAGAATTACAGGCAGATAACTTGTGTAAACACGCTGTATAGGATCTTTACAGCTATACTGAATGACAGAATATCGACAGGACAATGTGACCTGTGTGGAGAGAGACTTAAGAACAATGTGGCTTAAAAGAGGTTTTAGCACGCTCTCGGGGGAACCTGCTAAACGACACGAACGGCTGCTAAGACGCTTCTGGCTATTTAAAATATTGATATTCATGCCCCTTTGGAAAATCAGATTTACTATCACACTTGAAAAACATGTGACAACTAACAGCCTCTCCATCCAGAAGGTCATCTTTCAGGGCGAGACCATGAGCCCTCTACTCTTTTGCATCATACTTCTGCCACTACTTGTCGTATTGCGAAATACTCCTGGATAACTTTGCCGTGAGCCTGATCATCGCGAGCACTTTTCACTCATGTAATTCATACCGATGACCTCAAGATCTATACTTCTGGAGTAAAGCATCTACAGAAATTCGTATAGATTGTACAAAACTACTGAGATTCTTTAGAAACGAGGACGAATTGTTGGCGTTCCGATTCAATATATAAAATTAGTAAAGGGGGCTCTCCAAAGCAAATAAAGCCGCGACCCTGCCCTGCCGAACGTTTCGACTTTGATAGAGACAATTGTACTAACCGAGAAGTGCCAAATTTCCTGGAACGACTTGTTTCCAACAGAAGTCCCCATTGTGCACTTAAGGCCTCACGTGGTTCACCTTTACTTCCGAAAACGAAATATATTCGTGCTTGAAATTTCGGCTCCAGCACAGAAAAAACTGGTAGTAAATTTTATTGCAGGTAATTTTGTATTTTTATCTGCTTATATAGGTGAAAGGTAAATATTACTCTTAGTAGGATGTAAGCCGTCTGCTATTATCTTTTTGCACGAGTAAACAATGATTATTACCGTGAGTTGGGAGTATTTGTCATTCTACGCAGGCACAAGGCATTATCTACAGTTTTCTTAGCATTTTGTTGTTTCGAAATTGATGTACTCCTTTATTTTTACACCCAAACTCAACATACAACATCAAAACACGAAAAAAATGGATCGTTTATTCTTATCTTCAGTGAGGCTGTTTTGGATGTAAACGTAAGACGTGTTTCTGGTTGCAAGCAGAATGAATCGTTGCTTTTAACGTGTAGTAAAATGTGAAAAAGAAATGTATAATATGTTTGAAGTATCAATATGAATATTTGAAAACGTTTTGACAATTATATAAGATGCTTAAAGAAAATTATTCGCCTTGGCAAAATTGCAGTTTTCGTATGGTGCTCATGTTACAATCATGGCTGAAAAAACTAGCGAAATCTGGAAATATTTTCCTTAAGTACCAGTCCGCCAAAAATCTCGTTGAAATCGGTGTGATAAACTGTTTACGTATTCTGGATATACGACAAATTTATGGAGTCATATTAGTTCGGCTCATGAATCAACGATAGATAAAAGTCACATGCCGGAGGTAAAGCAGGAAATTGTAAAATCGTCCAGGCAGTCTGAATCGTCTTCAGAACCTGGACCATCAAAACGCAATCTCGCTGATTAGTCAGAAGAGATTTCTGCCGAGAAGCCCAAAATTGAAGGGGTGAGTTAATTATTTAAGGCTACTATGTTTTCTTCTTTCCTCAAATTTAAACTGCCTCATTTTACTGAATGAATACTAGCACTGAATATGTTTTAGTTATAAGCGGAACTCCTCTTTCCAAATAAAACTGTTCATACAGGGAGAAAAAATATTTAGTTTCATAATCCTTACGTAAAATGAAATTTTCAAATGTTTATAGGTTAGTTCAGGTTAACATTAAAAAATGTAATTTCACGCAAAAATTATTAAATTGAATCGGTTCGACCTCTGCATACTCATCTGTATTTTCAAAAAGAGTACCGCTTGGTACCTAAACAATTTCCATTCTAATATTCATTTAGTGAAATGAGGCGATTGAAATCTATTATAATTTGTCAACAAAACCGATTTCATTAAAACTATTGTAGGTTTATTTTGCAGGTTCCTACTAAAGAAAATCAGGCACCGAATTAAATCGTATAAAGAAGGTGATACAATGTACTAAACATTAAACGATATAATCTTGTTTATGATCTGGAAAGATAGCATGCCTTTTTCGTTTGTAGAACGTGAAGGATATAATGCGGTTTCGAACTGTGCTATTGCACAATACAAAATGCCATCCCAAAACGCTTTCTCGAAACTGGTTGATTCGAAATACGAGACACTCTCGTGAACATGCAAGTACTAATTAAAATAAGCAGAGGATTTGACTTTATTGTGTGATATTTGGACTGTCACAATGCAGAAAAGAAATTATCTGGGTGTAACTGCACATTTGAGACAGAGTAATGATCTCAAATCGGGTGTTTTAGGCATCCATCAATTGTGCGTAAGTTACACTGGTGATCATATAGCTCAAAAATTATAAAAAGTTTGCCAAGAATGGCCAATATCTGTTGGCAAGATTACAGCAATTGTTACCGATAACGGACCAAATATCGTCGAAGCAATAGAGATTTCACTGCTTTCTGGGCAAAGATCAAAAGGGCTCTCAGGGCTACTATCCAATTTTTCTATCTTGGCAAATCAGGCTGAGTGGTTTTCCAAGACTAAAGTGAAGAATGCATATTGACTGGTACGTTGAACAAAGAAGATCTCTTTCTCTGGGAAAGTCTTTCCAGTTCTCAGTGGATAACCTGGCCTGAATTCTCTAATAAGCGGTGGAATTACGACAATAATTTTTGAGAGACAAACAATGAAAACTTTACTTTTAAATAAGACTTTCAGAAACCTCGGTGGCAACGGTGGTAAAGAAAGTGAGCAGTTCTCTGCGTGAGAATATATAACAACTCGTAACATACGACGAGACATACCCGACTTGCTTCTCTCTAACTGGTCGGAATTCGTCCACTTCCATAGCGTCTTGTGGATGGTATGGTCTCCTCACTAGCACCCGTTCAAGTCCCGAAGAGATAATTTAAATAATAAAGCCAAGGTTTCAGTAGGAGCCACGAATTACGTGAGTCTTTCCTGCGTTC
The DNA here is from genome assembly GCA_932178445.1 of Andricus quercusramuli. Lineage (NCBI taxonomy): Eukaryota > Metazoa > Arthropoda > Insecta > Hymenoptera > Cynipidae > Andricus > Andricus quercusramuli. The sequence goes on along the minus strand of CAKNXH010000154.1, from coordinate 461,221 downwards.
CGTAGAGTATCAGCCTCCTGAGATGTCTCACGATTATACTGTTGATTCCGGGAAAGGGTTGATATGTAGGGACGACTAAGAATTCAGAACAAATAAGCGACAAGAAATTAAATTATAAATTAGGTCGAAACGAATCATGGAACATCGTGTAGACTGAGAGGTGTCTGAGACTATATAACTCATATTATTAATGCATTATTTTGACCTAATATATTATCATAAAGTGTGCCGGCTGGGTTACAAGTTTCAATATTACAATGCATTATTTCTGAATTATTATATTTCAGACTCAACGAAAACAATGCTCAAAGCATTACACAATGAGAAAAATTTAATACTTATAATTATTTGAGGCATTTATAAATTACGCATAAATCGGATGGCAGCATGAATTTTGTTTTGTGGTCGAGGGCAGCTGTAGAAGTATTCTTTAAAAAAGAAATCCGTACGCAATACTGGTACAATCGCCATGTCAATTAGGCGTACTTTAACTCTTTCACGGGTAGAAATATCTGCTCTATCCGTTATAAATGGATACAAACATCTGCCATGGACAAATCCAATGATGTAACCATTCTCTACTTCTACTAGAAATTCGCTTTCTATTGGTAATTTATGACGCAAAAGCTGGTTATCTTGGAACTCCTGAACAACATTAGTTAAATCATACACAACTGGTTGATGATGAATGGCGTCCTCTTTATGTGGATAACCTAATTCTGAAAAAAGCATTAGTCGTAAATTAGTTGTTGCATTAATTATAAAATTATTTTAATAAATAATGGTTTTTACTTCAGACCGAATCCACTTCAAATGAGACGGGAGCTATACTTGAAGTTGCAGAATCTCTCGAGGACGAAATATATTTCTTTTCGTGCAAATTAGGTGATACGTTTTTCTGATTTGCGACAAAAAATTCCTATGAAAGTCTACGATTTTTGAGCTTTGTTTTTCACAAAAACCTTAATTTCACCTTTAAATCTCTATAACTTTTGACCTAATTTTCCAAAAGTTGAATATTTAAAAAAATGGTTTATTCCGCATGAAACTGTTAGGATGCATTTCTTACACGACTTACGCGGCTAGCCTGAACCAATTTAGTCTTCGAGGTCCTTGCCCATCCCAGTTTTTTTCTAAATATGTTTTGAGGATTTCTCCCGTGCATTTCGAGCCCGATGGCCTTAAGGGACGACAAACGAAAAGAACCCGTAATACTACGTCCCTGGCGATTTTTAATTCAATGCTTCTCAAGGTTCTTTTCCTCTACCGCTACGACGACCTTTACTTGTTACGCGTTACGACTTGGAAAATTCCATGCGCCCAGGTACGGGTGTAGCGGCGTGTCAGCTATGACTCACGCACAGCCCTCTAGCCACTTTCTCTTTTTCTTCCATGACAATTTTTCCTCTTTTCAAATTTTCTTTTAGATGTATATAGTGTAATTTTTTAGCGACCAAAATGAAAATATTATTATGATGATTATTATGATTACTGTAACTTGTGTCTACTGCATTCCACGTGAAAAATGTGCTTATATGAATAAACGTACATAAATTTTCCAGCAAAACTACAATATTCTTTTTAAGGCCAATTTTTTTCGAATCTCTTAAACGATTCAAGATAAAAGATTAAAAAGTTCTAAGAGGAAATGGTATGCAATTTAATTCTTGTTATGACTATTCAGGCGTGCAATGCACTGGGAAGGAGCAATTTAAAAAAAAATGAATTTTTGCACCTGTTTTAAAAGATATTAATGTCACATGATGTTTCATTATGAGAGGGTTTTTTGGCTGATAACCTGAAGGCTTTATGCTAACGAATATTAAATTTACAATGATTTGCACGAAAATATACTTAATAATCTCACATAACATTAAAAATTAAGATTTCTTAAAAAGGGGCGCAGAGGGTTGTTAAGACGCACTATTTTTACTCCAAAGTGGGTTTCATTCCCCTCTTGTATTTGTACATTCTTCTCGAAAAAATAAGTATTCTCAGGTAAACATATTTGTGTTATAATAAATATAGTTTTCGAAAAAAATGAGAAAACCGAGTTTTTGATGTGTTACTATTACTATATTTACCAATAGTATTAGGAAAAACCACCAAGATGAAAGCCAGAATACTTATCACATGCATATTTCACATACATAATACATATTTTCGTGAAATAGAGGAAGCCCTCTTACGAATAATTCAAATAAAAGTACGTAATGAATATTCTTCCAAATGTTTGAGTTGATATTACACTAGTCAATGTCTGTTTCATGAGTCACCAAGAACACCAAGGTGCCTTATTTTGATCCATAGATCGGTATCTGTTGAAAATAATGATAAAATTGTATCTTCAGAGGAAAACAAAAAGGTACATTCATGTATATTACATGATATTTATTATAAGTTACCCCTGTCACTGCTCAAATATTAACATGTACATGAGTAAATAACGAAAGTTTCGTCGAATATAATTCAAGGGAGACACGTTATGGAAAATTTTCATTCTTGTCAACTAACTATTTATATAGTAGCTAGAATATGTAATTGTTTGTCTTCTTTCACCATCAAGATGTGTGAAAGAGAGAAATAGAATTTGAAACGAGTCTTCTTTGAGTGTATTTGAGGTTTAAAGAATAGTTTTTATAATTCAATTTTTTGTACAATTGATTTCTCCCTTGGATTAGGATTTCTATTTTGTAGCAGAGTCTTAGGTACTGCAATGTCCACTTCTGTACATAATCGGAGAAAAAGGGAATTAATAATTTGGTAACACTGTTATAGTAAATAATGTAGTGAATTATACTAATAATAATTATAAAATGTAACACTCTTGCAGAATGAAGTAAAATCCTATCTTGCAAAATTCTAAAAGAATTGGAATTTTGACTTGAAACGGGGAATTTTGGATTTGTTCGGGGGCTACACCCCCTCGTGCAGCCAACTTCATGCTCGTTTGGATTCGCCCGATTTCGCCCCTTGCCACGCAATCTACTATTTCTCACTTCTCATGTTAAAATTCAGGCCACGGGTCTCAGCCGCCTGCTCCGCAGTTTTGTAAAGGAGCGCTCCTTGGCCAAACATCTCGTATTTCCTGACCATTTTTAGGAGAGGATCTCTATCATTTGCAATGATGTGAGCTTCACTTAGAACAATTTGGTTATGGAGACATTGGAGATTCAGAAGTCTGCGTCCACCTTGATGTCGTGATATGTATAATCTCTGAACGGACAAATTGATATGCAAGCTCTTATTCATATGTATGATCTTACGTGTAGCGATATCTAGGCCCGAAAGCTCGTTCTTCGTCCATTGAATCACCCCAAAAGTAGTAGAGTAAAACCGGGACGGCAAGGTCTTTCCAGTGTCAAGATATCTAATAACACTTATACCCACAAGCTCAGGGTCATTGGGAACGCTAATAATTATAAAATTTTAATTTTAATTTTAAAAATTATAATCTTTCCTTTCTTCAGATGAATCTTGGCACACTTGTCCAATCCAAGGTCCTCATAGTATCGCCCTGGAAGACGCCCCTCTGGAAGGTGAAGTTGCTCGTTTTCACACGATAATGACCAGATGAGATAGCAAATTTATGTGTGGATGAACCTTCAAAATTCCCAACAGACATATAATAAGTCAATGAGAGGTTAAGTCAAAAGCTTTCCGGTAGTTAATCCAGGCCCCTGACAGTACGCGCTGCTGGACTGCTGCATCTTTGCAGACGCAGCTGTCAGTTGGCAGGTCCTTTCGGCAGTCTGCTACATCTTTTTCGAGACACGTTGTTTGTGCATCTCTCTCTACACAGGCTCAATTCTGCGCACAATCCTGCTGATTAGGACAGCTGTAAAGATCTTATACAATGTGTTCTAACAACTTATTCTCCTGTTATTCTTTGGGTTGGACAAGTTGCCTTTTTTCGGTAGGATTATAGTGCGTGCTAACACTAACCACTGCGGAATGGGCGTTTCCGACTTTAAATATCAGATAAATATGCGGGTCAGATGTTGATGTGTAGAAGTAAACTCTTCTATCAGAAGTTCTTGATACCATATGTTCCTGTAGCGGAACAGTTCTTTGTACTCCTAAGTGCTTTTTTCACCTCTTGGGCAGTGATTGATAGACATTGCTCCTCAGACGTTACGAGGTTGTCGCAAAACTCCTCGAAACGAAAGATCAGCGAGAAACCATTGATACTCGACGATCCATCTCTTCCTCTCCTGTATGCTCCTCCTTGCGTCAAATAACTTTGGTAATCTGTCAAAAATATGCTGTCCGATTCTCACCAGCTTTGGCTTGTTCAGTGTGTGATTGTAGATCCTCATTTCTTAGGCGAACTTTTGAACCCTTTTCGTGAAGGGTCTACCAGATGCTATGCAGTCAATCATACACTGAATGCGGGACGGATTTTGTCTTGACAATCCAATCTTCTTGTTCGATTTGAATCTCAAGATCTATATTAAAAAAGGAGAGCAACTACATCTAGCTCTAGGGATTGTCTAAAAATACAGTCAGGAGACTGAAATAGCGTTTGGGTTAGAAAATGTGCCAAGGTTTATTTGAAGCGAGGAAGACGCAATGGCATACCCAAAAACCCTAAGCTTATCGACAGAAGCGCTATCTGACACCTCGGCGCTGTAGAGACCTATACATACCTGGGCGTTCCACAGAGCCGTATTCAGGACGTAGCATCTATAAAAGATACTGTATGAAGCAGATACAAACGTCTCATCAGACGAATTTGGTTTTCCGAACTGTTGGCGAGGAACAAAGTATCTGCAACGATCATGCTTGCCATCCAGGTAGTACTGTATTAATTTGGAGTGGTTCCACGGACGAAGGACGAGCTCAGGTCCCTCGATATCGGGTTGCGAAAGGTTATACACATGAATAAAGGCATGCCCCTTTAGTAGGCAGAGGAGTGTCTCTATACGAAGCAACGGAGGTGGCTGCTGAAACACTTGGTCTTGACTTCAATATCAGGGGTAAGCAAAACGCATGAAATCTTATCCATCGTACTACCTAGTTGTCCAACTCATGCGGGAACGATGTCACTTTTACGGCATTAGCCCTAATACAACTGCGCTAGACGCTCATAGGGAAATAGAGTCAATTGTCGGAAAAGAGAAGTGCCGCATATACTGAAAATTTATATTTTAGACAATTGTTTCTGTTGCACACTCGAGGCCTAACATAATTCTTCTTGACTTCGAGAAACGAACCATGTTCGTTATTAAATTCTCGGCACCAACTGACAGAAACATCACAGCCGAGGAGAATGAAAAGAAAGAGAGGCGTAAAGACCTCACATGGGAGTTGCGACGGTTATACCCGGAATATTCTGTTAAGCAAGTCATTCTGATCATCGGTGCTCTTGGCTATTGATGTGAATTTTGTGGGCGCATAGTATTCATTATATAAATTTTCGCGAGTGTATAACTTAATGAAACAATGTGAATTTATAAAATCTGTTGTTTTTGAAAAGGAAAAACTTTGTAACAATCACTTTTAAAGATATTTGACTTATTTTTCTGATTTTCCAGTTGTGTTCAAGTACGAAAAAAGCTTTATCAATTCACTTTATATCATTTTCAGATTAAATTAAATACTGTTCCTTCTGGTTTATTGATTCATGTTTTACCATTTCTTCTATTTTTTGCCACATTTCTGGCCGTTGTTTTCTTTTTTCTTTTTCTTTGCTTTTTCCGCTGCTCATAGATGAATGTTGCAACTTTTAAGTCAAAAGTCACTGCATTTGTTTGATTCGCTCATACAAATTATCATTAATTCCTTAATGATCAAAGTTTTTATAAAATTCGCAATTTTTTAATTGAGAAATCCCTTTTTTTATAAAATCGATTATATAAAACTTTCATGGAATTCTTCATACTTTTTATAAACTGTTTTTTCTTAGCTTTATAGAATAAGAAAATTTTATGAGAACTTTTTTATTACAAAAATACGGGATTCATAAAGAATTGATTTTCATGTCTTATAAAATTGACTTCAAAAAATCTTCATTATTTTAATAAATTTTTCATGAATTACAGAAAAATTCCAATACATTTGTATGGAAACTAGAATAACTAAGAACTATTTTCATTAACAAGACAAAAAATCAGCGATTGACCTTTTGTAAATTAATACACCGTAAAATTTTTTATTCGTTCATAATATTATTAAACTCACTTGTCTAACTTTCTTGTTCTTAGATCCTATTTTTTTCACGTCGTCTGTAGAAGGAATCTGGCCTGATGATTGTGGTGAGCCCACACTAGTAGTACTAGTAATAAATAATCCACCTAGAAACACTACCCGAATCGGGTAGTGTCACGCCTATCCCGAAAGGGAAATGGCATAATGGTATAAAAAAATTATTCCAAGCTTAACCTTTTTTACTATACAATTACACTAGAGTCCCTCTATAGCAGCTGTCTCGGGGGTACCCTTAATGAACAAAGATGCCATAGAGGGACTCTCCGAATCGCTCTTCTTCTCCTTCTTGCTTATGGCTTCTTATAGCGCCGAACCGTAAACATCGCAACTCCGCTGACCTTATAAACACCTCCCTGTCGTCCCCTTGGACCATCTTGTTTGTTATAGAGGGACTCTAGTGTATACAGGTTTAATGTCACATCTTGAAGTTTATTGAACTTACTCAGTATTTTAGACATTTTTTTGTTAGTTTTCTAGCATGAGTGGAACTAAAAGGAAGTCTCAAAGTGAGGTCTGGTAATACTTTTCGAGAGTTCTCGAAGACAAAGATGTTGCAATACGCACGTTTTGCCTATTCTGAATCCAACACTCTGGCAACACCACTAGCTTATGGAAACACGTCCGAGGGAAGCATCGACACAAAATAGCTTTTGGGTCTTCTGGGTCTGCTAGGACTGCTTTATCTTCCGCTTCTTCTGGGACTTCAGGATCTTCTGGGACAACTGGGACTTTGGAGCCATCGTCCTCAAATTCAACAAACCATGAACTGAATCTAGATCCAGATTCAATCTTGGCCAATGATCATACAATGGAAATATGCACAACTTTTAAATTAGGGAATATTAATTGAATATTCTGACTCATTGATCAGCTGATTTTTTTAAACATTTTCGAGAACCTTTTCCAGCCCTCACAGAGCGGTCTGTATATTTCCTATTGTGCCCTATATTTAGTTGAGGTCCCTAATCTACCCTATTTTCAAGATATGGTACCGTATATGCAGCCCATAATGGAACTTTAAACAATTTTATAATATGATCGAAGTTTCCAAAAATTAGGGAATTTATGTAAGAATTAATTGTCAAAAATAACCAGGGCTATTACACAGTCATTATTAGTCTTTTTTCTCTTATCCCTTCTTATTCACTTTATAAAGTGGAAAGATCACATTAGTCACTTTTCTTCCAATAACTTAACTCATCGGTTAGAAGAATTTGAGGAAATTTGAAAATATTCGAAGTATTTTTCAAACTTTTAAGGCATTTTCAAGAACTTTGAATTTGAAGAATTTAAGCGAATTTGAAAATATTCCAATTAATTTTTTATAAATTTCATTAATTTGAAGGTATTTCAAAGGGTTTGCAATATTTAAAAATTAAGAATTTTCTAAACTTTTGGAAGGTATGGAACAATGTTACAGGACCGTTAAGGTTTGAAGTTACTTTAAAATATTCTAAGGGGTTTTATAAGATTTTCTAAGAATTTCAATGATTTTAAGGGATTTTAAAAGGTTTTTTTGAAGTCATTTTGAAGTCTTTAAAACTCACCTTAAATTCTTAGTCATTTCATCAAATTCCTTTGAATTCCCTTGAGTTTTTGTAAATTGATTTCAAACATCATTTCAAAATGCATTGAATTAAGTAAGTCATTAGTTAATTATTTGGTGAGAAATTAGTAGGGTTTCAGAGATTTATAGAGACATAAAGTTTTTTTTAATTCGCCCTGAATTCTGTTAAATTCTTTGGAATTCTCTTGAATTTCTTTAATTTACTTGAATTCTTCTAAATTTACTCAATTCCATTCAACTCAATGGATTTTTTTAATTTTTTTAAGTTTCCACTTGATGGATCCTAAAGTCTTTTAACCTCAGCTTTAATTCCTAGGAATTTCATCAAATTCTTTTGAATTTCATTGAATTTTTCCAAGGTTATTTCAAATTTACTAAATTGAATTAAGTTTCTTAATGTTTTTGAATACCCCATGAGCGTGACAAAAAGTACCCTTTGTTACCTATATTTTATGTCATAGAGACTGTGAGGCCTGCTTTTTTTTAAATTGCAATTTCTAAAATTTCGCTGGAGTCATACTCGTACTAAAAAACGTAATTCATTTTCTATGAATTATTCTAGGATTTCCTGCAAAATTATTTGACCTGGTGTAGCTTGCTCAGATGTTAATCCTGAATCTCTCGTTAACGGCGTTAAAAGCAGGACCCGACCTCAAAATTGAATGACCTCATCTTACTCCATAAATGCTAGAATGACATATTTTTTAGATAATTAGGGCTTATTCTATTTATTCTATTCCTATTATTTTAATAGAAAACGTTTTGATATGTGTATATCCCATTTTCAAAATATTGTAAATATGCTTAAAAAAATCGGAATATTTTTAGAAATCCTAATGTCGTTTTTGTACATTTTCAAACTGTCCCATAATACATTTTTTAATTAATCTAAAAACAATCCCGATAAAAAAATAATTTTTTCTTACAATATGTATCCAGTAACAGTACTAACATTTTTCGCGAGGTAATTAATGAAGTTATTCCTAGCCACACTCGATTCTCCTTAAATAAAGAATAGTCCTAATTTTTTAAAACCAAATTATGATGCTTTCTCAAGATTTTGAAAACAAACTAGTGGAACCTTCGTAGGTAACTATTTTTTTTTATTTGTAGAAGGTGAAAGGAAAAATGCAGCATTAACAAATGCGTTGCTCTACATGATTGATGCCGATGATCTGCCCTTAAGGACAAGCGAAAGGCAAGGGCTATATAAAACGCCAAGTAGGAGAACAGTTTCGAGGTTAATAGACGCAAAATATAACACTTTAAGTGAGAAAGTAAAATCTGATTTAAAAAGTATAAAAAATCTTAGTTTAACAACGGATAACTGGACTGATAGAAATATTAATAAAAGTTACTTGGGGTTGATTGTGTATTATCCAGAACCTTCCAGCATAAAATCCGTTACACTAGCGTGCTTTCCATTAAATGAAAGTCATACTTCTGATTATTTGGGCACCCAACTTGACAATTTGTGCCAGGAATGGAATATCCTAATATCGTCTATAAGTGCAGTTATCACAGATAACGCAGCGAATATAGTGCGCACACAAGACAGTTGGTTCCAGAAATCGCAATGGAAAATACACCAATGTTAAAAGAAATTGTAGAAAAGGTCAAACGTATAGTGACATATTTTAAACAAAGAAATAATGCAGCAGACGAATAACGACCTTCAGTTCGCAGCTGGAAAAATGAAGGGAACTTTGCTTAAATTAATCCAGCAAGAAGACACTCGATGGAATACCACTTATTATATGATAGAACGCTTTCTTCTGATAGCTTCTTGGGCAAGCTCGGCTCTTTTTAATCTGCGTGGAGGTCCACCTATGTTACTTCCGGTGGAAATAGAAACTCTGGAAGAAATTATGGATCTTCTCAAACCGACTGAACAGGTCACTAGAGAGTTATGTGATGACGATGTTACCCGTAGTAAATCGATCCCAATGGTTATTTGTCAGCAATCAGCACTAGAGAAGAAGGAACCTAATTCAGAAATAGCTATAATATTGCAAATTAACTTATTAGAAGAAATTAAATTCAGGTTTGATTCGCTAGCAGAAAAATATCCGATCCTTGCAAAAGCAACTCTACTTGATCCTCGCTTCAAAAAGCTTCACTTTTCTAAATCTCTAACTGTGTCTCAAACGCTTGTGGCATTTTCAGCAGAAATGCATAGAGAGAGAAGGCCATTGCAGTCAAATAATGCGCAGGTTGACAATAACATTGAACAAAATGTTGACGAGTTATGGGATCACCATGATACTAGAGCTCGAAGCGTTCCACATACTGACGAACCAGGTGGAGTTGCTTCAAAACTAAGAAAATATTTGTCGCAAGCAGTTATTCCAAGACAGAAAGATCCTTTAAAATATTGGGAAGAAGAAAAACACGCTTTTCCGAATGTCTACCGTGTTGCAGTGAAATACCTAAGTATTCCAGCTACATCGGTCCCTTGCGAACGCTTGTTCTCACGAGCGGACCTCATTGACAGCGATTTTAGAAGTAAGTTGAATCCCGAGCGTTTATCATGATTAGTTTTCTTGTCTGGTGTTGAGGAGAAGGACTGAGGATTCTAAACCTGTACTCCATCATCGAAAAAAATTCACATATTGATAGGTATACTCCTCTTTTCTACACGGAAGAAACAAGTTGTTCAAACTTCACTTGAATGTCTAAGACTTTAGGATAGGCCACAAATTTTTGAACATTTCGTGTAACGTTCATTACAAAGTTCAAGACAAGCCTAGAAATAATGAAAAGAGTCCGGGAATTATTCCATGACTATCGGAATACTTTTGCAGTATGTTGAGTCATGAAATTATTCGCGGCCTCTTTTGAATATATCGAGGTTTATCTTAAACGCTGTAGTAAACATTATACGGCGTTTTTAGAAATTTTGGATCAATCCTTAAGTCATGGAGAGTCAAGTAAAGTTTCGACAACTTTTTTTTCCGTGTAAGAGCGCTCGATCATGTTTTAAAACTTATGTATTTCTTAAAACATTTATTTATGTCGATTTTAATCGAACTTTGGAAAATTTTAGTTCTAGTCGTCTCCATGGGAAAAATTACTGGGAACCATTTGAACAAACCTAGGCCAATATCTTAAAAACAGAAGATTAGAGTAAGAAATATTCAGTACAAAAAGTATTGCACTCTTTAGGGGAAATGCTGAGGAAGTCATTATCTTAAGACACAAGTCACTTTTCAAAGTATCGATACTTCGGGGTCGATACTTCTTCTCAGTATCGCCCAACTCTACTCCACTGGTGGGTTGGAATCACTGTCATAAGGAAAATAAACCGATCCCAGAACTAGCCTTCCTATTCCTTTGAGTTCCGTGGCTATCACCATCAGGTCTCTCGAACATAGCTCAAGCAGCGGGACAGAGTTCGCCTTTCCTCTTCCTTCGCCTTTCACAATTGTTCTTGGATTAGCGAAATACCTTTGTGCCTCGCCGCCATACCACTCTGCTAAAGTGCAGAGGCGTCTTTGCTGTGCTACATGCTGATTTGGGTAATGGTTAGACCAGGAGAAGTCATTTAGGTCTGCTCATGATCTTCCTGTGTCAGAGGAGGCTCCCCCTGTCCCTGGCTGGCAACCCTAAAGTTGACCTGTCCAAAGCGATAGGAGGGCCGCAAGAGAACTCGTCTGGGACCCAGGAATCTGCACAACTAGGAGATGTCTGGTGTCTCCTACTGTGTCCTCTTCCTGAGGCATCTCGTGCCTGGCGATTCGCCAGAACGCTGTCATAAGTGAGGGGTTGAATCCCTGTAACCGCCGGAGTACCTCAGACGGGTTTTTCAGTTTACCGCCACCTACCTTCCTCCTTCTTCTCTATTTTTGATGTTAGCTGTGTTCATTTTGATCCCACGAAAGGCTACGGAAATAAAGGTCCGCCCTTGCAGAGCCCGCATTAAGGGGTAAGACTAATTACTCGAGGAGGTCGTCCAATGTCCCCGAAAGACCGTTAGGACACCTTCGAAAACCCTAGGTGCCAAAGTGCCACAAGCACGTCACCCTACACCCACGTCTTTGGGAGGGGGGGGGGACGCATTGAGTGAGACACTCTATGTTCAAATATCCGATGGTAGACCACCATAACAAACAACAGGCTATTTCTTGGTCGCTATACGGGCCGCAGGTCATTCCTGTCCCGATTTCAAAGCTGTTAATCATTCCGGGAGGGGCCTCGACTCAGGGATCCAGATGGCCTGTGTTAGCTAGGCTCTTCCACCCTTCTACCGTACCGTCGTCACGCACACCAGGAGAGCCCATTTATAGGGATCCTTTTCCTCTCACCCAGGGGAGACCGTTTAAAGGGATCCTTTCATTCATATCCATACGCATGCAAGCCGAGGTCCTTTTGACCCCCATGTCAATGTTGCTGAAACAGTTTAAGTGACGGAATAAATGAAGATCGCTAAAACAGTTGGTGTCGAAACAAATCCTGCGACTCCGAAAAGGGCAACTCCAGGAAAGGAACAGACGTTACTAAAGAATGAATAAGCAACAAAAAAACAAGTGAAAATTTCCGAAATAGTTGAAGTGGCGGAACAATTGAATATCGCTTAAACACTGCGTGACTTTCAAAAACTGCAGAAATATTATTTAAAAAAAATGTTTCTCAGTGTTTTTATTTTTCTAAAAAATGTTCAAACAAAACATAAGATAACGCGAATCATTTACGTCATTAAAAATACATTTCCAGATTTTAGCATAATTCTGCGCGTTCATACGACTGACTAATAACACAAATGCCGACACAAGATTATAAGATATGTGTCTTACACTGTTCTGATTCTTCAAAAATTAAACAAAATGGGTCTGGGTTTGACAATGGTTAGACCAATACTATGTAAAAATGGGGTCAGAACTGATTCAGGATAATTTGCCTTTTACACAGTATTTTTTACAACGAAATGAAACGTTCTACTTTTTCATTTTTAAAGATGGGCTGCCGAACCCATGTATACTTTGGAATTGAATTATTCATTTATCTCGGCCAGGCGACTATTCCTTGATCTGAATATGCCATGGAACAGAATATTTAGTGGATCTTCATTTAATATCGGTACAGTTACATTGGCATTGTTACCTTCTATACGTAACTTGACTCTTTCATATATATCCGGCAAATCCGGTCTGGAAGCCATGAATGGTAACAAATGACCAAATATGATTAATCCAATGACGTGATCATCATTAACTTCTACTTCATAAGCGCCTGATGGTAAATTATGAGTTTGGCCTACGAGATCTTGGTAGTGATGAACAAATTGAATATGCAGTGTCATGGGAAGAGGATGAATTTTGGCCTTTCTAAATGGCCAACCTAATTCTGGAAAAGGAAATATAAGTCGGAAATTCACTATTGTATCAACCATAATAAATTAATTCAATAAATTATAGTTTTTATTTTCAAGAAAAATTTAATACTTTTTTTGAATTATAGATATTATTATATTTACCACTAGGATTTGGAAAAACGACGAAGCAATACAGAATACCAATCATGATACTCATTTTCTTAAAATAAACGAAACCCACTTATTAATAATTTCGCCAGGAATGTAATTAATGAATATTCCTTAAAATTGTGTACGATATAACGAGTCACTATCTCATTCGTCCTTCTAAATCATTTGTATTTTATAACTCTGTTTCTTTGACAATGAAGCTGTAAAGCGACTTCAGATTTACAACATTATACTTATATGCAATTTAAGGCGACGGAATGGAAATATTAGTATTTGTTGGAATACATTAAGAAATTTTTATCTTTTGATAAAAAAAGGCTGCATACATTTATAATAGCGCGTATCGAAAAAAATCTCCATTCATAGTTCTCACAGGGTGAAAACTTTCTGTTAAGAGTCATAAATACTTAACTAAAGCTTAAAAAAATTCTTCCTATTCTCGTTATAGCTAGAGTTAAAAAGCACTGAGAGCTGATAAACGGAACGTGAGCGAAAGCTTTTCCCGGGATTTCTAAACTAATTTGTAAACTAAATTTTTTAATTCGTTTTCTCCCACTGGCACTTAAGCATGGTGCTAACAATTTATTTGCTATCGCTCATCAAGGTGTTCTAAATGCGAATGTTCCTGAAGAAGTTGAGGAATTCATATTGGCTCAACTGAAATTGGTTGGCGAGGTGCCATGGTTGGTATTGATAGAAAATTGTTACGCAAAGTACAACTTGCCAGAAGAACAGCAGCTGATGAGGAATTTCGGGTAAATAAGGAAATAGAGTGTATTGCTTTATTGGATGACCAGCTAGTGGGTGATGAACGTTACGCTTGTGAAGATCACGCAGATTCATCATTTTAACATTAACCATATCTAGTTTAAAACCACCACGAAAGAAGCGAGCATGAAAGTCATTGATGAACTCGGAACTTTCCACAACATTACACTATGCTGAACTACAAATCCTCAAGGGAGAGTTGAGACAATGTGCGTCATCTTTTTGATTTTTTGGTTATTTTAATTAATCTTTGTTTTAATATTATACAGGAGTGAAGAAATTTCATAAACCCAGGTAAGGATATTGAAAAGACCTTTTAACCCTCGTGTGAATCCGTCACTGTTTCGTCCACCAATTAGCATAAGACGCCACAAATGGGAATTTTCAAAGCAAATTTTCTGCCAACTTTGGCCCTTAGCAACTTAGACCCTAAATCAAGAGTATCATTTAAATTTCGACCTTCACAGAGCGCACATCAGGGCAACAGATCAGGTGCAAGAAAGATTAAATATAGAAGTGCTAACTTCAGACATTGGGAATGGTGAGCAGTTTCATCCAGAATCGTGTTTATAAGAAGGTAAGTCGAATTAAGATGTAACTTATATTCAAATGTTGACCCTTGGTGTACATACTATAGTTTTTAACGAGGTATACACACTGGGTTAGGCTCACCTGGCAAAATTTAAGAGCTCATATCTTCGTTCCTAATTGAAGAATTTTGCCTTTTTTGTAGTTTTTATAGAGAAAATCCTTAAGAATTAAACAGTATGGAGTTGAAGCTGGTAAACATAAAAATCATATGCATATTTTTGAATAAACATAGACATCTTCTGAATTTTTGTGAAAAAATCACGTTTTTTCTAGAAGGCTCTTGTTTGCATACAAATCAAGATAAATAGGCTCAAATACTGATAGACGGAAAGTTGAAGATTTGAACTTAAAAACTGAATTATTTGGGCTACGTTCGTGTGCTTCATCATGTTCCAGTGCTTGTGGCATACAGAGCTTGTAACTCATCGGCATGGCGAATTTTCGCACGCGTTGAAATTTTGATGAAGTAGCTGCACAAAATAATTAATTTCTATTGAAATTTTGAATTAAAGAATAACATCGCGTGGTAAGACGCACGTGAGTGTAAATCAGGCAACAGACGCAAATCGTGCGCTGCGAACATGATCGTCACGTATGCATACACACAGAAGCAATGCACTCAGGCACACGAATTAGCCTTTTTACTTTCAACGTAAGCTATGAACATTACAAATATACAAATAAAATAACATTTACTTACATTTAGAATTTTCTGTTTTTCTGTATTTTGTAACACTATATACACACTGAGTGAAAAATACCTGAAGAGAAAGTTCCGGAGTGCGTCCTTCGCCAGGTTTCGAGACACTGAAGCTGACAAGGCAGCTCTGCGTAGCACAGGCCCACAACTTCCTCCCCCCACCCCTGGGTACAGACCATCACTTCTTTTCGTTTCAAAATAACAGATCATGAAAATCGCGCCGGATAGCGCAACCCAGTGTGTATACCGAAGGTTAAAAATTTACTGACTTTTTACTGCTTTTTATTGTCAAATCTTTAGGGTTTTTTCCTTCAAAGTATCTTTGCCAAATTTTAATTATGTCACTTTGAATTTTTCGATGAATTTGGTTGAAAATACCATATGTCGAGAAGTTTTAAACCCATTTTCATGAAATTTATATGTTTTCGGTAACGTGACTTTTCTAACTTTATAACTTTGTAAATTTCATAAAATTTATGAACGTATAAATTTTAGAATATGTATATTATTTCGAGAGGGGAGGGATTCATCTCTGGTGGAAAATTTAACTATTTTGATAAAAATTCGCTTCATGTTTGGTTAAAAATAAATTTTGTAAACTGACAATTAAGCTGTACCATTTTTCGTTAAAAATTTATCCTTTTTTATAAAAATTTATCTATTTGGTTAAAAATTTATCTTTTTTAGTTGAAAGTTCAACTTTTTGTTTGAGAATTCATGTCTTTTGTTAAAAATTCGTCTTGCTTGGTAGAAATTTAATCTTCTTGGTTGAAAATTTTTCCTATTTGGTTGAAAATGCAATTTTTTGGTTGAAATATCAACTGTTATATGCTTCGTTAAGAATTCATCTTTTTTGATTGAAGAAACGATTATTTGACTTAAAGTTGAACTTTTGTGTAAAAAAAAATTAATTTTTTTTAATAACGATTCATAAGTATAGTGGAAAATTCAACAATTTGCTTCTAAATGTCAGGACACACTTACTAATGATCAAACAGAGAATTCGAATGATGTTCCAACACCAATCCTTATAATAATCAAAGGTAAAATTATAATTATACAAACTACGTACTTACTGCTTCATTGAACGTAGAATTTATTGAGTTCAAAGTTTTTGAATTAATTTTTCAAGGAATAATGTGTAATTTTGTATATGTCAAAGACTGCACGACGCCAATGCCATCTGTTGCATATTAGTAGAGGAGATCATAATTAAATCAAACAAAATTTTGACGGACATGTTGATTAATTCTCTAAACCATTACGTTTTTGGGCTGTATCACCCAAATAGTATTTTCAAAACCTTAGAATTCATTCAATGGTAAATATAACAAATTAAACAACTACATTATGTGCTTATAACATGTGTAATATTAATTATTAAGTTACTGTATGTAATTCCAGATTGCTGATGGGAATCGATCCTCAAGGAAAATATACGAAAAAAGATCTCGAACCGAAGGAGAAATTAAAAACTTTTGATCGAAGTGTCAAAAGATTATGCGATAAGATTAAGGCAATGCGTGGTGACGATTAATGATCCCGGTCGAAATGCGCCATCAAATCGATTTTAATGATCAACAGTTTTTCAAATTAGATGGACATTTTAATATAATTACAGTTGTTATCAATGAATATATGATTATATAATTACAATTATTTTCAAAAAAATGTTATTACGTAAAATTTTAACTTCTAGTTTACTAATTTCATAAACAAATGTTATGAAAAATTACTCTTACGCTCCATTTTAGCACGATGAACATTTTTTCATCACTGTAATTGCTGAAATTTATTACAAAAGTGACAGCATCCTGAGAACAGGTTTTTTGCAAGAAAACAATGATGAGATGTTGCTATCAGAGCTAACCTGTAGTCTATTACTGAATTGGAACGATTAGATTCCAGGCAAATATCCCAGTCGTGAAATCATCAGTCAGAACTAAGCCTCCTAGGTGTGGCCCTTCAGAATTAAGGGTGGTGATGGCTGCTCAATAGGTGGCAGCTTTTCAAGCGATGAGAGTGTTAGTCTTCACACTGATGTTTAGATTGATTCGTAATGTCACGATGATTGATGTTCATCCTCAGGAGTACCTCATATGCACGCCCCCAGGATGGGACAGATGAACACAGCCTTAATATCGAGGAAGTTGGATCTTCTTCACCACAGTGTCGGAGGTGATAAAGATTTCTGAGAATGGATCAACCAACGCTAAAACCCGACATTTTTGTCCAGTTGACGACGTAATTTTGACCAAAACTGTGCCAAATATCGTTCACGATGTTGAGCCTGAAAGCGGGTCCGTCTCATGTGCAGTAAAGGGAGAATCGCGGTTGAAATTACGAAGCGTTCCGGTCGTATTTTGCACTGTAGAAGGTAGTAGTTGAGAAGAACCATGGACGTATCGAGTGATGCTTTCCTGCACAATCGTAGCACTGTCTTTTGATGGACAATCCCTGACGCGATGTCTGCCTAAGCCAGTATAAACAAAGCGGTTTAGATTCAAGAATATCTCGGAGGTAATCGGATGTCTTCTTCTTGAATTTCTGATACCAGAAAAAGAAGTGTGGTCCTGATCAGAAGAAACAGACTTTGGTTTGGTCGATGTTGACATTATAAGATTTGAAATCTAATGACTTGCCTGACTTCAAAGAATGAGAAACCTTTGACGGTATATATCAAAAAGCTTCTTCGAGAGCTTCCAAAATCGTAATCTTGTCATTGAGGAACGTCGTGAGAGTTCCGAAGATAATTGGAGTCTTCGAACTTGGCAACTGGACGCATTAAGCCTTGAGGGCCTCTACAGTCTCAGAGGTTCTTGAGGTGACCCCCGGTAGTTCCCTAGCAAATTCTCGACACATTGTTGGTAGAGAGAGAAAACTGTAGATACAAATAAGACGACACAAGAATACTTTATACTTCTCCTACAACAATTCCCAAGATTGATCAAGGTTGTCTCGTGTGGTGGTAATACTCTTGTTTGAATCGCAATTGATGTCCTTTTTTTCGCTTCTTGTTTCCTGAGATTTTCGTGGAAGCCGTTTCAGAAAAGGTTGTGCGGAAAAATCACGAAAAAGTAAGAAGAAAATTCGTGACAGCGCTACGCTATAAAAAGTCCCGAATACTAGCGAGACAGTCTGAAAAGTCAGATTGAATAAAGGAGAAGTGGAGCACGTGGATCGCAGCTGTTAGAATGTGTGCAGTCTCACTTACCAAGTTTAAGCAGCGCGGCGTTCCGTATACGTGATTGGCGTGGCGTATCAGGGGGCTTAGAGACGGATGGGATACGTAGGTCGCAAAGAGAACGCGCATACCACTATCAGTCACTTCTCTTACTTCTGTGTATCCCCTCCACCTCTAAGCCTCCAACTTCTGATTCCTTTATATCTAACAAAAGCATTAATGTAAATTCCAACGTTTTAAAACCTTATATTTTCTTTATTTGATAAACACACTTACAGCGGAAACAATAAATACAATTGTATTCTTAGACTACTATTCCAGGTTATGACATTTTTTCAATTTCTGATAATTTTTCAAGATTCTTGGTCTCTCATAAGACAAGATCGACGTGTGTACTTGGGAAGGAGAATTCATTAATTACCTTTTTTTTTATTTAACTGAGCTTGCTCGAATGCATTACTGTGTCGCACGGCTTTTAGAACCATAAGGATGTTTCCCGACCCCATTGGCTTCCAAAACAGACTATTCAGAGAATCCTGCATCGATAGTGGCTCATATGAGTTGTCCTTTCGGCTTATTAAAACTCTGTCATAGTCGTCCATTATAAGAGCCACGAATGGATGCAAAAGATTATTTATAAATACTCCAATGATGTAATCCTTATTTGCTGCCACATCATAATAGCCAGGTTCAAGGTCTCTATATAGATGATAGGGATCTTCGTAATGAAGGACTGTACTAAGATGAACGGAAACGTGTTGATGTGGAGTATCTGTTCGTAATTCTAGAAAAAGAGAAAATCATTAGAAGATTGATTACTGTATTGATTATACGCCTGAATGATTTCGAATAGGAAATTCATCATTAAAAATGCATTTCAAATTATAGGAATATTTACCAATAGGATTAGGGAAAGCCAGTAAGATCAAACACAAAATACCAATTGTGGTCTTCATTTTTTAAGTAAATGAACTATCAAGTATGTTGTAAAAAGTGTAACTAATAAATATTCTTCAAAATGGTTCACTTATATACTAGTCGCTATATCTCAATCATTATAAATTATTTGCATTTCATTAATCTGTTCCTTCCACATGAAAGGCGCAGAATAATTTAAATTTATGACTACATTTATGAGATTATTATGTACAATTTAGAGAAGAAAGACTACATGTTACTGGGTGTGTCTTCAAACACATGATAACATTTTATCTTTTGATCGATAAAAAGAAGGTAGATTTATGTACATATTATTTTTGAAACTTCAGATATCAATGTTTACGTATCACCAACATTCCTCCAAGGCCTTGCCACTTAAAATAATAAATTTATACTTGACAAAATTATATTTTTTATAACACATGCATGACTTCAGCTATTTTCTATGCCATAAAGCAATGCTAAATTAGTCCTTTCAAGCCTGGAATAATGGAAAGCATCAATCTAAGAGTTTCAATTTTGGGCTAACAAAAGGTGATCGTCAGGCAATCACTTGACCCCTTTGAAAGATTATTTGACAGATTGGACCAACTTGAAGGGATAAGTTACCATAATTTGAAATAATTTACCGCAATAACCGAAATTTTAAGGAAATTTTGGAAACTTTCGGGTAAAATGTTACTGAGCGGTGCCATTTAAAATCACGTAGTAAGGTCCAGTTTAAAGAGTCAGAATAAACTGACATTTAAATCAATCATTCCACAATGAAATTGAAGTGATACGTACTTCATGGTTAAGCCGAAAAAATTTGGCCCAGTAATTACGAACTACTGAAACTAAACTTCCAATAGACAAAATCTGTCGAAAAGTGACAGATTTTTTTACAAATGCTGTGTATTCTTAGTGATCACATATATTTGGATATCTATTGTTTTCAATATTAGGAACTTCCTTATTCCATCAAATGATCGAAAGAAAATATAAAAATTTGGGAAAATGACCCAATAGTGGTTTTTTTCCTGGAAATATTAAAAATGGATTTTATAAAACTATCCATAGTTCAAAATATTTATATTTTATAGGAGATTGTTGACAATATGTATTACATTTATTATACATGCTTTTTTTATATAAACCATTTCCTTTAAATTTTGCGTAAAAAGCGTGAACATTGTAAAAAGTGTGAAACACTTTTTTGTAGAAATATCAGTTCTAAACAACTCTGCGCTCTTCATATTTCCCATTTTTCTTGGCAGCTTCCACCAAAAATAAAAATTTGGATTTTTTGACAAAATTTTTTTTACTGAAAAATAAGTTCACCTGAAAATGCATTCATGGAAATTTTAGTGCAGTTTGTCAACAATCTTCCCTAAAAAGATTCAAATTTCAAAATTTTGACTTTTTGAGTAAATCCATTTTTAATATTTTCAGAAAAATAGCCGCCATTTTTTAATTTTTCAACGTTTTCATGTTTTCTCCGGGTCATCAGATCGGCGAAGAATTTTCCCACCACGTGAAAAATAGACATCTAAACATATTTTTTTTGGCGTTGCGCAATGGTGGAGTAAGGGAGAAAACGGAGAATCTCTTCGTCACTCCTTCGTTATGCGAATCTTGTGCAGTTGAATATTTTGATAGTGAATTTTCTGAAACATTTTTTGTTTAAATCACCGAAACGCAAGTTGCTCCAACAGCAAATATAAAATGTTACTTCTCAGCGATTAGACGAGAAGATGGAAATTTTTTCCTTCTAGAATTTTATTTTACATTCATACCCGAGCGGCTGGGAAGGATTCGCTACAATGGATCTCTGTCCTATCAAGCTCGGAAAATCGCCCACACTCTGTAGTTACTTAAAAAGAAGGCTCATAGGGTGAAGAGTAAGAAGAGAAAATTACCTATTCAAATCGACGAAAAACTTTATTATATATATAAGACAGGTTCCCAGGAGTCGAGAAGATGATCTGCCCTGAGGAAAATCAGTGATTGAATGGATGCTTAAAACTACCGGAGTTACTCCAAAAGGGAGTTTTCCGGGCAAACACAAAATATGGGCTGGCCTCGAATCGAAGGATCCTTCGCCGTAGGGAACTCGCGAGGGTCGAATGGTACCGCTTACGTCTTTTCGAATTTCAGGCGGTGGTATTTAAACTTCTCTAGAACAGAGCATGCAAGTGACGTCACTTCCATCGAATATCCGCCGAATTGTATTTTGAAGGGTATTCGCCGATAGTCTGTCCAGTCCGCCATCTGTCTGGGAAATTCACAGCGTTTTATTGCCAACCTGACCTAATGCAACCCTTAAACTTAGCAAGGAATAGTATAAATCCTCGGGGGTAGTTGATTCGAATTGTTTGTCTCGGGTCACGACGCTAAGAATTACGGTGCTTCCAACCTTGGAAACGATCACCTGCCCTATCTTGGGATTACTTTCGCGCAATCTTTTTGGGTCTACGTATTCTAGATCTATAAGTGTATGCCCAATGATCGTTGACAGAATGCAATCCGAGGCTATAAAATGGACGAAATTATCTCTCGTCGTTGTTAGCGAGTCTCTAGTTGTTTGGTTCAAGGTTGCCGGGGGTTGATTGAAAACGGGTTCCTCACGGATGCGGGCGTTATCCAGCAGGGCAAGAGATCTTCTGGCGGAATCGTTTCCGATAGACCTAAGATCTTAGGTATCTTATTTGTGCCTAAATTTGCTGGCGTAAGGATGCGATTCTGTACTGGTTGGGTGAGGGGCGATTTCTCATGGGTTGACTGGTTTGTTGGTCCTGTGATCGTGGCGTCTAGGTCTTTAGTGACCTGGATGCCAGTCTCGTCATTCTCGTTCAGGGTTGCGTCGCTCGAGTACGTGTCGGAATTGAGGATTGGTAGTAAGAAAACGGTAGGGGGCAGAATTCCGTCCGCGCACTCGGATGCAGGAACGTGTCTGACTGGACAGTCTTTTACTACTGGGGGTAGTTTCAGAGGATTGAGATGTAAGTGGTTATCTCCCTTATTTGGTCCGGCACGAGACTTTCGAGATCGGCGAATGGAAGTTCTACCGCGCGAATCGCAATTTGATTCTTCGGCAAACAAGTTTCTGGAGGACTCTCCGCTCTGTGGCATTAAAAAATCGCTATCATCCGGAACCTTGATAAGACGCTTTTTAAAGGCCTTCCGACGAGGTTTCTATTAATAAGGTCGCAATAGTCCCCCTCATCACCGGATGATTAGGAGTAGGTTGACTGAATTATTTGAATTATTTGACTGAAGGGGGCACTGCTCTCAAATCTAGCACTGCAACTGCTTTTTGAGGTCTAACCTTTTTTTTTGGGTATGCCTGCGATGGGTGCGGCCTTCGCACTTAGAATCTGGTCAACAGGGGTTCTCGAAAGCGCGTCAGCGTCAGAGTTAAATTTTCCTGGACGATACTGAACTGTATATCGAAAATTGAGAAGCTACATTCGCCAGCGCCGAAGGCGTGACGACATTTCGCGTGGGATATGCAACCAGATCAGTGCTTGATGATCTGTTACCACCGTGAACTTTTGTCCATGCAAGTAATGGCCAAAGTATTTTGTGAAAAATACGACTGCTAGACATTCTCTTCCGGTATTGTAATGGACTTCCGCTTAATTTAAGGTTCGGGAGACGAATCCGACCGGCAGATCTTCGCTGATTTCACCTTGACTTAAAACCACGACAATTGAAATGTTAGAAGCATCAGTTGTAAGGATGAAGGGCTTCGAAAAGTTTGGACATTGTAGGATTGGTTCCCCGCAGAGGCAGTCACGTATATCCTCGAAAGCTGCCTGCTGTTCTTTTTCCCAAGTAAATTTTCTCCGTTTTCTTAGGATATTTGTCAGAGGCTTGGATCTGGCTGGAACGTTGGGAGTAAACCTCCGATAGTATCCAATGAGTTCCAAAAACTGTTTAACATTTTTTGGATTCTTTGGTACCGGAAAATTCTTTACAGTCTCGATTTTCTTCGGATTTGGGCGAACTCCCTCTGCGGAAACAACGTGACACAGATATGTCACCTCCGTTGACAAAAAGGTACACTTCTAGTGCTGTGGACGAAGCACTGCCTCCTCAAGACGTCACAATAGGCGACAGATTTTCTGATCATGCTTATCAAGTGTAGAGGCGCACATGACAATGTGGTCCATGTACACATCTAACTCTACCCCTTGCAATCCAGGTTTGTGCTCGTCTATCGGGTCCATCGGAATTTGATGAAATCCGGCAGCCAATTCAAAAACCGGAAAGTACCGTGCGCCGCTGATATAGCCCAAAATTTCATTTATGTTTGTCCTAGGGGTTGGCATCTCCTATCGTTTTCTCGTCAAAAGCACGATAGTCAATTATGAGACGCCATTTCTTGTTCCCATTTTCGTCCGGCTTTACATCGACCACTCAAAGTGGGGAGCTTGAAGGCGAGCTTGAAGGACTGATTACGTTGTTTTCCAAAAGTTTAGAGATTTGCCTTCTTACCTCGGCCTTTTACGCTGCAGGGCGGCGGTACTGTTTGCTTCAAATTGGGAATGTCATCCACAGTCGGTATTCTGCGTTGAGTGAAACTAGTTCCGGGTAAACGGTCACCTTCGATCAGAAAATGGTGGCGAAATGTTTCGAGGTAACTTTGCACACACCGTTGCCTGTGTGTACCGAGTTTGTCGAATTTTATTTTTCGTTTAACTTGGTCTGATCTTTCGTCAGGCGCGAGATTTGGGGTTAATTCGCTAAGAAGAACGTCGTCGAGGCAATCAGACTCTTCGTCAAAATCATCATATGGTGTTAGTTCCTGAGGAGGACTTCAATCGTCACGACTTTCTTGGTGGAATTTATCGCCATCGCAAAACACTGTCCGTTATGTGCAGATACCGCTGCGTGGCCAATATAAACACCTTCTGGAGAATCAAGCAAAGCTAAATAACCCTCTTTACTATTTCTGTTTTTGACGTCGATTGGGACTACCAGACGCGTCCGTGCCCTAATTAAATGAGTTAGCGTTTCCCTTTTCATTAGAGGATCCGTCGAGATTGTGGCTACGCTATTTGCGGTCTTTTTCTCGAGCCGTGTTTCCTTGAATAAATGGATTACGTCGAATTGGATCGCCATCTGAGACCATCGTATCATGGTGAAATGATATTTCAGCCTTTTCAGCACGCGAAAATTCGAGTCCAATTATTCCATCTCCTGAAACTGGAAATGAATCGCGAAAAACGTGAAATTTTGTTTCCGTGCTTAAAAACTTCACTACAGCCGATTCCAGACACTCAAGTCCCTTTGGCGTTATCCCTGTAACTAAAAGACTATCATCAACGTGAATGTCGGTATTTGGATCCAGCGAAGACAGTTCTATTAAGTTGACCTGAGACCCTGTATTCACCAAGAAACGCCTGTGGCCGTAGACGAAATTCTGAGATTTCGGTAGGTCTGGAATTCAGAACTTATTTCTGTATTGAGGAGGCTATCATGATTGTATATGTAACAGTTACTGGTAACTGCCCTGCAGTCGCGCTCGCCTGCGAAGTTTGTAGGTGAGCGCTTGTCGAGTTTAAATCGCTCGTATTGCCTACGGTTGCTACACCGGGTTGTGCCTGAAGTTCCCGTGAGTCGTGAGGAAAAAAGAAACTGAAATATTTTGAGAGGAAAATCGAGAAAAATATTTCAGTGAGCAAAAGAGATGCAACAAATTATTAAGAAAAAAAGAGACAACATTTTGTCTTTTTTATCCCCTTAATTTTTTTATATCCCTGTTTTCTTCTGAAGAATATGCTAATTAGCTTTTCCTCTGAAATAAGTGTGTTGCTTTATTGCGCTCGGTGCCAGTCGAAGAAGAGTTTCAAGCAATTGAATTGTGACCGCCACATGACGTTCCTTGCACCACGTATCCCGGGCGTGTTCTTGATCACGACTTGCGGGCGTTACGCAGTTTTTCGTGTACCAGGTATCCCGCAAATGATTTTTGACCAGTACTAGAGAGCTCCCCGTAGGTTTCCGTGCCCCAGGTATCCCGGACGTGTTCTCGATCACGACTCACGAGCGCTACGCAATTCTTCGTACACCAGGTATCCCAGACACGATTTCCAACCAGTACTAGAGACCACCCCGAAATTTTTCATGCCCCAGGTATATCGGACGCGTTCTCGATCGTTCTCGTATCGCAGGCGTGTTCTCGATGATGATGCGAGAGCTTTAAGAGTAGAAATTCTCAGAGAATCTAAGAGCATTTAGTAAATTGAAGGAATTTAGAGAATTCAGAATATTTGAGAAAATCAGGGGATTTGAGGAATTCTGAGAACTTAAGGAATTGTACAAATTTAAGAAATGCGAAGAATTTAAAGAATTCTGAGAATTCACAATATTCACGGATTTCAAGGAATTCGAAAAATCAAGAATTTTTGATCATTTCCATTTTTAAATACTCAGTAGTAAAATTATTTGAATTCCCAGTGGGCGCAAAATTTAGAAATGTGATTGGAACCGTTCTAAAAATTTATCTTGGACGTACAAGTCAAACGACGTTATTTGAACGTTTCAAGAACTGTCCTAAGTCAGACCAAATAGTGTTCTGAAACCTTTTTATGTTCCGAAAACGTCCTTAGAGCGTCTCTGAAACATTGAATGTTCAAGGAACGTTATTTGCACTGACTCAGGATATTTTTGATCCGTTTCAATAACCTTCTTCAACGTGCCAAGAATATTAATTTTGTACCATAAAAAATAAAGTTTGATAAAAATACAGAAATTTTCAAATAAAGAATTAAATTTACATCTGACGAAGGTTGATGTTTAAACAGGAAATTGTTAAATTTCCAGTTAAAAAAATTAATATTCAATCAAAAGAACTAATTTTCAAGCCAAGGAAGTGAATTTTGAACCAAAAAGATGAATTCGCTACTATAAAAAAAGATTAATTTTTAACAAAATACAGGAATTTTCAACCGAATATCTGAATTTTGAATGGAATTTTCAACCTTATAGTCAACTGAAACAGATAATTCTTCAATCAAAAATAGAATAGTATAATTTTCAGTTAGAGAAATATGTTTGTGAGTAAATGAAATGAATTAACGACAAAATAGTTTAATAATCAACCAAACTGATGAATATTCTAACAAGAGATTGAATGCCTATGTGAAAAAAATTCGATAAAAAAATTAGTTGAAAAGTTCAACCAACTGACTTTTTATTTTTAAAAACTGATTTTCAACCGAAGAAATCAATTTTGAACCAAAAGATTGATTTTACTATTAATTGTTCACAGAATACAAGAATTTTCAACCATAAAAGTAAATTAGTCACTAAGAAGATTAATTTTCTGCGCAAAAAAACAAAGTTTTAAGAAAATACAGAAATTTTCAGCCAAATTAATTAATTTTCATTTTAGAAAGCAAGCAAATTTCAAGCCAAAGAAATTAATTTTGATCCAAAGGATTAATTTTCTATCGAGAAAGATTAATTTCCAACAAAATACATCATTGTTTCACCAAAAAGGTAAATTGTTCACCAAGCACGTTAATTTTCTACGCCAGAAAAACAAAGTTTTGACAAAATACAGAAATTTTCAAACAAATAGTTTAAATTTCAACTGAAGAAGATTAATGTTTAACCAAACATTAAGGAGTTAACGTTCCAGTTAAAGAAATTAATCTTCAATAACAAAATAATTTGCAATCCAAAGAAATAAATTTTGAGCTAAACTTTCAATGACAGATGTATTTTTTAAGAGTCATTAGTGCGTTCGTAGCGCGCACAATGTTCTTGTATTATAAAAGTTTTATGAGATTCCCTTCTCTTAAATTGTTAAAAACTGTGAATTAAAAAAAAATATCTCATCGATCAGCTTGCAGGACCAAACTTTCAAAATTGTATTATTCAAAACTGGAAGCGCTTAAAATTAAACAATCTTGTCGAGGCGATGGTCGTGGGGGTTAAGGCGTAGGCTTTAGACCCACTTCATCGGCTTTCGGGTTCGATTCCCGCCTTGCACTCTGGAAGAGCCTCGGCGGCCCATGTGGTGAACACTAGCCTAGCAAGGGAGTTGTTCATCTCCGAAGAGTCGTAGGATCGGTACCTCCAGAGAAAAGGGTTCTCTAAGTGCTTATAGCTGTTGCTCTTGGTGGTTCGGAACCTACCATACACGGTAGTTCCTTTTCTCACCACCAAGTAAGTGTGTGGGGGTGTGTGAAGGAATAGGAAAGAGATAAACGAAAATTGTAAACCCATAGGGGACACATTAGTTTCTTTCACAGTTGAAGAACAAATTAAAATCAATGATTGGTTGAATGATTAATTTCAACCGGGAATGTTCTCAATTACTGTTTGTTACAAATCCATCAAATCCTCTTTGCTCTTTTGAATACGCCAAACTCAAATCGAAAAACAATTCATTGCTGAAAATTTTTGAATAGACAATTACCTTATCAAAAACACCATAAAAACCACGTAGCGTCTTCAAGTCATGGTCAAAAACCGTGCCCTGGTTACCTAGTGCATGAAAAAATACGTAGCGGCCGCGAGTCGTGATCGAAAAGACACCCAGGATAGTTGGGGCACGAAAAAATACAGGGCGCCCTCGAGGCATTGCCGAAAATCGTGCAGGGGATATCTGGTGCACGAAAAACATCGTAGCGCTCGCGAGTCTTGTTCGAGAACACGCCCGGGATAACTGGAGCATGAAAAACTAAGGGCCGCTCTCGACTGTGTTCAAAGAAAGTGCCGGAATACCTAGTTCATGTAGTGGCATGCAGAGCTCTCGAATCTCAATAGGAAAAAGCGATTTGGGAAAGGGGAATTAAATATAGTAATAAGTGTTACTTATTATTTTTTTCAGAAAGAAAATTTCATTAAGTTCAGTCATGACAGGAAAAATCAACTGCATAAACTTCAGAACCAAAAAGTTACTGAAGATTTATGAGGGTAAGAGAGAAACAAGATTTTATCTATTTCTTGTTCCTAACGCAGCCAAGTTAGTTATTTCCTCTCAGAATTATTTCGCCTCTCTTTTCTTCTAAAAAGAATATTTATCTCGGTTTTTCTCCCAAAATATTGCAGTCTGTCTTTTCCTCATGACTAAAGGAATGTCTCTTTTGCTCAAACGTGCTGAAATGATAATCAGGATATTCGTGATAAGGGTTATAATAGTTTCGCCGTGGTGCGTAATCACCCTGATAGTCCGGATATGGTGAATAATATATATACATTTTTTTTTGTCAGTATTCGGGACTGGCGTATCCTGTATGTTGCCGCCTCGCGCTCGGCATAGCACGGGGTTCGAGGTTGTTAATTTGGTCGTGGGGGTGTTGGTTGACGTTGTGTCATGAAGGGGAGATCAGTTTTCAAAGGGTCTTGTAAAAGACGACGGAAACTGACCCTGCGGAATCTACCGTGTGTCTTCGTATTGTTCCGCGAGGGCGCGAGCTTCTTCGCGGACAAATTCAATCGCTGAATCCAGTTCTTTTAGGACCAGTTATGGCTACAGGTAGCTCTTATTCTGCTCTTAGACCCTTCAAAAACCTTACTATGGTGGTTTTTGCGACGAACTCCATGTGCATCGTAATTTCGAGCCGCTGGGGTCGGGCATAATCTCTTTTGAAAGTTTGTGAAGGACAGGTTCACGGCAGCAAACGCGTCTCTTTAATGATCCGTGAGACTTTTTGTGGTAGCAAATGTATGACTCTCCACCGTATCTCGAGCTGACCCACGAAGCTTTGTGATCGCTAATGCCGCGTATTTCGCTTCAGTGTTATCGGGACACATAGCTAATCCTTCCTCCATATCGCGGATGAAGGTTTGCAATGGGGAATTACGGCCATCATAATGTGGGACTATCCCAAGCGCTGCCTGCATCCGTGAAAACTTGTTTATTGTTGTTGTTGTTTGTTTCAGCGGCAACAGCCATCGCTGCTGCGGTTGCGTCCGCTTGAGGCATTCTAGTTTTAAACAAAAATTTATCTGCTGATGACAAATACCCCCAACGACTCTTTTCTGAAAAAAGTATTTTCAATATACAATGAAATAGTTGAATTCTCAAGCCGAACGTGAAAATTTTCATTTAAAAAAGGGAAGATTTCAAACAGAAGACAAAGGAAATATAAAAAGGGGTAAAAATCTGAAGATTCGAACCCTCGCTTTTATCAAGACGTTGATCTAGAAACTGTCGTTACAGCCAATTATACCGATAAAACAAGTGCGCACGTCTCACATAGAATTTGACTACTAACGATCCGTTTTCGAAATAAATTGAGCCGAGAATTACCAAATTATGGAATCTAAGAGAAGTTATTTCAGCGCGGTCTTTCAAATTAGTCGGCGCGTCAAATACGAGTGCATGTTCAGCGATAATATTTACAGATGCTGCGGTAACAAAATTCAGTTCCCGTTCGACGGGGCGATTCCAATATCTTCAATATGCGGGCATGTTGAATTGCTAGAAATGGTATTGCTCGTAAATTTTCACGCGCATTGAGCGATTGTGGATTCCGCACTTCCACCGAGCATACAAGAAATACATCATAAATATACAGAATCATATTGTAATATATACATGGCAATACTATATATTTCAATATATATAATCGATAAATAGAATAATACACAAGATGAAAATCGCAAGAAATAAATCGCAAATAAAATATTAGATATTAATGTGAAAGGTAAAGATAAATATGGATTTGCGCATTTTTGAAGAAAATCAGAGTGGGTTACGGACAGAATATCCCACTTCTAGCACCATCAATAAAAATGTATCACTGTTACGTCTCAGCGATGAGACGTTACAAAAACATTGCGCTCGTTTCAAAAAGGCCATCAATCCGCACTAGTTACGAAATGTACTATCATAGGATTCACTTTCATGATGAACGTATTGAAAAAAACGTAAATAGAAAAATATATTATTTTTGCACTTGTAGCAACAACTGAGCTCTGTTTCACCCAAATAATTCATTTTGCAACACATATCACTACTACATGTAAAGATAAGGAATTAAGCGAAAACATTTTATAAATAAACCGCCGATTATAAAGCAGACATTGACATTGTTTTCAAATATAGAAGTAATATCTTCAATAATGATCTTCTTTCAGGTCGCAGTTTATTTTAAAGAAACGAAAATAATTAAGCATCTTGCGGAATTGATAATATTTCTTCATGACGGCTAATTAATTGGCAGTTATTTGGTTTTAATTATGTGTCTGTTCATAGCTTAAAATTGAAAAATTATTTCTGGGGGTGACATTTAGGGGTCGCTTTCACCCCCTTGAACTATCGAGTGGTGGATGAGAACAATACGCAACACAAGTTAGTTTTGCATATCAGTTCAAGTATGTATCGCAAGTAATAATGAGCATTGCATGAAATTTGAAAGCGGAACTCACGTAAGGGTAGTCTACCCTCTTAGAAAGGCGAATTCCACTTTTTTTGCACTTCGATCTGAATATTTCAGTGCGTACCTAAAGTGCCTCAGCATCGGATTCCAAAAGAAACTGAAATTTTTTTGTGTGTGATTAATTTAATAAATAGAATAGAGGGGTAGTTTACCCTTTGAAGATTTTTTTCACAAAAATGCTGAAATACCTGAACATCAGTTTTCTCCTACCTTTATAACAGTATCGTTTTTTCGCAGATTTAATAAAAGTGTCAATTTTCATAGCGAAAAATTTGAAAAAAATATTAGCTTCTGCTCCCTTAAACATAGGGGTAGCATCCCGCAATGGTCACAATATCATACACATATTCGAAATTCCAAGGAAAGTCTAATGCAATTGATTTTAAAGAAAATAATTGGTTGCTTTACGTTAAAATAAAAAAAAAATCATTTTTGGTTGTTTACTTTGAAAATATAGAGTACTTCAAGATCATTCAGATTTACGACAATGAAAACAGAATGACGAAAATAAGCCATATGTTGAAATTGTAGAGAGATGAAAATATTATTTTTAAAGCTTGATATTTGTACCGTCTCTAGATTTCTCGGGAATTGGAACGTTTTTCATGCCATATCCCATGTAAAATCTACACTCAAATTATATATTTCAATCCGAGGTGTTTGAAAAATGAATACGATTCAGATACATGAAGCCTCCTTTTGAAGTAGTAAAACATTTATATTAAATGACAAAAGTCATACATAGTTAGTTTTATATGTATATATACTAAACTTTATTTATTTATTAGGAGATTAATTTAATTTAAAAATCCACTGGCTGCAATTGGCGACTACTGAGAATGCTTTTCCACCAACGGCCTGATTTTTTTATGGTTCTCTTTCTGTTTGGATCTTTGAAATCAACAGCAACGATACCAAATCTTCGCCTAAAAAAATAAATTCAAGAACGACTGTTATTATTTCAATATTTTGTGTGTTTCCTACTATAATTAGCCACTAGTTTCAAAAAGAAATGTTATGTGGTGTCTGAGACACCTTAATACATTATTATAATAACTATCGTCTATGTTATAAAAGATAATCGTGAAATAAACGAGAACCGCTGGCAAAAGTTTTTACAGTTTGCTCTAGCTGCCCAGGTAAAAATATTTGGTCTCGATTTTGTCTTGGGTAAAGACCAATCCAAGACAGTTTCAGTTCTTTGGATGGCTGATCTAAAAATGTGGTCCATTTTCTCTTATCTCCAACAGTTCACTAGATACTTCTAGAAAATGCCAGCTTTAATCATTTTAAGAAAAACTTTATATTCCTGCAGTTGCTGAGACAGACAGGTTCCGAATTTCTTATTTAAAAATTAGTTATTGCAAAATTATTAGTTATTTTGGTTGTAAAATTTTAATCCTCAGCAGATGTCAACCGTTTGGTCCTAACTTAGCTGCCTGATTCCTGGAAATGGCAGGCCCCACCGCACTAAATTTTGTTCAAAATTCTGCTGACTGCTCAATTTTTGACCGATTCTAATCACTTTTTTTTAAATACTCGTAACGAATTATAATTTCATGTAGCACTGCCACTTTTTTAGTTTTCTGCAAAAAATTAACCTAAAAAATATGAAATTGTCACGGTCGATGAATCACGAAATTCGGAAACTTTCAAAACCATGATATCGGTAATATCTGCACACACAAACCTTACACTCACAAACCTCAAGCTCACGAAGCTCAAACAACCAAACCTCAAACCCACAAACATGAATCGCACAAACCTCAAACCCACAATCTTGAAACTCCCAAGCCCATAAACCTACAAAACTCTAACTCACAAATCCATAAGCCTAAAATACGAAACCCACAAACCTGAAAACACATAAACCTAAAACCACAAATCCAGAAGCCCACAAACCTCCAACCCACACATCCACAAACCTCAAACCAACAAACCTCAAACCCATAAACCCACAAACATCAAACCCAGAAACCTCAAACGCACAAACCACAAACCCACAAAAAATATACCTCAAAGCCACGACCCTCAAACTCACAAACCCCCCAACCCGTAGACCCACAAACGTCAAACGCACAAACCTCAAAACCCAAACCCGTAAGCCCACAAACCTCAAACCCGCGAACCTCAAACCCACAAACCTCAAACACATAAACCTGAAACCACAAATCCACAAACCTCAAACCCACAAACATCAAACCCCATGTTCATAAAACTCACCATATAAGTACATCATGCAGAATAGTCCACAAACAAACCAACCTTTAGAGTTTAGGATTTATTGTTTATGGGTTCAGGGTTTATGGGTTAATGGGCTTGCTATTTATGGGTTTGTGGATTTGTGGTTTTAGGTTTATGTGTTTGAGGTTTGAGGGTTTGGGGGTTTAGACTTATGGATCTGTGAGTTTGAGGTTTGTAGGTTTATGGGCTTCGGGGTTTCAAGTTTGTGGATTTGAGGTTTGTGCGTTTGAGGTTTTTGGGTTTGAGGTTTGTAGGCTTACGAGTTTGGGTGTTTGAGGTTCGTGGGTACGTGGTTTGTGAGTTTGAGGTTTATGTGTAAAGATATTTATCCGCTTTCATGGTTTTAAAAGTGTCGAAATTTCGTGATTCAGCTACATTGGCAAGTTCATATTTTCTTAGGTTAGTTTTTTTGCAGAAAACTCAAAAGTAGCAGTGCTACATGAAATTATAATTCGTTAGGAGCACTTAAAAAAAATTATTAGAATCGGTCGAAAATTGAGCAGTCAGCAAAATTTTGAACAAAATGTTGTAAAAAAACTCACTGTGCATTGGGGTCCATAGTTTATAGAGGTCTGAGGATAGTGGACAATAAAATCTAAAAACGAAAGTTTTGTAATTTTGACCCTGGCAGATGTTGAAGCCACAAATTGGTAATATAATTTTCTTTGAGAGCAATTCGGTACATTCACCAAGACTTACATTCAAGACAGAATTAAGACCAAATATTTTCACACGGGTGTTAGCTTTGCACAGTGGCGGTTAAAGCGGTTTGCCAGGAAAGCAAGAAATTAAAAAATATTACTATCATGAACTTAATAGTTTCACAAATATAAGTATTCTTCCAAGATTTTCCTTACGGATGCTTCAATTTTCTGTTCAGTTTAAATAGGATTCAATGTCATGGAGAGTGGTCCTCAACTAATATTTGTAATTTACATTTTTCATAGACTGATATTTTTTGTTTGAATCTGAGCTTCAACAAGTTTCGTAACATATACATATTTCGAGGAAAATAGTACTATGACCTACTTGTAGCCAGCTATCCACGATAAATTGTCAAGAAGGGACCAAATGTGGTAACTCTTAACATTCATACCATCTCGGTTAATGGCTGCTAGTACTTCCTTCAAGTAATCATAAAAGAATTGGATTCTCGTGGGATCGTCTAACTCTTCATTTAGCGCCACTCCATTTTCAGTGATATGTATTACTGGATTATTGTATTCTTGGGCTATTTCCCTCAAAGTATCGCCAATGCCTTGTGGTGCAATCTGCATCAGTTGGGCAAAAGTATTTTATTTATATTAATATATAATGAGGTATTTCTTGAAGAACGAAGTGCCTGTTCGTCCAGCAATTAAGTTTGGAGGATTCTTGCGATTCGCTCTAAAAATCGGGACGACCAGCCGCCACGCCTACATCGAAAGGGAAATGGCTTAATGGTATAAAAAAAACATAATGGAACATAAGAGAGGAATCAGTATCTTTTTTCCTTTCTGACGTGAATTTCATCTCATAAGAACCTATAAGTTACTTAAAGACCCTTATAAGAAGAAATTCGTAAAAAAATCAAGACTCAGATTCTTCTACGGTGGACTTTTCTATATTTGTTTCAGCAGAAAAAATTATTATAAAAAAGCAATCTTACATGGAATACTGGTGCAGCGGTTGGTTTCCAATCTGCACGAAAGGAGAAAACAAGACCCTGGTCATCATTATAAGAGGGAACGAGGCTACTATTAGTATTTCCAGGTTCTACGACGTTTACGGTATAGTGATTGAGCCCGAGAAAGTCGGCTGATCCCCTGTATAAAAATATTGAATTTCTTTGACTTGATGAGCTACCATAAATCCTTAAACTATTTATCCTTCGAGTAAAAAAAAATTATGAACTACGCTATTATTTCTGGGTGGGAGGACTCTTGCGGCAATGTAATTAGGACCCAGAAAGTCTGCTGCTACCCAGTATCATGAGTAAAAATTCTTCAACTTGGTTTCGACTTCAATTGCCCCAATCAAAACATGCTGAAGTCAATTTGAATCCTTCGCATTTGTTAGCAGTCTCATTTTTTAATCCAAAAAAGTTCGTCCCAGGTCTGTGATCTAATACAACATTGATACTGGTACAGGCATCCAAAGGATCGACATCAATTAACCAGACCATAAAAAGTAAAATTGAGTAAAGTATTATATTGCCACTACCACTTACCTAATAGACGTTATCCACTCTTGGGAGAACTTCGGTAGACGCGATTGTGGGTAGCCTTGAAGTTTGCTTTTTTCTGCAATACGTTCCTTCATAATCTTGGGGTAATCTCCCTCTTTAGAATATATGGGATGAAATGTCCACCCACACTTGAACTCAAATGCAACCTTCGAGGAGGTTTTGTCATTCACGTCTTTAGGATAAAAATGTTTACAGCTTTCAACAATACCAATAGAGGCTTTTTGAGTAGATTTAAATTCCTTCTGGTAAATATGGTATGTTCTAGCATGAGCTTTAAGCATATTATGAACACATTGGTACTCTCCTACTCCATGATCTGTTTTTCCAGGGGCGTATACACCTTGTCCATACGCTTTCGTGCAGAAAATACTAGGCTCATTGATAGTTATAAAATGTTTAATTTTTGGTCCTAGTTCTCTGAAGACTATCCTTGCATAATCGGTAAACCAGTCGACCATTTTATCATTTGTCCATCCACCGAGGTCTTCGATTAATTGGGGATGATCCCAGTGATATAGCGTAACCAGTGGCTTGATATTATTCGCCAAAAGTTCATTTAGCAAATTCTTGTAGTAATTTAGGCCATCTTGACTGACGTACTTTGCAAAACCCTTTGGAAGGAGTCTCGTCCAGCTCACAGAGAATCGGTACGAGTCGAACTGTGTAATCAAAAATTTGAAAACAATTCTTATTTACATCCATTTTGCCTCTACAATTTTAGCTTACTCCTCGATACATCATTTTTGAGCTCTAACACTTATAAAGTCTTTCCCTCATTACTCATATACAAACTTTTGATCTGGTCATTACTTTCCTTGTCCATTCTCATCACTCTACTATTTCCATGAACAAATGACGTCAATTTTATTTCTTATCTTTAATGTTCCTTCTGTTTATCAATACGTCCAAGCGTTATCTTTAGCGTATTACCCTTATATTCATATTCAGTCACCGCCAACGTATATTCCAATTCAAACTTCCGCTTTTCCCACTTACCTCAGTGTTCCTTCTTTACCCTTCTGTCTTATCAACCTGTAACCCTTTTTCATTCTATTATCTTTCCCTCTAACCGCTTTTCACGTTTTCCCTTTTCTGTAAAACTTTCCATCATAAATGTACCCATTGTGCACATATTTTCCTTCCCTAATCAATCCCGTCGTTACATCAGATTTCCTTTTCTCCCTGTCCCACCCTCTTCGGCCCTACTCCTTTCAATTTCCTCATCATTACTCACAACTACACAAATGATTCTGAATCATTGAATTCTCTGTCCTACTTTCCTTTCCTCTCCCCATTGCGTTATTCCTTTCAACTTCTTCCTCATAACACCAAGCTTCTCCGATCACATTTTTCTTACCTCTCCCTTGACCTTGATACACCCTTGATACACTTACCCACTGACCTCTCACTTTCATCCTCAACTTCATCTCCTCACTCCAAAACCTTTTCATTCCCGAGTTCATTCTCATAGCCTCTCATCACGCCTATCCACCTCATCATATAATTTCATCTCCCGTAACTTTGAATTTATGATTATAAAATGAACAATTTAGAATCCTTTAGAGTCTTGCAATTCTTTATAAGGGTGTACTTCGGATTTTTTACAGCTCAGGTCGTCGAAAGTAGCATGCCAAAGTGAATAATCTTGAATACATTGAATATTTAAACTCACACCAAGTTCTTTTAGGATGGCGACATCTTCCTTATACTTATGATAAGAATCACATGCGATATCACCTGTGTCATCATCAACGACGCGACCTTTTTTTTCATGTGTGAATTTATCCCAAATACTTTCAGTCTTATCTGAAAATTATAATTCATTATTTTAGTTTATTTTTCATTATAAATTTAAAGATCAAAAGATAATAATTACCCGATATATTCCAAGCGCCCTCTATTTGATAAGCGGCAGTTGCGGCCCCAAATATAAAATTTGGGGGGAAATTATAATACTCTCCAGATGAGAGCCTCGCACCGCTTTTAAAAAATAAAAAGGAAAATATTCAAAACTAAAAAATACTGTAAGGAATTAAAACATGTTAACAAAAGTTTCAAGGCAATTTGTTAATATCCCGTTTTATTAGTTGTGATGGTAGTATTTTCGACCAGGGTAGAATAATTTAAAAAGATTTGAAAGTTTGTAGATAACCAATCAGATTTTCAGCTTCCAACTCCACGTGCTAATCAAATTAATCAAGACGTGCACAGTTGGCAGGATACCATTTGTGCACATTGACCTTTGAGTTGAATATCTGATCGCACTCATTGAGATATGCACAGTTCGGAGATTACCATCTGTGCATGTGCACTATGGTGGTCCAAAAATGCATGAGAAATTTTTTTTCAAAATTTTATTTCATATCTTATGCATATCAATGCTGATGTTTTTTGATGCACTGAGTGCAAATTAGCTGTCAGAATTGATCCCATACGTTGTCCTTTAACACTATCCTTAAAAAACACTCAATAAAACGATATAAACTTGTGATATACTGCCTTAAGGGCTAATTTTTTTTTTAAAGCCTACACATTACCTAACCTAACCTGGCCTTATATAACCCTTATCTTCCATCGCGAAGACGGTAGTTTTGTCTAATAAAATGCTATGTCCTGTTTCGATATGATGCTCAGCTACTTCTGATTACGTGAAATGTTTAAGCCTGAATTTACTCTCATGTTCCTTTACACGTTGGCTCACCGCGCTCCCGGTTTCTCCGATTCAGACTTTTCCACAAGAACAAGGCATATTATATACTTCCTGACCGGACAACGATACTGGGGTTACTAATCCATGCATCGTAACACACTTTCTTTTTGTGCCTGCCATGACGGCATGAACGTCGTTTCCCAGGGACTCAGCCAGTATGGATTCCTGGGTAAACGGCGTTCATGCCGTTATGGCAGACACAAAAAGAAATTTTCTAACGATGCAGGAATTAGGAACCCCAGTATCGGCATTGGGTCAGAGAGTATATAAAATCCCTTGTTATTGTGGAAAAGTCCATATTGGAGAAACCGGGAGAGCAGTGAGCCAACATGTAAAGGAAAATAAGAGTAAAGACAGGCTTATACATTTCACGCAATCAGCACTAGCTAAGCCTCATATCATATATTTTACATTTTTTCATCGAGTTTTTTTTAGGTTAGTGTTAAAGGACAACGTGTGGGATCAATTCTGACAGCTAATTCGCATTCAGTGCATCGAAACACACATGAATTGATACGCCTTATTTACAGAACAGGAAATACTTGTTTTGTCGCGTCCCCAGATCACGATATTTTTTTGGTGTGGCTGTGTAATTAAGCACCTCGATTCGTGAAGGGCAAGGAAACTCAAGATAAACAAGCATCCCGTAACAAGGGATGCCGATTAAATGAAGCTTTTTTTTTGTGAAAAATGTTGGCATGAATTTTTTCGAACACTTTAATATTCATACCCATAACATATTTTTTGTTCGCTGAAAACGGTCCAGCAGTTCTCGAGGAAAAATAATGTTTTTATTTTTCTTCTAACCCCCATAACTCCCAGAACAATTATTTCTTAGATATAATCTTTTAAAAGTTCATTCTCACTTCAATGCCAACTTATTTTAAAAATCCCAACCAGATCCGAGAGGGAGCAGCACATACATGCTTATCCTCCTATGCCCGTCATATGATGGATGATTCGTATTCACACTATTTGAGACAATACACGCAGTTATTATAGTAGTTTTTTATGATTTAGGATAACTTTTGATTCAAATCTTCAGTGAATTAGAAAAACTAAAAATATGTAAATTTCGGGAAACTTACGTTATGAAAAGAAGAAGGTCTAATATCACACGATGATAAAACGACATCTTGCATACACTGTTCCAGCTGGTACTGGTGTACTTGTTTTATTTGAATTTCGGAACCTTGTACCTGGCATATGAAGCGCCAAGAGATAATGTTGGATCATGAAAAATGCTGTTATATAATGTTCATTTATCAATTTGAAGACTCAGGCGGAAAAGTTGTACATTTTTATCAGCCCATTAAAGTGCAACGAGATACGAGGTTTCAAAAATATAAAAAATTTATTAGTTTGTATTTCAAAAATTCCTCGTCTCTACCAAAGTCTCGAGTTTCACAATTTTGAATTTTCTGCGTCGTAGTGCACCTTATTTTTCCAACAAACGTTTATTATACAATAAAAATGTATACCACTGAAAAACATAAGCGTAGAAAATACATGTTTTTTAATAAATAATGTTATTTAGTAAAAAGTACCAGTTTTTTCTTATTATCTCTAGAATATAAATATAAAATTTCGCTACACAATGTTTCAAAATTATTTTAAATTCCTAATCCCTAGCAAAGTCCCCAGGCGGAAAATGTATACATAGTGGGAAATATTATGTATCCTTTTCTTTGTTGTATATCAATAAATTCTTGAAAATGTTTTGACAAAAAATTGTTTGTTGTAAGGAAGCTCCATAAAATATTATGAAATATAAAATACTTTCGTAAATAACAATGGGAAAATTTTGCTAATCCGAAAGCTCGTCTGTGACTTATAAGGCTCGAAGATGGGTAGTTTGCCGAAGACGAAGAATCAAGACTAAATCACCTGATGGAAGAGAAAATTGATAGACTTGGGGAACTAGACGTACCAGGCACTCAAGTAACGTCAGCACACTATCGATTCTAGAAACGAAACAAGGCAAAAAACAAAACGCTTTAATTTCACAAAGACTTTCCGCGTCTGTTTCACAAATAGGGATAAATGGAAAGCAAACGGTAACCTGCTACTCCAACGGACATCTGGTATACAAGCGACTCGACAGGAGAGGGGACTCAGAAGCAGAAATCTATGACAACATGGAAAGTAGGAGGATAGGGATCCCATTTAAGCGGCATACTACCGTCTTTCCGGTGGAGATCCTGGTGTTCCTCCAATATGCTGAGATATAAATAGAAGAAAACGC
Organism: Andricus quercusramuli; assembly: GCA_932178445.1. Lineage (NCBI taxonomy): Eukaryota > Metazoa > Arthropoda > Insecta > Hymenoptera > Cynipidae > Andricus > Andricus quercusramuli. Next base: position 420,970 of record CAKNXH010000154.1, on the reverse strand, counting down.
ATGCTGGCAGGCAGATTACAATCTGCTAGGTCAGCCAAGCGACATTGAATGCAATTAGAAAACAAGACATATTTCAGAACTAGTTTGGGAATGCAAAGAAGCAATAAACGAACTTGCAGGAAAGAACGTGACCCTCGTATGGGTTCCTGTTCACACAGGGATCAGGGAAAACGAAAAAAGTGGACCAGTTCACCTGATTTTTTCGATAAAAAGTTAGTAGACAATAAAACTCTAGACCTCTAAAAAACTTGAGCGTAGAATATAAATATGAAATTTCGCTATACGCCGTTTCAAAACAAAATTTACTGTAGATTTGTGAAACATTTGGATACAAGAATTGTACATATTATAAATAATCATTTACACTTTAGAAAATTTTGATATGTATTGAAATGTTTGTTTTTATCCCTAAGAATTCAAACAATTGTTCTTCTATAGCACAAAAACAGCATTCCACTCAGCGCCATAAAATGACCAAATTACAACCTAGCACGCTTAATACCAAAGAACCGAATCCCTTTACAGGAAACTATCAAAAAGATACAAGAGATTTACATTAAGCCCCAAGACATCATAGTGAGTTTCGACGTAGTATCTCTCTTTACGAAAGTACTAATCTCTGATACAATCGATATTATTAAATCCATTGCAAACTTCCCCCTCGATCTCATACCTTTGATAGAACACTGTCTCAATAAAAATCGCTTTCCTCAACCAATTCAACAAATAAACATGAGGAGCAGTAATGGGATCTCCAATCTCACCTGTAATATCCAACATCTGTATGGAACATCTAGAAACTAAAATCTTCAACCAATCCAAGCTTAAATCGGAATTTTCGTGCCGTTGCGATGACGCAATTTCTGTCATCTGCAGACAAAGCCTAGATGAACTCACACAAGTTTCCGGATTTCATCAATAGATTACACTCTAATATCCAGATCTCCAGGAAAATTGAACGAAACGGTAAACAAAGCAAAGCCCAATAAAAAATGATTAGACAAACAAATTCATAAAGCAATAAGAAAATACACTCAAAAAAGAAGTCAACAGATCCTACTGAAGAAAAAGGGAGGAAAACGACCACCATCCTACCATACATCCGAGATGTCACAGAACAAATAGGAAGAATTCTCAGCAAACACAACATCTAAACCATATTTAAACCACCTGCGAAATAGGACAACGACTAAACAACGCTAAAGATAAAAAGTGATCCGGGAGCATATGAAATCCCTTGCTCTTGTGGCAAAGCCTATATTGGAGAAACCGGGAGAGCTGTGAGCCAACGTTAAAAGGAACATGAGAGCAAAGTCAGGCTAAAACGTTTCACACAGTCAGCACTAGCTGAGCTATGAAGATAAAACAATGAGAAAATACACTCAAAAAAGAAGTCAACAGAACCTACTGAGGAAAATGAGAGAAAAAAGACCTCCATCCTACCCTATATCCAAGGCGTCACAGAACAAATGGGAAGAATTCTCAACAAAGACAACATATAAACCATATTTAAACCACCTGCGAAAAAAGGATAACTCATGAACAAAGCTGAAGATAAAACAGCACCTATCAGTGATCCGGGAGAATATGAAATCCCTTGCTCTTGTGGCAAAGCCTATGTTGGAGAAACCGGGAGAGCTGTAAGCCAACGTTAAAAGGAACATGAGAGAAAAGTCAGGCTAAAACGTTTCACGCAGACAGCACTAGCTAAGCTATAAAGATAAAACAATAAGAAAATACACTCAAAAAAGAAGTCAACAGAACCTACTGAGGAAAATAAGAGAAAAAAGACCTCCATCCTACCCTATATTCAAGGCGTCACAGAACAAATAGGAAGAATTCTCAACAAAGACAACATATAAACCATATCTAAACCACCTGCGAAAAAAGGACAACTCATAAACAAAGCTAAAGATAAACAGCACCTATCAGTAATCCGGGAGAATATGAAATCTCTTGCTCTTGTGGCAAAGCCTATATTGGAGAAACTGGGAGAGCTGTGAGCCAACGTAATAGCCAACATTTTTATGGAAAATCTAGAAAATAAAATCTTTAACAAATTGAAGCTTAAACCGGAATTTTGGTGCCGTTACGTTGACGACACTTTTGTCCTCAGAAGACATGGACTAAACGAACTTAAGAAATTTTTAGATTTCATCAATCAAATACACCCTGATATCCAGTTCACTATGGAATTTGAACAAAGCGGAAAATTACCTTTCTTGGACGTACTAGTTTATAAAAGATCCGATAACACATTAGGACATGAAGTTTACAGAAAACCCACGCAAACAAACAGATACATGCATGCCTCCCCCACCACCACCTAACTCAAAAGCAATTGGTCATCAATTCCCTTGTATACAGAGCTGTCTTCATAACAGATAAAGATAACTTACAAAAGGAATTACAAAATGTTAAACAAATCCTAATACAAAACGATTACACAAACAAACAAATTAATGAAGCAATAAGAAAATACATTCAAGAAAACAAGTCAACACAACCTACTAAATAAAGAGAAAGAAAAACAACCACCATCCTACCCCATATTCAAGGTATCACGGAATAAATAAGAAGAATTCTCAACAAACACAACATCCAAACTATGTTTCAACCATATAAGAAAATAGGACAACTTCTAAACAACCGTAAAGATAAAAAGGAACCTTTCAGTGATCCGGGAGTATATCAAATACCTTGTTCTTGTGGTAAAGTCTATATTGGAGAAACCGGGAGAGCGGTAAGTCAACGTGTGAAGGAATATGAGAGTAAAGTCAGACTAAAACATTTCACACAATCAGCACTAGCTGAGCATTATATCAAAACAGGAAATAGCATTTTATTTGCCAAAACAACCGTCATCGCAAAAACATACAATATTTTTCCAAGAAAACATAGAGAAGCAATCGAAATCTTAAAACACTCTAATAGCATCACTAGAGACAATGGATAGAATACTAATCCGATTAGGCTTTCCGTAATTCCCGGTTTTTAAGAAAAGACTTGATACCCACCTGTCCCTTGTGACAGACCAGCCCCTCCCCTTCAGCGTTGCACTGTGTCTGTCAGAATAAACCTTTCACAAATCTCTGCGTAGAGAGGGGTTTTTGAATCTCTGATGCCCCAGAACGGTCGACGGATCGTCGGCAGTGCCGGGAATCTGTACGGTTGCTCTGCGTTACCTTTGGAGGCACTCCGTCCCCTTGATATCCACACTGTTAAAAATTTTTGGAATTCTCCAACACTTCTACAATACAAGCGTAAGGCAAAATTGCAACTACGGTATTGGAATGCCGAAATTGCATTACATGTATTGTAGCATTTATAAGTCGAAAATTGTGCGCATGCGCCTCATCCGACCCATGTATCGCTGCATGATACGTTACATTTGACAACTACAACATTATGTATCGTAGAGTTACCCTACATTGCGGAAATAAACTTCCAATACATTTAGTGGAAGTTTTATGCGGGAATTTTTAACAGTGCAGGTTTAGTTCCTCCTTGAGCCTAAACACTGGTATTTTCTTCCCTAGCAAGTCCCGCGACCGGAGGTCTGCGGCCTCCTCTACGAGGGCAACGGACAACGGTGCACGGAGCAACTGTGCACGAGGCCATCCGTGCACGTCGGTGGCTACTGGTACGTCAGTACACGTTATTGGCCACAGGCACAACTCTATACCGGGCCATCTGTGCACGTCTAAAATTTGGCGTGCACATATGGTACCCTATCAATGGTTAACATGCACAAATGGGAGACTTCCAACTGTGCACGTTAAAATTTAGACGTGCACAGATGGTATCTAGCAACAGTTCATGTGCATAGATGGAAGACTCCCAATTGTACACGTGCAAAGATGGGATACTCCCAGCTTTACACGTGCACAGGTGGGATACTCCCAACTGTGCACCTTTCGATTGATACAATCCTTTTTCTCCTAAAGTATACGTGCACAGATGGCAACCTCCAAACTGTGCACGTTTCGATTGAAACAACCCTTTTTCTCCTAAAGTATACGTGCACAGATGGAAACCTCTAAAATGTGCACGTCTCAATTACTGCAATCAGATTTGAGACTTAAAAGTCCACATGGACAGATGGTACCTACCACTAATAATCTTCTCTGGAAACAGGTGTTTTCGCCAGTTTTGCCAGAAAACCTTTTTTTTCTTTTAAAATGGAACTTGAATTAAACATGAATAGTAGAAATAACTTTATAAATGAATGCAGAGTCCGAAAATGTGAATCTTTATTAGAAATCAGTTAATAATAAGTGCCTCAAACGATTTAAATATAAGGGTAACGCTATTTCTCCGACTACTGGTACCAACCATGTAGGAACCTTCGTGAAAACCCAAGATAAGAACCGATATAGATTCTCATCTTATATTCCTATCTAGATGGTAATTCGATGCAGGAATTCAACAAAGGATCCCATATGGGTTCCTACATAGGTTCCAATGTAGTCTACTATGTAGGCTTTTTCAGTAGGATACCCTATGTTGAGTTTGGGATGATTTTTATTCATGCGCTCTAAAATTCAATTTGTCCTAGCGATGCGCAAAGACTGACGCATTGATGCATTGATGCATTGACGCAATGTCAACAAAGTTTCTGTCTTAAATTAACCTACGAAGTACATGATAAGTACATGAAGCGGTTGACTTTCATTCAATTGCGTCACTTAAAGTTATGTTATAATGATCAGTTGATTTCCAACTCGCGAATGATCCTTTTAGTTACATCTGAAATTCAATGTCATATATTTCTTCATATATTGTTGCACACAAAATTAAATTGAAAAATCGAAGAGTTTAAGTATCCCAAAAAGGACCCAACACAAAATGTACGTAAAATAGCTCCTTGTCGATTTTGATTAAACTTCGTAAAATTATAGTTGTCATCGTCTGGATCAAAAGTGTGAATGGGCACGAAGTTCCAAAATGGACAGTTTTCGAGTTACAGAGGGTTAAATATCAAACCATTTCAAGAAACTTAGACCAGTCACTTTGAAAGTGAGGTCAGAGGAAAAATATTCCCTATACTAATTATTGCGCTCTGACGAGGAAATGCGAAGGAAGGAAGGAAATGCAACTGTACTGTCTTCAGTTTTAACGGAGACAATTAAGGAATTCAAATTAGAGATAGTTAGTTGAACTATCTCTAATTATTTACAATTTGGCAGAAGTATGTGCTTCTTTTTCTCTTCGTGCAAATTGCGACATTTGAAGACAGTTTTTTATATTGGAAAGCAAGTGTGAGAAGCAAGCGGGGTGCCTTTTTTCATGGGATCGTCCTTGTCTTTCCTCAGCATGTGCTTCCAAAATGTAGTTCCGCATTGCCTCTGTGGAGATACGTCGTTTCCTCATGAGAGAGATACCTGAATAGTATGTATTCTAGGTACTCAGAGTGTACATGACACGCTTTGCACCTTTTGCTGGAAACTTCTTGACACTATCTCATGTAAAAATTACAATGTCACATCGAACAGCGCCACCTTCCAGAGAGGTGTCCTTCAGGGCAACACCATGAGCTCTCTGCTTTTTTCCATCATACTTCTGCATCGATCTCTTGCATTACGCAATTCTCTTGGGTACTTCTGAGGCAAAAAAAAATCATCGAGAGCATAAGCTTACTTATGTATCTTTTATGGATGACCTGAAGATTTATGCTTCTATTTCAAGCCACCTTCAGAGTGCTTCAGGTATCGTCGAGGAGTACTCAAGGGAGACTGTTATGGACTTTGGATTAGTTGAATCTGCCAAAATTTATCTGAAGAAAGAAAAGATTGTTGGCGTCCCAAGGACCCTCAGCGTGTCGATATAGGTGTTATTAGACATCTTAATTCTGAAGAAACCTATACATACCTAGGCGCGCCTGAGAGCCGCATTCAGGACTAACATAAGTGAAGGAATTTCTAGAACTTTACTCGGTTTGAGGCAGTTCCATGGGCGAAACATGAGCTTACGGCTCTTGATATCGCTTCACGTAAGATCATGAGTAGGCATAAGAGCTTGCATATCAATTCGTCCTTTCCGCGATTGTAGATCTTACGCCGTCAAGGAGGACGTGGACTTTTTAATCTCCAATATCTTCATAACCAAATTGTTCTGAGTAGAGCTCATAACTTTGCAAATGGCAGAGATCTTCTCATAAGAACGGCCAGAAATCACAAGATGATTGGCAAAGCAGCGTTTCTTTACAAAGCTGCGGAGCAGGCGGCCGAGGCCCTTGGTCTGAATTGTAACATCAGAAGAGAGGAAAGTGCATTACCCCATCTAGATATATCATTTCTAAAAGCACAAGTAAAGAAAGCTGAGATTTAAAGTTCCACCATCGTCAAGATGTTCCCAGAGATAGGTGCAAAGCGTGTCTTGCACACGTTGAGTACCTGGAACACATACTATCCTGGTGCCCACTCACCATAATAGGCATCTGCAGCGACTGTATCCAAAATATTTTGATAAAATAATTGTCCTTGTGATCATTGCCCTTATAGGTATGAAGCAATTACTGGTTCGTTACCTCGCAGCCTTTCCCGCGTGCCAAAAACATTTTGAGGCACTTACGAGATGGATGCAGAAAGCTGTCGTACTTGGATCGCTCCGTGTCTTCGAGACATACAAGGGTTCAGCCAGTCTGTTATTGTGATTTTATCGTGCCCTGTGGCCATCAATCGCTCGGCTTAAAATGTATTCAGTTCACTTACAAATAAAATTTTTTTCTTGCAAATGCCTGAAAATAGGTTGCAGTATTTATCTTAACATCCTCACATAAATATTTTGAGTGAAGGCGCCTCAACTGAACATAAAAACGATGTCAACACAGCAATAAATGTATTATTAACCAAAGATTATGCTTCGGTTTGGAACTGCTGATTTTGACAGTACAAATAAAGTAAACGTATTTTATTCTTTTAATATTTGTTCCTTATTTCACATTGGTTTTCTTTGGCAGTTATTGCAAGGAATTGCTATGAAAAACATTGTATTACATTGATAGAAAATTTGCCTTTTCAGCTATTTGTTGCATAGTTGGTATGATGGAATTTTTTTAATGACATCTTTCACAATTCAAATAAAAAATATGCAGCTTATGAAAAAATAGTCTAAAGCAAATATGCAGACCTTTTTGAGATTGAAAATGTTGCTACTTCCATTTCCTTTTGTCTGGCATAGTTTTGAGGAAAAATTTAATATTAAAAACAATATTTAAACATTTTACTTCTATTTGACTAAATGTTATATGTTATATTAGTATCTGCACCTCCGGTTTTAGGTGAAAAATTTTGCCAATAAAAATTTCATTCTATCCTCCATTGTTTTACCAAAAATAAGAATTTTTCTGTTGAATTATATTTTTTTACAATTAAAACTAACTTTCTAGATCTTTTTCGGATAAATAAGAAGTAAGCATGGTTCGACCTGGACATACATTTTTTTTGTTTAATAACATTTTGCACAATTAAAACAAGAGCTATGCGTCTTTGTAAACAATATTTGCAAAGCAAATTTGCTTAACGTATCAAAAATAATACCTTGTCATAATAGATTTTCTGTCAATAACTATTCTCATCGTTATACAAATTTGTTATAACCAAAAACACTTATATCGCAGTATTTAACAAATAAATTTTTCTTCAAGGGTGTTGGTTCAATTCGACTTTGAATTTTTTTTATTGTTACGGCACTGCCTTCATATATATTTTTTTCAAGTATTTGAGGACGAAAGAAACAAAACTTGTCAAATATCCAGGGTTTCGCGAGGTCCTCCGATCAATAAAATTTAGAGGAATGAAGCCTTTTGCGGAGGCAATAATTATTTTCACGGAAATTATCAATTTTTCGACAGGGAAAAATCTGCGGATAGCAGAAAACAGCATTCGAACGGCGAGAAAAGATCGCAAATTTATTTTTTTTACTCCTATATCCGAAGACCCAAAACTTGATGATGGTGAACCTCAATTTTGCGAAATACGTCGCGAAATGGAGAAAAAAGAGTAAAAAAATTGAGATGTCCTGTGTACGTGAAGACCATAAGACTGTATTTGTAAGCAGCAAAGCAAACACGATATGCAGGCCAGCCGTCAAATTCCCGCTCCGATGCTCTGAAGTTCGAACAACAACAAGAAATCTGCGCAGAATGATTATGCGTGTTAATTATGGTCCGAAAGAGTAAGCAGTTTCTCATTTCTTTTCAGAAGATCACCGTGATCATGCATAGATATTATGAAAACAATAATAAAGAGCTTTAAAAATATATTTTGGGAATACAAAAATTATTATTTTTGCCCCAAAAATATTTTTATCAATCTTTTTTTTCTATCAATCATTTCTTTGATTCATGAACCTTGTTTGTGATAAGCTTTTGAAGAGCGGGGGTGCTAAAACATTCCCATTATCCTCCAATAAATTATCAATAAAATGAAAAACATGAATAAAATCAATAAAATTGATGAAGCGATTTCTTCTTCTTGTTCGGAATTCAGAGCATCGGAGCACTGAGAATCCAAAACTGAAAGGGTAGAAAACTTAAAAAAAAAAAACATATTTAAGTTCTAAACCCTTATATTCTATGGGAAAAATATGAAATTAATCAATTATGAGAAAAAATTGGTCTTTTTCCGATGTCCGAAGGAATAATGTGTTTTCAGTAGTGAAATCAAATAATTATTATATTTATGACGGCGAAAGTATATTTTGCAATCAAAAATGTATTTTTATGCATTTTCCAATTATTATTTGTTCAAAACAATTGATTTGCATATGTTGAACATTTTAAATAAGCGCGCGCTATGCAGCCAATCAGAAATTCGGCGCGACGTATGCGCAGTGCGGTTAGGGAGGAAGATTGGGAGCACTGTTTGGAACATAAGTTTCAGTTTTTTCTCGCAAGTGAAAAAATACTTATATAATTTTCTTTTATCATTAAAGTATGATACAACCGTGGAAAAATTCATTTGAAAAACTAATATTTATAGGGGTTGCAATATCATAATATGCTCTTCTGTGAAAATAGGATTTTATTTTCAATCTAATATCTTCTCGTCTTTTAAGCACTAAAAGATTAAAAGATTAGCATATAAAAACAAAATTATGCAATAATTTTTTTAACAAATATGTGCTAAATCATGAACCAAAGATACAAAATTTGGACGAATAAATTGAACTCCTAGGATGAGAACGTAAAAAATTGGAAATCGGATCAAAAATGGAGGAGTTACAAATTATTATTTATATGCACCTACCAACAAATGGTTTATGGTTTTTACCATAAAATCAAATTTTGAATGTGTATGAGAAATTTTGTATATGACACTTTTTTTAGTTCCACTAAACCTACGATTTCTATCATGTTCTGTGAAAAATGATTTTTCACTATGAAACTGTGTTTCAGGCGTCTGGCTTAAACTGCTGAGATATTGCATAAACTAGTTTTGTGGAAATAAATTGATGTATTTAATGCTTTTAAACTAATGTCGTAATTTATATAGTCTTTTTCATTTTAGGGAAAAACTAATATAAATTATTAAATATTTCGCATTTTGTTTTATGATTTTACATACATTACTTTGGAAGAAATAAGATCACGATTACCGGAAGAGAAATAAAAATACAAATTTGATTTCTGAAGTTAAAGCTTACATTTTCTTACCAATAATGGACTCTAAACTTTCTGTATAATCGAATATCGTCATATCAGAAAAATATTCTCGATGAATTTGCGTTACTTATATACTGATTTATACGAAAGAATTTGAATTTATTATTTCTCAGCCGCGTTTGTTGGCACACAAATACTTCCGGCGAGTCTGCATTTAAGGCGTAAATGAAGTAAGATAAAATAGAGATAGTGGTACAAATAAGTCTTATCTTAAGAGTTTGAGGACAAAAATATGCAAGTACGTTTTATTAATGGAGGTCACGTTGCCTATTTACCAATATCGCAATATTAGATTTTGCCCTCTTATTATTTCAATCAAGTTGCAAATAACGCAATAGCGTTAATTTATTCAGCACTTCCATTTCTCAGGTTATATGTAAAATCGGAAGTTGAAATTTTTCTAAAAATGGATTTTATTTTAGGGATACAGGGTATCGTTTGGAGCAGCAAAGTAGGATGTTGGTGCTGGAGGGGTACTTCACCAACCTAGGAAATTTATTGTGCACTTTACTTTCCGCGGAAAATGTGCGTTTGTAAAATGTGCGCCGTAAAAATACTACTTGGCTGCCTTGGTACTCAATATACTATTTTCCACCAACTTAAGACTAATAATCAAATTTATGATATTTCAAACATACAGAAACCATCATTATCTCAATTAAAAAAATGCATCCATCACGTTTCGTTTGATAGCCAAATAACTAATTTTCTCCATATATAGTGTCTCAATTTTCTCCAACTGAATTAGTTGAATTTAACTAGCAATTTGTAAAATTCCGCTGTGAAACCGCAATTCAGGAAGTTTTTTTTTTTCTTCAAATAAATATATAATTTGGTTTAAGTCGACAGATTTCCGTAGTTTGACGGTGCGTCTCAGGGTGGTCCAAAACACCAGAAGTTATTAAAAATTTGGAGGTCAATTACTGATAAGAGCATGTAAGCTGTACCTTGATGACCTGCACGAAATGAGTTTATTTTTATTTTTGTTATTCATGACTGGGGCAATCAATTCTGACATCAATTTTAACAAACAATTAGAAACCGTTTCCCTGTAATTAATTCATGAAGGCCAAGTCTACTTCATATAATCCATGAGATAGCGACTATGGTACATACATAGACACAACAGAAGACTATTCATCAGTGTACTTATTTGTCAGTTCACCAAATTCTTCATTGATAAACAAAGTTTCTAATCTAAATCTTTATTTATTCATAATTTAGTTTCTTAAATAATTATAAATTAGTGAGTTTTTCTTCAAATTGGAAAAAATGAGGAGCTTCTATACACTCGTCTTCATCTTAGTGTTCATTTTCAATTCTATTGGTGAATATAGTATTGTACCTAGACTTTTAAGTTTCTGCATTTTTATGTTTTCCGTTAGTAACAAGCTGTCCGATATATTTATTTCAATTTATTTTTTTCACTTTCATCATCATCCCGTCGACTCAGTTTTCAACCTCACGCGCACAGTAAAAACTAGGCATTCATTTTTATCTGGGATCCTTTTTTGGGCGTTCTAATATGATCTCACAAATAGTCTTATTTTAGTACCAGTTTCTGTCTTGTTTAGTTTGCTAACTTCAGATTGATAAATGATCCGAGATAGCGAACTAAATTAATTCAGAGGGTGCACTGTTTCAATTGTTCCAAACTTCACTCTTACAAGAAAGAAAAAATAGATGAATAGACCAGAGATCGAGACGACTTAGGTTAGACCATTCCGGGTGCGGACAAAACTTAAATATTCAAAAAGTTTCCTACAATTTCGAAGATTTTATAAAATTAGTTACTTTTCATCAAAGCAGAAAGTTAACCTAAAATTTTGAAAATGATATTAATTTTGCAGATTTCCATGAATTCTAAAACAAAGGAGTTTTTCGAGTCTCAAAATACGAATGTTCACCCCGAAAAAAACCTCTCGTATTGACTTTCACAAAAATATACCAGATTAATAACATTTTCAAAATATTGGTATCAGCTTTTGGAATTTCGGGCCGCGAATTCCTCTTTTGTGACTCAAAAAACGTTCTCGTACAACTTTGATGAAAATTTCTCAATTAAATAAAATTTTCAAAATTTATTTCAACTTCTTCTATTCTAAGCTCAAATTCGAATTCTGTTACTTAAAACCCCACCTCTTACAGACTTTCACGGAAATTTACCATAATGAAATTGAATTTCCAAAACTTTCGGTTGCTATTTTAAATTCTTGAATTTTGAATCAAAATTCGTATTATGAAACTCGAAAATCCCCGAAAATCCCCGAAAATCCTCATACTGACTATCATAGAAATCAAATAATGTAATGAAATTAAAAAATTTTTTAATTAATTTCTTGAGTTTTGGAATTTTTACCCCAAATTTATTTTCTGTGACACGAAAACCCCCCTCGTACTGACTTTAATCAGGGTGTCTAGTGGCCTGGAAATCCTTGAAAACCTGGAAAAGTCCTTGAATTCGTGTTTACCTGGAAAACCCTGGAAAAGTCCTTGAATTTTGCTCATGGTTCGGGAATTTTTGTTCGTTTAAAGAAAAAATAGGTTTTAAACTTTTTCTCTGCTTAACGAAAAAAGATTACTTTTTTAAAATGAGACTGTTTATTTTATCACGGTGAAAATTACGAAGCTACAATCGAAATGGCATTTGAATATTAATGGGTAGAGCAAATAAAAAATTGGTCGGGGTAAATTTAGAGAATTTTGAAAATGAAGTTTGGGACTACCCTGATATAGTGCTCTTGTTAGTAATTTATTTGGTTGCAAATTCAACAATTTTTATTAAAAACTCATACTTTTTATTTGAAATATCTACTACATTATTCGTTGTTTTGATTGAAAATGCCTTTTTTTGGTTGAAAAATAATTTTTCAATCTAAAAACGTAACTTTGTTAAAAACTTGTTTGTTTGTTTGAGGGTTGATCTCCTTGATTGAAAATTTAAATCATTTGCTGAAAATTCTTTTTTTTCATTTAAAATTAATTTTTCAACCTACAAATGTAACTTCCATTTTTATTGCTGAAATTAAATTTTTCAGGTCAAAAATTGATCTTTATTGGAGAAAACTAATGCTGTTGGTGGAAATTTCCTCTCTTTTGATTAAAACTGCTATTTTTTGGTTACAAATTAACTTTTTTGTTGAAAATTCGTATTTTTGGGTTGAAAATGCTGTCTTTTGGCTTGAATGTTCAACAATTTCTTTGGCATTTTTTCCTGTCTTGGCTGAAAAAACTGTATTTATTGAAAATTCGTCTCTTTGGTAGAAAATTAATAATTTCGGATTTTTTTACTGAAAATTAATCATTTTTAGTTGAAAATTAAATTATTTTTTTGCAAATTGGTGTATTTTGTTGAAAATTTGTCGTTTTTGGTAGAAAATTAATTTTTTGTAGTTGCTGAAAATTCGTCGTTTTGGTTAAGAATGCATCTTTTTAGGTTAAAAGTTAAACTATTTGGATAAAAATTGAACTATTTTGTTGAATTTTTTCAATCCAACTCTTTGGTTGAAAATTCGTTTTTTGTTGCCGTTGAAATACCAACTATTTAATTTTTCGTTGAGAATTCGTCTTTTGGTCGAAAATCCCAATTTTCGTGTTGAAAATTCAACTATTTTTGGTTAAAGTTTAATTTTTTTTCAAAATAAAACTATCTGGTTGGAAATTCATTTTTTGCCATTTCAAGTATTTTGTTAAAAAATCATAATTTTTGGTTGAAAATTCAACTTTTTTGTTGAACATTCGTCCATTTCGACAGAAAATTTGTCTTTTTGGATTTAAAATTCACCTTTTTTGTTAAGAATTAAACTGTCTTCTAAAAGATACAATTATTTCCTTGGAAATGCAACTGTTTGTAGTTGAAGTTTAACCGTTTCTATTTAAAATTCGATTATTTAGTTGAAAATTCATCTTCGTATGATGAACACTGAACAATTTGGTTAAAAAATCAACTTATTTGTTGACAATTTTATTATTTTATTGAAAATAAAACTAAATTAGCTTATGATTCAATAACTCCGTCAAATTTCAACCAATTCTAAAAAAAAAATTTCATTACATACGGTGTTGAACTCGCTTTGGTATTATAAACAGCAAACAAATATTAAATTTTATAAGGTTCATTAAATTGTTTTTGAAGCTGAAGAAAAAGAGAAACTTTGAATATTTTCTATCCTAGCATCGTGATATCTCACCTTCATAAAATGAACAATGCCCCAAAAAAACGTTTATTTTATATGACACTTTTTCAGTTCCACTAGAACTACAATTTCTACTATGTTTCGTGGATAGTATTTTTGACTCTAAAAAATTACCTGGAAAAATGTACATTTTTGTCCTGGAAAGCCGGGAAAAGTCCTGAAATTTTTGTTTGCAGTATCGCTAGACACCCTGCTTCAATGGATACCTAACAATTTAACTACATTTTCAAAATTTTAGTCAAATTTTTTAATTTTTTATTGTGGAATCCAAATTCCTTTTCTGTGCCTCGAAACCCCTCGTACTAAATCTCATGGATATCTACCAAATTAATAAAATTTTCTCAATTTCAGTAAAATTCTAACATGTTGACCCCTGCTTCGTGTTTTGCGCCCAGAAAATCCCCTCGTACTAATTTTCTTTAAAAATCTACCAAATGTATGAGATTTTCAAAATTTTTGTCTAGTTTCGAAATTTAGAATGTTGACCTTAAATTTGTATTCTGAGACTCGATCTAGCAGACGGAGCGCGCACGACATTGACATGTCATTTTGGGGTTACGTTGGTTTCTACATTTGACCGATTAGAATTTGTTTTATCAGATTTAGTGATTGACAGGTATTCTCATTTCGAACCTATTTCAATCCACAAATCGACCTTATTTTATCAGATTTTCGGATCAAACTGAAGTGGGATTCTTTTGTTACGTGAACTGTTTTAATACCGAATTAAGTTCTAAATCGAATCCCAGTTTTTACAGTGCGTAGAAAAAAGTCGTGGCTCTGGACTCGAACATCCCGTGTGGGAATATTTTGTGACAGCCTTAAGTCATGCTAAGGCTAGTACAGTTTTTATTGAGCCTATGTATTCACGGAATACTAGCCTGGTACTGTCTAGTTTTGATACTTGTTCAACTTGAAGCTTTCTGCTGTCTAGTCCCAGTCTTGGCGCTATCTAGGAGTTCGCTACGAATTTGAATGTATGAAGACTATCCAGATTTTAGCTAGTTTCTGGGCAGAATCACGGTTTTTACTGAAAGAGAAATTACAGAAGTGAATTAAAAAAATAATAATTGTAAAATAAGAGATTTAGGAAATTAGAAAACATAATTGCATAAATGCCCAAAGAAAAATTAAATGCCATATATTACATATTCATAATAATATGTAAGGGAGAGTCACCAGTTATGGGCACTTTCCGGTTGTGGGCACCTCTGCGTAACAACTGACAGAATACAAATATGCCGGAACTAACTGGTGGCGTACTTGTATTCTGACAGCAGTACGCAGTTTTCAAGGTGATATCAACGTAAATAGACGATTTGTACATTAGCTGCGATCATATTGAAAAAAATAAGTAAAAGTTAACGCATTTGTAATTTACCAATGTTTAAAAACTGCGATACATCAAAGTAAATAATCACAAACAGGTGAGTGTTATAGATATTTCTACAGTATTTTCGTTGTGATTTAAGATGTCTCACCGATTTATATGCAAGTTATGAAACATCACATTTTCTGAATGCACCGATAATGCTCGTGAATTCCGGTTGTGGGCACTCAAATGTAACCGGTTGTGGGGACATTTTATTTTTCATTTAAAGTGTCTGTTTGACTTGAAAACTGTCAGATATCATCATTTAAGCCGACGTAACATATACCATTAACGTTTTAGCGTATTTTAGTTATTATTTTAGTTTACGTATTTCAGCCGTGACAACCCCGATGGAGTCAACTACCGAAGTCTAATACCTTTTTTTCAAATTTTTGCCTCTAAATGTGATTGAAATGTTGATATACAAACTGTATTCTTGACAGCGATTTCTATTTATCAAATGTTTATAATAACGATTACTTTCAATTGAAAGATACATTGAAGTTATAATAAATATATAGTTATTATGATGATTTTTAACACACTAGGAATTTTTAAAGTTCAAAAAGTGCAAATGTTTAATTTAAAATAGTTATTTGTGATACAAGTGCGCAAAATAGGTGATTGTGTGCAAGTGTGAATTTTGCAGCATAAGACGTAGGCGAATAATGCAATCACACGAGTTACCAATCACCAATGCGCACGTATATCACAGGCTTTTTTTCAACGCATGTACGAAAAAGTTGTTAGGAGGAGGTAACGAAAAATAGTAATTCCATATTGCATAGAATAGAGTAAAGAAATTTGTTTGAAAAATTGAAAAAAAAATTTTTTTTAATGTTTGAAAAAAAAATGTTCTGAAAAAAAGTAGTGCAAACAAATTTTTAAAACCAAATTTTCTAAAAAAAAATTTTGCGAGAAAACATTTTTGATCAAAGTTAAATCCTCTAATACAGAAAAATTATTTCGTCATCACAGACTAGAATGGGGTGAATATGAGATTAAGCAACGAGCATAGTTGTTGCATCTTAATCAATCGAATTATACAAATTTTCACGTGTATAGCGCATAAAATTGATATGAAACACCCCTCCCCACCTACCCCCTAACCCAGCTAACCCCTAAAAACTACCTCTACCAAACGAAAAGCAGGCTAACCCACCTACCCCTGGGAACAGCGAGTTTAGTCGCCTATTTTTTTGAAATAATTACATTCGACACCACAATCGTGCTAACCCACGTACCCCCTAACCCAGCTAACCCCTAAAAACGACCTCTACCAAACGAAAAGCAGGCTAACCCACCTACCCCTGGGAACAGCGAGTTTAGTCGCCTATTTTGTTTGAAATAATTATATTCGACACCACAATCGTGCTAACCCACGTACCCCCTAACCCAGCTAACCCCTAAAAACGACCTCTACCAAACGAAAAGCAGGCTAACCCACCTACCCCTGGGAACAGCGAGTTTAGTCGCCTATTTTTTTGAAATAATTATATTCGACACCACAATCGTGCTAACCCACGTACCCCCGAACTCACCTAACCCCTAGAAACGAATCCCACCAAACCGCAGGCAGGCTAACCTACCTACCCCTGGGAACAGCGAGTTTAGTCGCCAATTTTTTTAAATAATTACATTCGACACCACAATCGTGCTAACCCATGTACCCCCTAACAAACATAACCCCCAGAAACGAATACTAGCAGACTACAGACAGGCTAACCCACCTACCCCTGGGAACAGTGAGTTTAGTCGCCTATTTTTTTGAAATAATTACATTCGACTACACAAGCGTGCTAAACCACGTACCCCCTAAGTCACCTAACGCCTAGAAACAAATCCTACCAAACCACAGGCAGGCTAACCCACCTACCCCTGGGAATAGCGAATTTAATCGCCTATTTGTTTTTGAAATAATTACATTCGACATCACAAGCGTACTAACCCACGTCCTTCGAACTTAGGGGTAGATTCTTTTAACTCTTTAGGGGTAGCTTATTAGTATTACGTTTGACCCAGGATACTTACCGTCCAGCGCCGATTTTCATGAAACTTGGCACAGGGGTAGAGTTTAAAAAAAACAGGGGTAGAGTTTCGACTGAACTCGCTGTTCGCATGGTAGGTGGGTTACCCTGCCTGTTGTTTGGTAGGATTGGTTTCTAGGGGTTAGATGTGTTAGCGGGTACGTGGGTTAACACGTTTGTGGTGCACAATGTAATTATTTCAAAAAAATAGGCGACTAAACTCGCTGTTTCCAGGGGTAGGTTGGTTAGCCTGCCTGTGGGTTGGTAGGATTGGTTTTTAGGGGTTAAATGTGTTATCGGGTACGTGGGTTAGCACGCTTGTAGTGTACAATGTAATTATTTCAAAAAAATAGGCGACTAAACTCGCTGTTCCCAGGGGTAGGTGGGTTAGCCTGCTTGTCGTTTGGTAGAGGAGGTTTCTAGGGGTTAGCTGGGTTAGGGGGTAGGTGGGGAGGGGTGTTTCATATCAATTTTATGCGCTATACACGTGAAAATTTGTATAATTCGATTGATTAAGATGCAACAACTATGCTCGTTGCTTAAGCTCATTTTCACCCCATTCGAGGGGCGTTTTTTCGCTCTAGCTGAAAATTTTGGGGATATATGAATTTTTCTGACCTCGGATTCGGATTGAGCGATAAAAAATAACATAGGCATGCATGGGCCTGGTTTAGGGATGTGAATTTTTTTTTTGTGGGGCTGTGTTATTATTAGAGCTTGTAACTTCCTAAATCTTTCATTTTAAATTTATTCTTTTCTCAATAAATTGTTGTCATTTTTCTTTAAGTGCGAACCGTGATTCTGTATAGAAACTAGCTGAAATGTGGATTGTTTTGATGAAAATTGTACTGGCCTTAACATGATTGACACGACATTTTTCCACGCGAGCTAGAGTATTCGATCTGGGCTTAAAATATTGAGCATTTATCCGGCTACTCACAACTGGTGTAACATGTAGGCCATGTAGATGAAAGTTACCTCAGACGAAAACCCTTCCATATTTTCCCAGAATTTTCGATTTTTAGGAACTTCAGAAGCAAAAAGTGTTAAAAAATGCAAGTACTAATATTTATGAAAAGTTGTGAAATTATAAATGTTACACAGGCCGATAAAAATGACATCTTTTTGTACCCAACGACTGAACTACGTGACCCCGAAGGATTTTGGTATCCTAAGAACGAATCCGTTTTCCAAATTTCTCCTATAAGTCAGGTTTTTGAAATATCATAACCTGAAATTGCAAAATTGGCTATTTTTAGCCATATTTGAGGCAATATTACACGATAAGCAATTTTTTTCTTAAAACTGCTAGCGTCGTCTTTTAGTACTTCTTTTTATCTTCCATTTTCATTGTTGATCATCCCAAACTGATTTTTTTCTCCGAGATATAGCACATTAACCAGGGTGTCTGAATTTCTTTACAAAAATATTCCATGACTTTTCCAGGTACCATTTTTTTAAAGTGAAAAAATACTAGTCTAGTGAAACAAAAAAAAAAGGTTCATTTACGAAATTTCTTTTACACCCCAAAACTCTGATTTTATGGTAAAAAATCCAAATATCCAAAAAATTTCCATCCAACAATTTTTTTCTGTTTATATAATCAAAGTCAATTCAATTCCCGGTGTAATTAACTTTTTTTATTCGAATTGGTTGAAATTGACTGAGTTATAGAATATGAAGCTGTTTTACTTTTATTTTGCAATAAAATAATTAAATTTTCAACAAAACAGTTGAATTTTCAAACAAAAAATTTTCCACTGGATTGCTTAAATTATCAGTTAAAAAAACTAATTTCAAAACAAGAATTTTTTCAAAACAGGTAAATTTTCAGTTTAAAAAATAAATTTTTCAATCAAAGAATGAGTTTTCAAGAAAGTAGTTTCATTTTTAACCTACTAGTTGAATATTTAACTATGGCTATGAGTATTGAACTGAAATAGATGAATTTTAAACCAAAAAGGTATAGTTAAATGTTCAGTTCAAAAAGTTTATCTTCAATCCAAAAGAAAAGACTTTCTAACTGAAATAGTGAAATTTTCAGTTAGAATCAGTTATTTTTAAACACAGAAAGAACAATTTCAACGAAATAGGTCAATTTTCAACGGAAGATATGAATTTTCATTAACAATGATAAATCTTCAACCCAAAAAATGAACTTTTAACAAAGGAATTTGATCTTCAAAAAGTTAGTTGAATTTTCAACCAAAATCAGTAGTTTTCTACCAGAAAATACGAATTTTTAATCAAATACTTTAATTTTCAAATAAAAAAGTATAAATTTTCAATTAACTAGGAAAATTTTTGAATTAAAAAATTTTTAATTTGTTCACTAAAAATGGAACAGCTAAATATAAAGTTTATAAAATTAATTTTACAATAACAAAAAGAATTTGCCTCAAAATTGTTAAATTTTCAACCAAAGTGATGAATTTAAAAAAAAAACGATCAATCGCCGACTGGGATACTTGAATTACCAACCCAAGAGATGATTTTTCATCTAAAATTTAGGAGTATTCAACTAATTAGCTTGAACTATTAGTTGAATGAAATTAATTAGTAACAAAAAAATAAGAATTTTTAAAAAAGTACTTAAATTTTCGGTTTGAAAGAATCGAATTTTCAACAAAATAGATACATGTTCAATCTATTACGTGATTTTTCAATTGAAATGATGAATAGTAGAAAAAATTAATTTTTAACAAAGGATAATTTTTCAAGAAAATACATGATTTTTTAAACCAAATAATTGAATTTGCGAATAAGAAGATGCATTGTTGACCAAATAGTTAAATAGAAGAAATTAGAAAAATTTTCAATAGAGAAATGTTCAACAAAATAAATGAATTTCCTACCTACAAAGGTGAATTCTCAATCAATACGTCGAATTTTCAACAAAATACATTATTTCCAAATAAATAGTTGAATTTTTGACAAAAACAGATGAACTATCAGTACAAACATTTTCGACATAATAGAAAATTATATGAAGCTACTTTCAGGTTAGGATATCTCAAAAACCTGACATATACGAAAAATTGAGAAAACGGATTCGTTTTTAGGACACAGAAATCCTTCGGGGTCACATAGTTCGGTCTTTGGGTACAAATTTCTTCGGCCTGTGTTATTCATCTTAGATCAAGCATTTACTGATATAAATCGAAAAAGCAACATATTTTTGAAAATTTCTTATTCATGATGTAAAAGCAATAAACAGGTTGAATGCAGTTACAACTGATTGGCGGGAAATTTAAAATCTGAAATATTTTCTATATCACATGTTCTTATTTGTATAAAATCTCGACCAGATATCGTTTCACTTCTTACGTGATGTCTCCAACACTCTTTTTGATGAATATTCGCCGTTTTTCTGCAACAAACTTGTTAAAGAATCTGCAAAACACATGCAAGCTCAACTCAATACGCATTCGCATGCGTAAGTGATGAATATGTTTTCGTTCAAAAATATTAAGGGTGTCCCGTCTTAGGTGGGGCATGTCTTATGCAAATTTTCCCTACATGCATGTTGCTCAATACTGATAAAGAGGCCCTTTCTATGTGAAACATCATATGTCTAGTATTAAAATTAACCCATCTATATTTTTTGTTATAGGAGTAAGTTCGCAGACCCGCGGAATTCATTTTCCTCCTACACCTCCTCAAAGTCTGGTAAATGGATTAATAGAAACACCGTTCACATTTCCTGAAGAACCTATTATTAACGCGCATTATACACTTGTCATTAATCGTATACGCCATTCAGGCAAATTCACCGTGATACCAGGCAAAGAATATACTACTCTGGTTAACATGTATAATGACATCTTTGAAGTTTTTGAAGGTGGTGTACGTTGTAGACTATATGATTTAGAGGGTCATCCGGTCAAGATTAACATGATCTCCAAGGATACTAAGGAATTAACGGAGGACGAAATCTTATTTTTGAATAATACTAAGCCCGTTTGGCCGCTGTCATCCCTGTAATCGTTTAAAATAATATACAATTTTGTGAAATTTTTAACATGCATTGTATTCCAAATTAGGACTATTATTATCTGCGAGGTTAAATAGATAAGTGTTGAAATAATTTTCGTTTTTCCGTTTCAAAGAAAAAATTTTTGAACGCGTTACGTTGGTGGAGGTGGTGTAGTATTGTTTACAAGTTTAGTAACATTGCTTTCTTATTGTCTTTCTTTTGAACGGAAATTAAATTTTTTATATTATTTATGTATTCTGCAATTTATATTAAATTAACGCATAAAGTTATGGTGAATTCCCTAAAGTTTATTCAATTTAGCAACAAAATAAAAGAGTTCATTCTAAAATTACTTGAAAATATCTTTACTTATTTACTTTTATATCCTCACAAAAATATTTTAAATGAAGTTGATTCAACTGTCGACAAAAATAAAAGTATTGAAATGGCGAGTTTTTTGCAACATCCAATTTTTATAAAATGACAAATAGAACAAACACGCCATGCGCGTGCATGCATATTCTTAGATATCTCTAAAGAGATGATTCATTTTGTGAATCATCATTAAGCTCGTTTGCGAATAAAAACGCCTTCATACTAAAAGGTTTTATTTTTACTCCCTCATACAATTTTTAATACAACAATTAATATCCTGAGATTGCGTGAAGCGGAAATAAGTTCAGAATTTTTATTAATTGCAGAATTTTGGAAAATCATAAATTTCACTTGTTTTATAACTGATATAACTATTCTAAAACGCCATGAACGAAACTCAGACTTATGGTAAACGATCCGTTGTGCCACATTAGTGACCTTTGTTTTGGCATCATACTTTTGGTTATCCGGACATGCTTCTAAGTCGTCGTCTCGGCCAAATATTCACGCAGCGAAGGTTATGGTTTTAATTTGGTGGGACCAGGTTTGGTGTTATTTATTATGAGCTAATAAAGCTGGACAAAACAATCACTGGGGAACGGTATAGACTTCAATTGATGCGATTGAGCCGATCACTGCGCGAAAAATGGCCACAATACGAGCAGAGGCACGAAAAAGTGATTCTACAGCATGACAACGCTCGGCCTCACGTTGCCAAACCCGTTGAAACCTACCTAGAAACGCTCAAATGGGAAGTTCTACCCCGCCCGCCGTATTCCCCAGATATTGCGCCATCCGATAATTACTTGTTCCGGTCGATGGCCTGTAGCACTGAGTATAACCTATTGTACTATAACTTTATTTTTAAATACCCCGGTGAAACAGAGGCCTATTCAGTGGTCCTTCGCACTGGTAAAATATCATTGAGATCCTTTAGCATGAGTGTATCCCGCCAAACGACTCTACTAGGTACGGCCCTGTCAAAATTTTTCTTCACTAAGTTGTGTTTAAAGTCACTTTATGAAGCTATTCACACCCCGTGATAACCCGGCGCTGCATCCTAGTTTATTAGAAGTAATCACGTTTGCCTCGATGATTTTCCAGGGGATTGGAAAACTGCATTTAAAATCTTCCCAAATTCAGACTATTTTTCGACTGTCCAAATTAGGAGTAATTGGCCCAATTTGCAGCTTGCGCAAATTACGCAAGTCTAGGATTCAACTCCTACTTTTAAATTATACGGTATATCAAAAATCGATGAAATAAATTTGAAGAATTTGAAAAATCCTGAAAATTGAACATCACTGAAAAAGAGGTATCGAAAATCATCTTCAATAACTATTCATCATTCCGAAATTGTAATGGAAATATACAGGGTAAGTATACTAAGTATATAAGTATATTAAGCGTATGTATTAAGCCAACGGCCATACCACGCTGAAAAAACAAGTTCTCGTTAGATCACTGAAGTTAAGCAGTGTTGGGCGCGGTCAGTACTTGGATAGGTGACCGTTCGGGAATACTACTAACCGCGTGCTGTTGGCGTGTCGTGGGTGTGGTGAGCCCACACTTCTAGTTATTTTACTACAAGAAACTATCCACCTAGAAACACTACCCGAATCGGGTAGTGTCACGCCTATCCCGAAAGGGAAATGGCTTAATCGTATACATACATACACATATACTATTTTTTGTAACCTCTGTAAAGGGAAGTTCGTGACATAAAAAATATTGATAGGTAATAAGATTTTTGGGTGGAGGGAGGGGTCCAGGCCAGAGCCCCGGCGGGGCGAAGCCCCCCGAAAGGAAAAAAAAACGAACTAAAATGATTTACACTCGACTCTCTCAAACGTAAGCTTCCCAAAGATTTGCACCAGGCGAACTAACCTAAACGCTCAAATTCTCAGCTGACGAAATGATGGCAGTCTTGATAAAGTGGACAGCCTGCACACGCACCGTGCGTTGGCCATCACGCTGGACAAATTCTGCAAATGGCTGTAATCTGGCGTGCGATTCAAAATCGAATTAAATTAATTCGATTTTGAATCGCGCTCGTAAAACTTTGACCAATGGCAGCTTATACTGTTGCATCACGCATCCGGTGGCTTCAGATTGGATGTGATAATTCTTGCGACCAATCAGAAACAAGTGGTTCCCTTAATTTTGTGACGAGGTGTTATTCACCTCTCACTGAAACATAACCTTACCTTGCATAATATAAATCGACATCGTTTCACATAAAATTTTATATTTTTACATTAACTGGTACCGAAGAACGAAAGTCCTTTTTTCCGCCGGGAGCTCTCTTATCGACACTGATGCTTATATGAATCCGTCACTCATTTTTTTGTATTATATTTTTTGTTTATTTTTATGACACGACGAACGAGTGAGAGGTCCGATCACCAACGCAAGCACAGCACGTACCTCTGGAAAGCACCTCCTAAGGGTTAGGGACAGTGAAACGTTGGAACCGCCATCTTGCCCGTGCGTTACAGCATATCATTGGCCAGGGATAGAGTGAGAAGATGGAGCTCGCCAAACCGCACTGTCTCTTTCTGGCCTAGTGAGTGGGTGACCGTATCCAAGAGAAGAAGAGATGGATACACGATGTCGTTGTCCTTTTTTTAGCTTATGGGGCCAGCTAATAACCAGCAGTGGAAATAGGGAGAGAGAGGAAGCCAAGCCAACGACACTGCACTCAAGTCCTAATAAGAAGGATCAAGAGGGGAAACCTCGCCGGGACATTATCCTCGTCCAACGCAGAATCAAGAGGGTTGCACTTCTCTGAGATAGAGAGAGGAACGGCAGAGTATCGCTCTGTCCCTTTCTAACTTATGAACCTAAAGGCCTGTTCCCAACGGGTTCTGCCGCTACTCCTAGGGTGCCGGAATGCATCTTACGTATCGACACCGGGCTAAAATGATTAAAACGCCCTCTCCGGTCTACTTAAATTGCTGAGAGGAAGCATTACAATCTGAAAATGCCCAAAGTGTCGAGACCCGACTGTTCCTCTAATCACTTTCTCTATTCTGTCGCTAGGACGATTGAACTGACTTCCGGCGTCCATATTCAGATCGGAGTTACCGCGGATTTACTTCCAGCACACCGGCGTTTGGCACGAGAAAGCTGCTCTGTCATTGGTCGGCTGACTCGGAAAAAATGGACGCACCTTCCGGGAAGATCTACGTTGCGGGGCGGCCTGTCACTCTCGTTCTTCTCCTCGGCAAGTTTGGCCGCAGAAAATATTTAACCCTAAGAGAAATATTGTATAGAGCATTGAGTTAAGCGGCCATGGAGCCCAAGTTGAACTTTTCTAAAGCACAATATGTGCCCGGACTAAAGGTATAGTGAGCTTTTCTTTTGGCAAATCAGTTGGGCGAAATTTCAACCAGAAAAGTTAAATTGTTCAAAAGTTGAGATCTCGCCAAAGTGATAGACCCTCGTAAGTGTTCTCAGTGCGGGTTTCGATGCTTCCTTCCGTAATAATGTTGCGACAGCGTTAAATTAAATTTCAAAATTTTGTTCTCCTTTCGTCTTAATTCCGCGGTAGTTTAGTGAAAGAGAAAGTTGTGTAGGATTCGACTTTATGTTGCTAAACTTCGCGTGGCGTCCTTTCTTGCAAATTGTACATTATGAGTTGTCTTTCTTTTTACCGATTCCGAGTAGGTTCACATAGTCGACGTTTTTGTGATTGTGAATAATTAAAAAAAATGGGGTCAACCATGTACGTTAAAATGGTAAGATTGGGGGTTAGTTCGCGATTAACATGGATGGTTTGTCAGGAGCAGCATCTCAGTTTCCTTCTTTCCGCGATTTTATGAATGTTAGTAACAAGGTACGGGATTTTAAATTGAAAGGGATTTACGCTTATGTTTGCGGCTAAGCAAAGGGAACATCACTCAGTTTTCTTTTCTCATCGTGTTCTCATAGTAAATCTCTCGCGACAAAAATGTCATTAATTGTCTCCAATTATCTTATATTGTCTTGGAGTGTAAACATTTACTAGAGTCTCGACAATGTTAAAGACCTTGAGAATTTCGGTAAAATTCTTTTCTTTTTTTTTAATTGTCATTAACTAGACAATCGTAAGCAATTTTAATCGTAGCTGGAAATGATGTGAATGGACACACGACGAAGAACCGGCGAAACGCTTACATTGAGTGGAGAAATCGACTCAAAGATGACTTGCTGGACTGCTCCGATGCGATAACAGCATTATCCCTGTCCATGAGGGCCTCATCGCGTGTATGCATACTCTGTGTAGCCAGAAATACCCAGAACTTTAGCACTTTTCGCAAAAAACTTTGCGAAATGAAGCCGCCTACCATTCTAAAACTGGATATGAACAAAGAGCGCTTCTCAAACCGCTGCATAAATAAGTCACTGACGAAGAAGATGAAGTCCCAAGATCTGGTTAGAATGGACGTCTCTCTTCGTGTAGATATCTCGAAGAAATCTAACCTCAGGACAATCAATTGTTAAGTTTATGGTGTGGTAATAGTGTTAGCTCATGCAAGTCGAAGGAAGAAATCATCGATGAATCAAACGACCAAAAAACGCTTGCATCAACCGAGCAAGAAGATTGGATGGGAAAGACAAAATGCGTTCCGTGTTCAGTGTGTGATTGACTACACAACATCTGGTATGCCGTTCACGGAGTATGAAATTTCACCAAAAACTGATGATCTACCATCACGAACTAAACAAGTCAAAGCTGCTGACAATCAAGCAGCACATTATCGAACAAGCCCGGATGTTATATGACGCAAGGAGGAGAATACAGAAGAGGCAGGGGTGGGTCTGGGAGAACAAACAGTTTCTGTTCGACCCTGATAAGGGAAAATAATAATATAAGTTATAACAATAATATAATAGAAGGTGTTCTCGCGTTTTCGTCGCCGTAGGGCTTGAGCTTTTCTCTCATGAATTTGACGGCTATGTTGGATATAGCGTTGCCACTGACTCGGTTTCCCATGCCAGACAGGCAGATAACGAATAGGAAAACTTTTCTTTCTTTGGTCTTACGCCAAAGCTTATGCTTTACCAAAAGTGCAAAAACCAGTTATTAGCTAATTTCTTATCAAACATTTTAAAACCCATTTCGGAAAATACTAATGCATTTGTGAATTTCAGCCTGTTAGCACGATAACTTTCAAAAGAATTGACAGACGGAATTGGCCTTTGCTATACTCATTAAGTATCCTAAACATGAGGCCAAGATCGTTAGTCAGCCATTTTGGATGAAAACTTCAAAAGTTTGAGCACTTTAAAAATTTCTAACAGTTACCAATAAAAAAATTTAATTTTTGGAAAAATGACGCAAGGTACGAAAAAAGATCAGAAGACAAAAATTGTTCATTCAAAAAATTTCTACAAATTTGTCAGTAATCACATTTTGATTTAACTTGAGAGCGAAGCGAGCTGCGCGCGATGACAATATGCCCGCGCAGCAAGAAGATTTTTTTATTCCTTTCTGGTGCAATAAATGTTCTCTTCAGTTTTAAGAAACATATCATTAGAAACCGTTTCTTTGTAATTGATTCATGAAGGCCAAGCCTTATTCATATAATCCCTGAGATAGTGACTACGGTATGTATATTTACACAGCAGAAAACTACTCATTAGTGTACTTATTTAATCAGTTCACCAAACACTTCTCTGAGAAATAAAGTTTTCATTTGAATCTTCATTTATTTTCGATTTAGTTGCTTAAATAATTATGAATCAGTGAGTTTTTCTTCAACTTGGAAAACATGACGAACTTTTATACACTCCTCTCCACTTTGGTGGCTATCTTGAATTCTATTGGTGAATATAATATTATACCTGAATTTAAGGCTTGACATTTTTAGGTATTCATTTTCATTGTGTAAATAAATTTAATAACTAGATAAATCCATAAACGTATTAGGGAGAATGATGTACATACAACTCGAAATTGGGAATTATGTTAATGAATATATTTGTTCTGTATACTTATAAAGTATATATGTTTATTTTAACTTATTTTTATTTTTTCATTTTTTTTAATTTCATCATATTCGAAAGTATCTCGTCGACTCGCTTTTCAACATAGAGTATTCGATCTGGGCTTAAAAGTATTTCAAAATTATCAGGCTACACGTAACTCATTAAACTCTATACCGACAAAGTTGACCCTTTTCTTGTGGAACGCCACATTTTAAGTGCTGAAGTGCGTGTATTCATTTCTATTTCCTCTTACAGGATTAAGTTCGCAGAAACGCTCAATTCATTTCCCTGTCAAGCCTCCTCAAAGTCTTGTAAATGGATTACTAGAAGCACCATTTACATTTCCTGAAGAACCTATTATTAAGGCGGAATATACATATGTAGTCAATCGTATACGCCATTTAAGAATATTTACCGTAACACCAGGCCAGGAATATATGACACTAGTTAACATATATGATGACATATTTGAAATTTTTGATGGTGGTGTACATTGCAGACTGTATAATGTGGAAGGGCATCCGGCGAAAATGAACATGATTTCCAAGGATGTTGTAGCACTTACAGAGTACGAACTCTTTTTTTTAAATCATATGAGACCCGTTTGGCCCGCATAATCCCCGTAATGGTTTAGGATGTTATAAAATTTTGTAAAATTTTTAACATACTTTGTACTTCAAATTAGGACAGCTACCATATGTGTAGATATTCATAGTTAGTATCTGGAAGTTTAAATAGAATGAGTGTAAAATTAATTTTTTCTTACGTTTTCAAGTAAACATTTGTAAGTACGTTGCGTTGGTGGAGATGATGTATCATTATTTGCAAGTTTCGCAATACTGCCTTCTTACTGTCTCAATAAAGTGGAAAATCTTACACAATCTATAACTTTCTTACAAATTTCTCTATTCTTCTTCTAATTAATACATACCGCCCTAAATGAATTCATATATTTTTAATGAGAATTAAGGTTCAAAGATTTCCTGAAGGTCTTATAAATATCATGGGTAACAACGTTGCAGCATCATTGACAGATTTTAATGATTACTTTTTAATGTTGATGAATATACAAAAATATGAACATATTTTTATTTCCATTTTCATTTTGTTGTTATGAGCCAGTAAGGCACATATTGAGAAACATTAAGAAGCTATGAGTCATGGTAAAATTCCCCGCTTGAGTTTGCCTATTCAAACACAAGTGGGAAATTCTTCCTACCTAATCGCTTCTTAATGGTGCCATTTAACGAGCTTGTTTTCCCTCTTGAAAATGGCTCACAAGGACGCGCTAAATCCCTCTCGAGAGTGTTTCGGCACGTAGGCCTTTGTCAGGCAATTCAGCTGGACCGGTGGAAAATTCTCAGGCACGTAGGCATGCGTTGGCCGACGTGCTCGAAGTCACGTACACCGAGCCCAGAACTTTCTCTCAAACAACGCTCTCTCTCTCCTTCTTTTCGTGTCCTTCCTTTTTCATGTCATTCTAGAAAAATCGGCAAATAATAATTACCCTCGAAGAGAAATTTTTCTTCATTGAAATTGAATTAAAATATTAAATGCGCAAGTAGAGACGGATTGGAAATAGTCATAAAATAGTTTTACTCAAATATGTGCTAACCTTTCTTTTATACAGTATAATTCTTACTTTTTTTTTGATTACTAAAAAAAACGGCCTGGTGTACGGAAGATAAAAAATTTGTTGTTATGTGTTAGTGTTCATTCTTGTTCTTTTCGTATCCTTCCAGAATTGTAGCTTTTGCTAATATCAATCATAAGAGTTAAATAGGAAATAACTTTATTTTATAACTAGGTTAAGATCACTACTTGTAATCCATATTTTAGATCTCTCTCTCTCTTCCTCTCTCCCTCTTTCTTCAGTGGCCCTGGGTTTGCCTCCCAGGTCTTCGGGGTCACTCTCTTTATCTCTCCATCTTTCTCTGTCTCCTTCTTCAACTCTATGGGCAAGCGGTTGGGGACTCACCACGGTAAGTGGCCCTCCGTCTTTTAGATGCGAGACGGCCCGACCCTGGCAGTGGCCCATCGTTGACGTGAACCGTGTCGGCCACGGGGCCGCCGTTCATGGACAGTCTTCAGGCCTATCGGTACCTCCTCTCTTCACGAGGTGCCGTAAGGATTCAGCTATCACTTCCGAGCAGTCATTAGCAGGAGGAGAAATCAATGGAAAGATTGGACGCTTTCCTGAATCAGAACAACCAACAATTGCCAACACGAATCGCCCAAAACTTCACACTACGATCCACGGCTAGGCCTTCCAACCTTCATCAAGTCTAGACCGTCGGACACCGCACATAGGCTGGACGTGACATGCCCGCAACACGCGCCTACCCTCTTTTGATCATCCCTTTTACACAAACATCAACACACACAAAAGGGGGCTTGTATCATGGTTAATGTATAAAGATTTGCTAAACATCCCACGGTCATTCAATTCAGTCACAAAATAAACGAGTTTATTCCAAAACTGCACATAAAAATACCTCACAATTAAAAGGTAAAAAATTGCACTATGTTCTCAAAGTATTTGAATTTCGAGGTTTAGCAACATCCATTTTTTCTAAAAGGACAAGTAGCAAAAGCGCGCTACGTGCGCGCATGCATGTTTTTACATATCGGGTAAGAAAAATCCAATCAATGAATCCTTTTATAAATAAAAACGCCTTTATTTTTGGTCCCTTAAAAAATTCTGGAAGAACCGATTAATATCCTGAGATTGCGCGAGGTCAACATTCTTCAAAAATAATTCAATTTATGGCAGAATGTTGGAAAATAATGAATTTTACTTTTTTCAATCTACATAAGTAATATGGAGAATAATTTCTACCGACCTTACTATTATTATTGTTATTATTCAAACTAGGCTGATTCATTCAAGTCTCGTAGCACTGCCATATAAACCAGGCCTCCCCAGAGATGAGAAATCAACTTAGAGGCCACATGTTTCAGTTCCACCACCACTGTCCTCTGGTCAGCTCCAGAGGTTTAGGTGGTAGTCGCTCTCATGAAGTTGAATGAGTAGAGGGCCGAGGAGATGGAAAAATCCCCTATGAAAATTGAGCAGTTTCGACAAAATGTGACAGAGATGGTACTGAAGCACTCTTAGTGCCGCATTGTGCCTTTAGATGTAAGTCATTCCCGCATGAGTTGGACAACTAGATAGTATGTGTCCTAGATGCTCAGGATGTGCGTGACACGCTCTGCAGTTATCACCGAGAACCGCTTGACTCAAAACGTGGCTTCGGTATGTTGAAGTGGGAATGACACCTTGACATCCCAAAATGAAACTCTCTGTGCCCGACTTCAATCCGGGTGATTCAAGGAAAGCAAACGTCATATAATATAACATGGACTGATCCTCCACATTTCTGTGGAAGATGCCGTGCATCCTCTTGTTCGCGGAAGTTTTTCTTCTGTGCTTTCCTAACCCAGTCCTTCAGGAGTGAGTTCTCGACATGGATAAGATTTGATGCATTTTGCTCACCCCTGATATTAAAGTCAAGCCTGAGTGTTTCAGCAGCCTTTTTCGCTGCATTGTACATACACGCTTCTTTGCCCATTTTTTCGTACTTTCTGACCATTTTAAGAATAGGGTCTGTACCATTTGCGACTGTATGTGCTGTATCCGGAATAATTCTGTTGTAAAGACATTCAAGATTCAGTATTCCGTGACCACCTTGACGGCGTGAGATGTAGAGTCGTGGAACGGAAGATTTATGGTGCATGCTTTTGTTCATGTGAATAACCTTTTGTGACCCGATATCTGGGGATCTGAGCTCGTCCTTTGTTCATGGAATCATCCCGGTGCGAATTGAAGAAACGGTAATACCCACTGAACTCACCTCCTCTTCCTGCCAACTCAAGTTTCCGGAATCCGCTTTCGCATTACTTCGGGAACATGGGCATTTCACCTCTTTACGTCAAACCAGGATGCACGCATCGTCCTCATTTGCGTGGTGATACCACACATCGGGCTCGTCGGCCTTCAGCATCCCGGTTGGTTATATTAGGCTAGGCAGCGCGTGCTTGAGGCTTCTTCAACAAAGTTGCCTCTCGGAACGCACGGCACCTAATCGTCCCCAGCTGATGATCTGACCGGGGCTCTTCTTCTGCTGCAGCGCTGAGAAAGCACTGCGGCGTGCTTTCAAACGTCGCAGCCGTGTGGCCCTCTTTGCCGCACTTCCAACAGGCCTTCTTCCTGTCAGGACCCGTGCAGCCCGCTGCAATGTGGTCAAAGCCTAGGCAGCGGTAACACCGGAAGGCCTATATATCTTCTTCCGCACGCGACAGGTCACCCATCCGACCTTGAGGTGTCCCGTGCAGATATGTCTTGCGGCAAGCTCCTCCCTCATCTCGACGACGGCCTTGAGATTACTGAAGGCCCTCTTCATCAAAATGACCTTCATTTCCCCGCTCAATGCTTCATCGAAAAGTCTACGAACGGCGGCCTCCACTTCTGCCGCATCGGTGGTAGTGTCGAGGTCCAGGACCTCAACCTCGATGCGGGGGACGAGCTCGCACACGCTCTCCCCAGCACCGACCGCTACTTTTATGGCTGCCGACAATTTAGTTCTGCCATCCGCCTTCGGCCCAACCTGCACAGGTACCTCTCCGTTTTGGGTTTCCGTGACACCCCTGATTTTTACCCCAAGGGTTCCGGGTTCACCTTTCGCTTGAGGTCCTTGAGGTCCTCCGCGAAGTTCGATCCCGCGGCCGGTCTTATGAGGATTGACTGAGGTCGAGCTCGCCTTGCTGGTTTGGCCTGCTTCATGTCTTTTGGTCTTATGATCAGACGTTGGTTTGGTTTTACGGTTTGCACCCGCCAAAGCTCTCGCCGTTATTATACGCACCATAATTGATCATCCAGACGTTGGATTCTTCGGAAAAATCTCTACGAAGCTCGTCTTTCAGTTCAGCTAGATATTTGGGCTTCAAAGAAACCTGGATGGTTATGTTTTTCCGTGTCCTGATGCATTGCTCTTCCTCTATTGAATGCCTGCAATTTCATTCACTAATCCCTTCAAAACGGATTTGTAGTGTTGAAGGTCATTTGACTCAGATATTTGTTTTTAATAAACCTGTTTCTCCCAGAACGATGATGTGAATATAATTTGCATGCAGAGTACTATGCACAATTTACAGAGACGGAAGTAAACCTTAGCCCAATTTTCTATTTTTAAGATAATATAGATTTCGGAAAAGTCGTGAAAGGTTCACATATTGTGCAGTTATGAAAAGAGAACATTTACATGTAAATGTTCCATTCAAAGTACTTCAAGTGAATGAAGAAATTGAAATCTAGAAAATAAAAAGAATTGAAATGCAAACATTTAGATCAGTCTTTATTATAAATACAGATGAAAGTCTCATAAAAGTTTATATCACAATATTTAGGTGAGTATGCAAGCTTGACAAATTATTTTTCCATCAAAAAGTATAATTATGTTTGACATTTTTGCAGGCTTGAGGATGTACAGCGATTCACAAAAATTGTCAAATGATTTATAATATCGAAAAAAATAGACCCAATTTTTATTTCGGCAAAAGAATCATAATCAGGAATCTTTCGAGGAATCAAATGAGCCCTTGATTCTAAAATTGGAGTTTTTTTATTTATTATAGCAATTGTAACCCATAGAGAGGGTTATTTTGCTGTAAAATTGGAGTTAAAGCACGAAAATCCATATAACTTTTTTGAATAAAAAATTTGAACATAACCTTTTCCTCTAAAGCACGCTTGAATTGTTCATTAAAAATGCGCAGCCATCAGCATTGGGTCTATTTTCGTAGATAATAGCAATCATTTTAAAATTGCTCCATTTTGAAGTGGACTGTCCGTAGCGAAAATCTTTGACAACATTTCATTTAACAAATTCACCTCCAGATAAAATAAGATATCAAGTTAAGAATTTGTGAAATTGAATAAAATACACTGAGGAACGTGTTTACGGTCCTAAATTTGTATATTGACAAAAAAAAATACGAACAACTTTTAGATTTTAATTGGAAAATTCAGGATTGTATACACTTTTCTCAGTGTCCTTTTTTAAGGGCGACCAATTATTACATGTTATTATATTCAGTTGTTTTATAATTAGAGAAATGAATATATTGTGCTGAAATTTACAAAAATAGTTCAAAATATATAAAGGCACGTCTGCCTGGCTCTGTTGAGTTTTCTATTTTATTTACATAATGAAATGTTTTGAAACATTTCCCAAAATTTTAACAAAATATGTACATTTAAAAAAATTATAAAGCCGCCGAATATAAAACATATAACTGGTCAAATGAGAGACTGTCACATGCCCTTAACTAACGCCCCTCACTTAAATTATTGGGCATTAATAATTTGGACCCGGGCAAAGTCAATGGGGTGGTAGTAACGAAAATATAACGGGTCATCTTCTGTTACTACAATCTTATCATGAACACGACGCATGTCGATTTTAACATAACGGCCTCCATCCACATATGGTATCAATATGTTCCCGCCGCGTATTCCAATAATAAAGTTACCCTCTTGTACAGCTCTATGTTCGGTATCGTGTAATGGATGAACAACACCATCAATATCACGGAACCCAAAAACATGAACTTCAAAGGGAGGAACTTCAATGCTGGGAACCCGATTTCTCTCCAGGTTTCCATGAACAGCTAATTCTGTAAAAAAAATAGAAATAGATCATTTCTAATGTTTAAGGCAGACGTACCCAACTCCGGGGGAATTCCCTCCGGAAACACATGTTCCGCGTCCGCCTCTCTTTCTCCTAGAGAGCGCAAGTGGTGGTAAACGCTTCCGAGACTCTTTCCTTTGTGACGTACACGTCTACCACGCGCATGCGTCTACCACCTCTCCCGCTCTCTAGAAGAAAGAGAGGCGGACGCGGAACATGTGTTCTCGGAGGGAATTTCCCCGAGTTGGGCATTTCTTGTTTAAGGGCAAATAGTAGGGTAGACCGGGACAGCGGCAAGCATGGAGGCAAATGCGTCTTTGCAAATGACGTCGTTATTCTTTAAGCTTTTAAATTCTTCTTTGCATCAACTAAATCCATTTGACTGAAAAATGGTGCTATAAACACAAATCTTGATAACATAAGTAACAAAAGAAATGTTGTGTACAAAACAGACTCGTCAAAATGAAGGAAGACTCGCTGGATGGAAAATAACGTTTCTAACATTTTTTGAAATACTTAGAGTATGAAAAATGTGATAATCTGTTAGATAAAACAATAACAGCGTGTGAATTTTCTGCAGGTTTCTTGTATGAATACTGAAATATCATAAAAGCGGCAACTATAAATTAAACATTTTCGGAACTATCGTAAAGAGAGTGAAACTATCGCCGATACGAGTAGCAATTTAATGTCAAAGAAATAAGAAACATATTTTAAACAATTCTCTCATATTTTTGGCTGACCGAGAAGAATATAACAAAACTGTGGTGATAACCCTGACCCACCAATAATATTTAAAAATGACCCAAAACAAACCCTTGCACATTGACATAAACAAATTCCAAGTGCCTTCGTGTAGAACACCGAACAAATTTTGAAATTGAACAAAGTCACATTAGAAATCTTCACAAAATTCTAACAAATTTTCAAATTAAAAACAGTCACGCCATATACTCTAACACTACTTTTTTTATCAGCATTAAAAAAAATGTATTTAAAAATATTCATAATGGTCAATTTATTATTTGGGTATTTAAATTTGCACCAAACTGGTGGCAGGTGGTGTGGTTGTTTCTACTAGTGTATTTCAGTCTAACAGAGCCGGAAAATTCATACATGAAGTTAGTTTATTTTAAATAATGAAATTAATTAATTAAAAATTAATTCTGGTATTTCTACCTGAAATAAATTAATAAAAATTTAATTATCACATGTATCTTTATTTGAGAAACTCAAACTTATTCAGAGTTAAATGTATACACTATGAAAGTTACAAATATCAATCAATTTGATTTTTAATTAATATTTATTAACATTTCGCTTCATTTAATTTGAGTAAACCTTGCTCGTCGGCATTAAGTAATGTATACATTGCCTAAAGCAATTTCATTTGATAATGACCAAGGCCGTATCTGTGGGGGGGGGGCATGTTTGACCCCACTCCCACCCCGAAAATTCTTGAAACATATGCATAATATACATATACTCTCCCGAGTGCCGCTGCATATCGCACCTAAATTTTTCCTGCTGCATATTCCCTCCCCCCGAAAATTTTTTCTGGCTACGGCCTTGATAATGATTTCTGTTATCTTCTCACTTCGCTTACGTCTCAGATTTTAATTGCTTTATTTCTCTCCGAAATACAATATTGCAACATTTTTTATAACCTTCATAAATTTCATGATTAATTTCTTCGTCTGGTCGACTGCAAATGCACTAGATGCTCTTTTTTGGAGCAGCTTCTGTCTTTGGAGCAACTTCTGTCCACATGAAGTGATATATCGAAATGATTATCTTGAAAATTAAGTTTCCTCCCCGGGCTTTATTTTTAGCCCATTTATTACAAATGACAACTTTTCCCCTACAAGGATGAATTGCTTGATGTAATATTTTAACCACATAATCTAAAGGGCAAAAGACAATGCCACTTAGAGTCCTTTTTCGAAAAAATTGTCTTTACAATTAAAAAAACAATTTCCAAAAAATTGTAATTACGGTAATCTATTAACGTTTTTCCGCATTGTTTTAATCAAGTTCAAAATGTTACACAATTGCCTCCTATCATTAACCACTTCTTCATTTGTAATGCTTTTCCATTCATTTAATATTCTTCTAATCAATCTATACATTCTTCAACCAAATTAGTCGTTTTTTATTTTAAGATTCTTAGTCACCAGTTTTGAATGCGTGATTCTATGTGTAGTCTAATTTTTGAGGCCTTAAGTTTGAAACTGTTCGCTTTTGAAACCTTAATTTTGAAAATATTTATTCAGGTTCAGACTTTTTAATTTTGAATTGCACAATTTCAAGCACGATTCTGATTCAATAAACCTAAGAAGTTCTGTAACAAATTTTTCGGATCTAAAGAAAAACCGAGAAATGACAAGCACTTCTTTATCAGATTTTCAGTAGTCAACCTGAAATATTTATATTCAAGAACTCAGCGCGAATCATAATTGCTAGTTATTTTTAACAACTATTTTTAACAATGACAATTATCCTTAAAAATAAATCTATTATGATATTTACCAATAGGATCTGGGAACGCCGCTAAGATTAAGAATAGAGCAACGATAATTATCTTCATTTCTCTAAATAAAGGTAACTCGCTGATGAAGAGCTGCAACAAAGCAACTAATGAATATTGCACACAAATTTTCAATTTATACATTAACTGGTTGGAACCACATTCGGTCATTTTACTGCAATATTTGTATTTCATAAAGCTGTTTCTCCCAGAATGATGGGATGCGCAATTTATAGAGATTAAATGACTTCTGACAATTGCAGGATTTCATTTCTAAAATAAGAATCATTTATGCAGTTGTGCAAAGTATTCAATTTCACTTCGCGTCCATAAATGACGCAACTTTACACATTATAAAGTGGAACATCAAGAGCAACTTTGGACGTCGTTTCTGTAAAAAGGATATTAAAAAAAAACTAACCAAAAATTATGACGTACAAGTCAATAGAATCTAAATCAATGTAGTGCGATAAAAAAACCAGTTTTCCTTATGTTTCTGCCCGATGTCTAATTCAGAGTAATTCTGATCCATTTATAGTCATTATTTTATTACACTGAATTAGGCATACTCATTTTATGGGAACCATCGATGCGATATTATAAAAAAAAGACGCCTTCTGTAAACATCAACTATACACGACTTTTCCTAAATAGATAAAACGAGCAGGTTTCAAAGCTAGTATCATGAACAAGATAAAACTGGCGAGTCCTACACCGCACACGACCAGAATTTCTTCACTTAGGATAAAATTATTGGTGTGATGACCCAATGCTTTTATCACATGTTTCCTCATGAAGCGGCAATATATAAACCGCCGAATTTAGATGTCAGATTAGTCCAGTTCCCGCACACCGTATCACTCTAGTTTACGTACGCCGTGATTCTGCCTATCTCCATCTAGTTTCCGCACATCGTGAAGCTGCCCGATCTCAGTCTAGTTTCCGCACATCGCCACTCTGCCCGATCTCAGTGTAGTCTCCGCATACTGTTACGTTGTCCAGTATCACTTTAGCTTACGAACACCGTGATTCTGCCCATCTCACTCTAGTACCCACACAACTTCACTCGAACAGTCTAACCGATCTCAGTCTAGTTTCAGCACGTCGTTACTCTAAATGATTTCAATCCAGTTTCCGCACATCGTCA